>VSDK01022771.1:383916-444891 GCA_009767595.1 Symbiodinium kawagutii
ACCGCTCTCCAAACACCTGCTGTGTAGTTTTTCAACTCACAACCAGCAGGCTCATGTGTGTCTCACCATTGGGAATCATGTAATCAAGGACCATGGTTGTGTAACGAGATACTCAAGCTGCATGTGTTCCGCCCACCCATCTCTTTTCAATTGGTTTTGGGGGCTGAGTGTTCAGGGTTTAAAAGTTTGGGCTGCGAGGGTGCGGTGAGACTTTAGGCTGTGTTTCTTGTCAGAGGTTCAAAGACTGTGGGAACTTGAGCATCTGAAAGGAATGACCTTTGGTCTTAAAGTTTGAGGATGTTGATGCTGCTGATGATCCTACATGATAATAATGATGCATATCATCCTTGAAGCTCCATCTCACCAGGCAGCAGCATGTTGAAGCTGTCATGATAATGATTTGATAAGATGAGACATTCAAAAATTCCAGTTACATACGACATACCACTGTCTTTTTATATACGTGATTCATGAGTCCCAGCGATGGTGCAGGCAGATCGCAAGCTTGACGGGTACCAATTTCTAGATAGCTTTTGATCACAAATCATGATTAGATAGCTCTAAATCATCACAAAACTTGAGCTACTGTCAAGTCTTCGTATAAATGAATCACTAGTTTGAACGACCATGAAGGACCATGAACCATTACTAAGCCATTATCAAGCACCATTAACCAGTCTTCCCCAGCTAGTTCCATGGTGATGTTGGCCTCCGGTAAGGATGATGCACCGGATTCGGTCACAAGAGCAGCTCCCCTGGTAGATGACCTCACCCGAAAGCGGTGCCTTGCCAGCGCGGTAAACAGCGCTGGGAACAAAGATTCGTGGGATAGGGAAATTTGACGGTGGTTCATTGTGGTTGATGATGGTTATAGTGTGTCTTAATGGTCTTAATGATGGTTAGAGTATGTTAGAGTGTTTCTTAATGGTGTTTCTGTGATCGACGGTGGATCGTTGTTATTGATGCAGACTGATGAAAGGGTGACTTAAAGTGACTTGTAATTGTCCAAGATGTACCTCCCGCAAAGAATGGCAGCGCCCTTTGCAGCTTCAAGCTTTGTAGAGCCATGTGCCAAGCAAAAGGAATGAGTTGGACCTGTGCAAGCCATGCGATTGCACTGAGAAATTTAGGCTGGTTCGTGGTTGCGATTGTAGCTGTTGAGTATTGTTTATCCTAAATGGCTGCTGCTTATCGAATATCAACCAACAACTTCTGATGTTCTTGAGACAATCGCATGTATTAGTGTATCATGATCAGTGTTTGATGGATCATGTTCCCCCTGCAACCTTTTCAATATGGTGGCGGTTCTCAAAATCGGGGACCCCGGTTATCATCCAGCTTATTAACCATTTATAGCAGTAAACCAACCACAAGTTGTTGGTACGCCGAGCTATTGAGAAACCACCATATTGGTCTTATTGTTGCTCATCATCCCCTATTCTTAACCATAACTATTAGCCATTATTAACCACATCAACAAGTTTTGGGGTTGCCTATTAGCCCTATTATAAACCACTACTAATGGTTATAATCCATGTAAACAAAGAAACAATACCAGCCAAATGGTAGAGAAACCACCATTTTGGACGATTGTTTGAGACTTTCTTTTGAAACCAGGGGGCAGCCGTGCCGCTCGTGAGGCTCACGAAGGATGGAGCAGAGGATATGTTGAAGGCGGCTGCACTGGGGGATGCTGGTCATGTCTGCAAGGGGGGGGTTCTCAGTGTAGGGGACCCCCAAAAACAAACGGGTTAATAATTGGTTAATACCATAAACGGTGAATAAGCTGGCTGATTCGGGGATACCCCATTTTGACAAACACCCAAGTGATGACGGTCCACTTTGTGTCCAACATGAAGCTTTGTTCATACGTAAATAGATATTTGTGGACCAGGTCATATAATTAATTTGTATATTATACAATATCTATGACATTGACATGTGCATGTTATATGTTGCGATATGTGCCCTTGTGCACAATTGCCCGACATAGCGGATGTGGTATCCGTACGTGTCAGGTCCCTCACAGATCATCATGTTTCACGGGATTCTTTGGTGGATAACATGTCTCAGCAATTGAGATGTGCCTTTGTAAGGCTAGTGAAACTTGCGAAGCACGTTGTTGTGAGGGTAGGTGACCGAATCCGAGCATATCGCACAGAACTGCCATCGGAATTGAAACATTCTGTCAAGGTCGCTATGATTTCCGCAAACGAATGATTGAACATTGAACTTGTGACAGGGTCCACTGCCCACAGCGCAACCCTGCGCAGGAACTCGAAGTAGCCTACTCCGATTCCAACTTCCGAGAGCAGGCTGGAGCAGTCTGTGGCTTTCTACTTGGCAAGTTGAGTTCCAAAGGTGGGCATTGGTGATCATCCCTGTGGTGACTATAGTCCTCCCAGGCTGAGCTGGGGGGGCTCCACCAGCTGCCTTTGGCAGAGGACGTCTTGAAGGATCATCCAGTTGTAGTGGTAATGATGGTGAACCATGGTAGTGATCATTAGCACCACCACGCTGTTATCAATCTTTTTTTACTAATGCAATGAGAAATGGTTGCTTAAGAAGGGTTCACCATGCTTAATAATATCAGTTGCTACTGGAAAAACCCTTGCCCCCCGCAAGAACCCCCCCGCCCCAAAAGTTCCCAGAGCAGCGACGTTGGGCTGTCGCTTCCTTGTCGTTTCACCAGGTGAGGAAGTTGGCAAGAGCTGGGATGCTCAAGGGCAGCGGCGGACCCGTGGAAAACAGGGATGGCTTCATCTTCTAAGTCAGCTTACCGGGGTATAGTTGGTTGTAGTTGGTCATAGTTGGTAGAAAAATGCGCGGACGGGACCTACCATTCGGTCAATGATGACGCAGCCCTTGGACGCACACCGAAGGGCTTGATCATTTGCGTTGTCACAGACCAGCGACATCACTGCCTCTTGTGTGACCATGATCAAGCAATTGTTGATTTGCGAGGCAGAGCGGCAGAGCATGCTTATTGCTCACAGAGCATGCTTGGTCTATCTGAAATATGATCACTATGGCTGTTCAGCATGTGCTGTAGAAACCAACCATGTCTGAAGCGTGGTCAAGTCTACGCCCATCCCTCACTTGAAACACCACTGTAGGGCCACTGCTGCTGGATACCCAAAGTACCCAGCAATGATCAGAGTGGTACAAGCCATTTGAGGGACAGACCTAGACACACCTGCCAACTCAGTCTAGTGTTGCATGAATTCCACCAACCACAACTATCAACTATTTCCTCGCTACTGCTATCAGCTACCAACGAAGGATCCAACCAATCCCCCTCTCATAGTACGTATGTCCATGTGATTCTTGCGATTGTTTCTGGTCATTAACCATCCACCAACCATCCACCAACCATCCACCAACCAACCAACAAACCAACCAACCAATCAACCGTGATCCCACCTGGCAGGACGTCCGGAGTAAGGACGAGTTTTCCTGGTACCTCACCAAGGTGCGGATTAGCATCATACACGGGGAAATGTCCAACTGATTCCAACAGAGACACAATGACAGAAACACGATGTGTCCATATACATATGTATATGTATGTGTATCTATATGGCTTCTTTTCAAGCATCCTGGTTAAGGATGTTCCTATTCGAAGGCCCCTTCGTGTTTGACGGTTTGTGTTTTTCAATTGTGTTGAAAGGCGGGCCCCCAACTAAATCATGCATGTATGTGCTACATATTATGTATCGATATGTATTTGTATGAATATGTTATGTTATGTTATGGTTGTGGTTATATACATATTTATGTATGCACAGGTATGTATATGTATGGATATGTATCTATTATCTATATATGTCTTTGTGTATCTTTATGTATTTCTATGTATGCATGTGTATGTATATACACACGTGCAGACAAAAGCAATGGGTAGCTCACAGCCAGATCTTGATGGACTAGGCTTGCCACTCATGGCCCATCGCTGATGATTTCCCCCCAACTGAAAACAGGTTCTGAACAGCTGGATCTCCTGTCAGTGTATGGTCACCCATCGGCCGCAGTACATGGGGCCCTTGACCCAGAGCTATCCACGTAATGAGTTTTTGACCTACGGAAATCACAAATCCACCATGGTTAAAAGTAGATTCATCATGATTAATTAATGATAAATCAGCATTTTTAGCAGTAGATCTGAGGTTTGAGTCTGGCTCCAAATGGCCTGCGAACGATGAACCTGTGCTGGTGTCAAGAGCATAGAGTGATGCTCGGCCCGCCGAAGTAACACATGATGACCGTCAAAGCTGCAGAAAATGATGAAGCCAGGGTTGACCCAAGCTCCGAATAGCGGCATAGCCAATCAAAATACAGACCCTTATGAATCACTTGTGAATCACTTATGAATCTGAATGACTTCAGTACCATTTATTCCGCAGAGATATACCTTATGAATCACTAATCATAGTAGTAACTACCACATGCATTGCACAGAGGTATATCCACAACTGGGCGCCTGGGCCTACGGTGCGGTACCACCGTCCCGTCCCGCGCAGGTGGCCCTGCCTGTGCAGAAACCTGTGCTGGAACGCTGGGGCTTCGAGGCGCCAGAAACCGAGTCTGGGGCCCTCCCGAAGTGTGCCCAAGACTCGAAAACTGGTGAAGATGGTCAACAAATAATGGTCAATGGTTAATATTATGGTTAATTAGTAAGATTGATAATTATGGTTAATATGGTTGATATGGTATAATATGGTTAATAAGGTTGATAAGGTTGATTTGGTTAATAAGGTTGATATGGTTGATAAGGTTGATATGGTTGATAGTTAAGGTTAATACAGGTATGGTCAACATAGCCAGCTTCATAGGGACCCCAAACTGGTAAATATGGTTGAAAATGGCTTATAGCTAATAATGGCTACTTAATAGGGGATGATAAGCAATAATGAGACCAATATGTTGGTTTCGACCTAGCCAGTGACTGGCGACCAGCAAGTTATGGTTCAAGTTTATTTCTCATAAATGATTCATGCACTGGATGATAACTGGGGGTACCCCTATGAATTGAGAACCCCCATGGCACCCCAACTGCAAAAGGATGGATTTTACCAAGAAGTCATGGTCATGGAACCTCTCAAGTGCAAAGCAGGGGTTTAGCTTCCTGGATTGACCATTGATTAGCTGGTTTCAAACAGCATGAAATGACCGGGACGCTGAGAGATTGCGTTTGACGTTGCGGATGGCACTGATCATCCAGTGGTCAGTTCCTGTGGTATCAGCCAACGTGTGAAAGGACGACTTGGGACGCTGGAAGTGGTATTCACAGTGGTGACCAGTAGGTGCTTGGATTCAAACAGCGCAGCACTGCGTTGCATTGTCAGCGCAAGGCAATTGTTTGCTCAGGTGGCTGTGGAACAGTTTCTTGGGATGTTCATCTCCTCATTCTGCGATGCTTTCCTGGAACACGGCCAGACGTTGCTGTAACTGGTGTCCGGCATATTGTTGTTGTCGGTCTTCTTGTTGTTGTCGTTTTTCTTGTTGTTGTTGTTGTTGTTGTTGTTGTTGTTGTTGTTGTTGTTGTTGTTGTTGTCACCACTACCAACTTGTTGTGTCTCTTTGATCAATGCAGGGCTATATACCCCCAAGTGTTCGAAGCAGTAGGCACTTGTGTAACCAACGGGGTAGTCCCGGGGGCCGCTGGTGGCGATTCTTCGCCTCTCGGCAAGGCCACTGAATTGGGAGTGATCGAGATGCAGTGTGCCATCGAGGATGCTGCGGATGCAGCGCTTGCTGTCGTGTTTGGTTGGGTGGATGGACGTTGCTGCTTGACAGCAAATGATGTAATGGTTATTTGTTTCCACTATATTTCTGCGTCTATAGTGAACAAATAGTCATTATCAACTGAATGTGGAAGGCGAGCTAACAATGCTTGGTTACTGTTGCTGTTTGCAAGTCTAATACTAAGCCAACTGTGATTAACCATTAGTTATAACTCTGTTGAGATTTATCCCTCCATGATTAATCACTATCATTGTCCATTCTTGTACCTTTAGATTATTACTGATCATGGACAACTATCATAATCTGTCAGTAATTCGCTAGCGTCAAGTATCACAGACTCTCATTGTCAACTATCATCAACGATTCATATTGAACATATTGGGCACAGTCTTTGATCATACCATTTACATTGATTATTGATTTTTCTCACAAGGTACCTCTCATTCATCATTCATAAATCCATAGTACCACGACCACCCGTCATCTTTCAGTGGACTTGCTGGTCACCACAGTTCGGTTCACTCGTTTCATTGGTCAACGGACCACCAGCTGCCCAGCTGCTCCTCAGGACCACACCAAGAGCTGTGAGCAGCTTCAGCGCCGGGCGAAGTTGACGCAGCGGGCGCTCTACGGCGAGATGTACGGCGCCGTTGTGGAAGGCCCAGGGCAGCGAGGTGATGATGATCAATACATGGTGGTTTCTGAAGCCATAGAGAACCCACCAAAAATGGGTGGTTTACTATTTTTGGTTAATAATGATTGATAATGAATGGTTTGAATTGTTAACTATGACTACTAAGGGAATGATTTGGAGAGTCCCCTTTTTTGTGAAGCACCTACATGGTTTCATCGAGAATAGCGGTTGATTTAAGGTTAAGAAAGGTTGATCAATGGTTGATAATCATTTTTGATTACCAATCGTATTGGCATAACAACGGTTTAGGTCAGTTGATAGGAACGCCTCATCGCGGTTCATGATGGATGATTGATTGATTGGTTGATTGATTGATTGATTTATATTTGATAGTGGACAAGTAATGTCTTGCTTGATCATGAATGGTCGATCAGTGGCTGATAATCTTTATCCATTGCCAATGGGGGGCGGGTAATGAATCTGAACCAATGGTATGGATTTGGTATTGATGGTTAATTTCCAATACTGTGTGTATGGATGACCAAGTGAATAATATTGGTTGTTCTTAGTAGTGGTTATTAATAGTGGTTATTGATAGTGGTTATTGATAGTGGTTATTAAGAGTGGTTATCAAAAGTGGCTAGTAGTAGTGGTTATTAATAGTGGTTATTCATAGTGGCGATCACAATAAGTGAATAGTGGTTATGAATAATCATTTGTGGTCAACAGTGCTTCGTAATGGATAATAGGAACTCTCTGATACTGTGTGGGTGTAACAATGCCAAATCGAGAATAGACAACAAGAACCAATGACAATGCAGGAATCTCTGAAGTTGGTGGTTAGTACAAAGCAAGAGCCATCTACAATCGTAAGTTAAAGGCCGTGGTGTAAGTTGGACATGGATGCCCCACAGCAACCAACACAGATAAGCCAATAATGACAGAGTGTTGTATGTAATGTTGGCGGCTAACAATCTACAATTGAAGAAAAAATACTAGTTGCGTCAATAATGATGCCCACTCTCATTATTCTTTTGAGTATCATCAACGAAATTAATCACTTGATGGACACATGAGAGATTTTGTGGGTCAACCAACCCTCTAGCTTTTGCTCTATTCGCAACTACACGTTTGTTTGCTGAACGGACTTACTTGCCCACCAATGAGCCCTAGCCAAGACATCAATGATTGGTTGTTGGAGGATATTAAAGCATACCATCAAGAGTGGGACAGCTGCGGATTTTGAATGTCACAGAACACAGATGAGGGTAACGAAAAGGTCCATGAGGGCCCATTGTGTTTGCATGGTCCTGCCTTTATAGAGCAATTCGAGTTAGAACACACAAACACAAATGTTGTCTCAACTGATCTAATCTACAGCACATTTTGGCAACTTACCACAGCACAGCTGTCTAATACAGATCTCAACTGATCTAAAGCTGTGACAAATTGGCTTGTCGGACAGCGCACGCTGTAGCCAACTGTTGGGTACCGCTCTTGACCTAGCATCTACCAGCCATTAACCAACTGGGAAACTTTCATGAACATATCTTTGAATCACTATTCACCATGAATCATCCAGATTTGACCAGTATGATCCACGAGGTAAGCATCGGTTAACCATGAATTGTTGGCGATAACTATGACAACCAATCATCCAAGATTTTCCATTGATCAATTATCTCGGGGTCAGCATTTCGTAACCGCAAAGATTCACTGGACCCGGGGGGTATATCTATAATCATGCATGATAATCTTCCAATCCTGGAGGATTTTATCCACCAAGTGCACTACTCTGCTCAGGCTCTGGGACGTCTCGGTTCGAACCCTGGAGGGTCAGACAAGGATGAGCAGAGGTTTAGTAAGGCTTGATAGTGGTTGAGTAATGTTTGACAATGGTTAAGTAATCCTTGACCATGATCAAGTAATGGTTGAGAATGATCAAGTAATGGTTGCTCATGATCAAGTAATGCTTGATAATGGTGAAGTAGCGAGTTTTCAAAGGGTAGCAGTTTATGGATAGTATGCAGTATATAATTATCAACCATCGTTTCCAATTACTAAGCCTCATGACATGAACCATGTTTAACCACAATCAGTCATCAGTAAATTGATCAGACATGCATCTAGGTTTATAGTACATGTTTATGATTATATTATAGTATGTTTGCGTGCATTTGTTTCTGAACCCACTAGCTGAGCATGCTTACTCCAGTTGTGCATGTACATGACTGCTTTTGCACACTCATTCTTTGGAAGTCAATCCTCGCAAGTCAAAGACAGGACACTGCGAATGCTTTCAGAATCATTTGCAAAGACTGCAACATGTTTCCACGAATCTACTTGTCAGTGTGCACATCAATTTGAAGTTTCAGGAATTTGACTTGTTTTCAAGAGACCGATCACCTCGGACTCACGCGTTTGAACATGATTGACCCCCGAAAGCAAGCTGTTGTTGGTCCAGGATATCCATACTGATATGCAGAATGTGGATTTATTTTGAAGAGACTTACACATGTGCATGAGTGCAAAATTCAGCAAATACAGCATACATGCTTGCACATTCCTGCATATGCACGTGCATATGTATCTATCTATTTACATACTTGATTATTTTCACTGGCACAAATATGCATGAAATATCATGGTATGTGAAAAATATAGATAGATAGATAGATAGATAGATAGATAGTTAGAAATAGAAACTTACATGCACATGTATACTACGTGCCACTAACATAGAAGATATTCAACCCATTTGTTCATATAGAAGATGCAAATCCAGAATACTTTTTGTATACTAGCATAGGCTGCTCATATGCTACTTATTTGCTACCTATGTACTTGTTGTAACTACTGATGTGCTACCTATATACTAGCAATATTGCCTCCACACAGATTTTGAGTCGTGAAATTGCAGTAGCAGGTCCGCCGGGCGCCCAAGGTCGTCCACCTACACAGCGCTTCCTGTGGGGAGACCCAGCCGCGATCTGCAAGGTAGCCAGCCTGTTGGGAGAAATGGTTGGTAATTATAGACTAATGGAATGGTGATAATGGTTGTAATAACGAGTGGTGGAATAGTGCCATGATTGATGATTGGACGAGACCCCCTACTGACCAATGAGCAAGCATTATTTCAACCAAATATGGCGTAATATGGTAGAGTGACTGATGATTGAAAATGGATCATAGTGATGATTAAACCAACAAACTATAAACCACATCAGAATCAACATTGGTTTATTGGTTCAACCATTCACCGATAATTCGCTAGTCACGTGTTGACTACGCATGCTCAGCTGAGTTGCACTTTCCCTTAGCAGCTTGATTTGAGTTCAAGCGAATCTTCGAATCCAGGGGTTTGTTGGATGTTGGATTTGTTTAATTTGGGGCAATCAAATCCAACAAATCATACATTGAATGACTAGGACATCAGGATTGTAATCATAAATAATTGGATTTGTTGCTATCATACATTCTTGGGAGTTGTTATCGTCCATGATGCAATAGCCATGGTTGGCAATATATAGACTTATACCAATCGAACCATCAATGCCCATATCTCATGGGATGTGTCAGCCATTTATTCCGTTGACCACCTGGACCTGTGCTGCGCCGGCGCCGGGTACCACTGGCGCTGCCAAGGAGAAGGAGCGCTTGAAGGAAGCAGAGAAGCGCTTGCGACGACGCCTGAACCGTTCAGAGGCGCTGCTGCCTTCGCAGCTACCAAGCATTGATGATCGAGAGTCAAGATGAGCCAAGAATTGGTTGTTGGTGTACCAGGAACGTTTGATTAGCAAAATCTGAGATTTGATTATACTAAGTGGCTTACTAGGAACACTCTCCTGTTTATGATTGGCTTATGAGGATCGCCCACGAACTCACAGCTCCCGGAGATGGGGTTGGACCCAAAATTCTCAGAGGTCTCCACCGGTTTCCACCTGGGTAACAGGACTCAGATGAGGAGCCTGTGAAGCAGGAGCTGCGCCGGCAGTGGTGGATGGCAATTGGCCTATGGAGATTCATACTTGGTAAGGGGTGGATGATCTTATCAGGCGAATTAGATGATAGAATATGGCCAAGTATGCATAGATCCCCATTATCACTAGATAGATGATCATGGATGATAATTACTGTCAGTAGTGATAATTGGAATCAATAGACAATCATTGATGAGGAAAGCAACATGAACATTGAATTTGCAATGGCGATAATTGTGTGATGAAACAGACAGAGATACTTATGGTGGTGATGATGATGATGATGATGATGATGATGATGGTGGTGGTGGTGGTGATGATGGTGAATTTGAGGATGCTGGTGGTAACGAGATGGAATTGTAAATGTATAATCAGAGCCATTTCTGCTTCCAATCCGTGCCAAGAACCTGTCGTAGTTGCCTGTGATATGAGTTAATGAAGCTTAAGCTACCTCTCATATACTCAGATGGAGTGTATATCATTGATTAAATTGCATTATTGTCATTCACACACATGAGCATGTTGCTTTCCCAGTTACATTTGTTTTTGTCATTGGAACCAAGTATAGATTTCCCCAGAACATCAAAAAGTTGTTGCAACTACGCATTTATTAAGCTTGCTGGAACTTGAAGTTGTTTAGATCGGTTTATGGTTGACTGAAATTCTAACTCCCCCATTCTCTAGGTTCTATGTTTAGTCAATTGTAACTGTAACTCACGCAGTCCCCAACAGTTGTTTGACCACTCTGTCGCAACAGACCTCCTACGTATAGCTTACGTCAGCTATACGTTTAAAGCCATCACAGCCGTTCATGCAGCTGACTGGTGACTCCAAGAGAGGCCCATGCTGACAGAAGGCTTACTACGGACCCCATTTGCTGGGCAGATCCAAGATCTGTCACCTCTGGGAAGCCCATTCCTGTGAACCCAAAGCCCATGACTTGATGGTTGAGGTTCCATTGATGTTAACAATGCCTGGGTTATAGCTCATGACTCATGACATCTCATGACCTATCATCTTCTCTAGCGGATCTGGATTGATCTCTGAATTTTCTCTCAGCCTTCGCTGAAAACCACCACGCCATTGCGAGGATGCTAGTCACTTGTACGCCCACTGGAGCCACTCGGAAGCAGCGGCCAATGCACCTTTGGGAGTAATGTCATTACGATACAATGCGCCAGGGTCAAAATCCCAAAGGTGAAGAGAAAGGTGAGCATCTCCGAATCTTCGGTTGTTTCCATGCCAAGCTGAGTTTTATTTTGGGTGATGCCACACTGCAGTACATTGCCATTAGAAGGTTGGTAAAGATCGCCAACCACATTGATGATAACCAGCATATGTTTGTTGGGCTTGGCTTTCTGAAGATTAGATAGGAGTTTAGGACCCATGTTGCGGCAACCAGCAAACATGCTCAAATGTCTTCACCACTGCGTAGCTAGCGCTCACACGTGCCTGACCTTTCTTTGCCTTGTCAAGGTCAGCCAAGTGCTGCGAAAAGCAACAAGTTTGCGCCTCAAGTTCTTTGCCTGGGACCGACCACAACACATCTCAGCACTCAGACTACATAGTTTATTTATAGTATAAGTACATAATATAAGCATCTAGTGAGACTACATGTATACCTATCGTATGTTGTTCCAAGGTAAGATGATTTGGATTCATGAAAACACAGTCCCGGCCAGGGGGTGACACGAAACAGCTTCTGGGCTCCAACTATGTCATAGTCCCCGCGATTGTAACCAGTGAACGGTTCTAGCCCTTGCGGGTAGTATATGGTCGTATGATCCCACTTCTGGTAGTTGCAATCACCAAAGTTACCACTGCCATAACTCTGTTCCACCACCAGGGTGGTAGTTGACATCGCCTCAAGTAACTCCTTTGGATACTAAGCAACAACGATGGTCGTGTGATGGCGGTCCCAAGGACGCCTGAAAGACCTGCCGAAAGACCGACAGGGACTGCTGTTGCGGAGTCTCGCGGAGAGGCTGCGCAGGTCAGCCTCCATGAGATGGATTGGAATGTGGAAATGGTGGGTTCTCGAACGAATGGTACACCTAAATGGCAATGGGTCAAGCAGTTAACCAAGCAATTTCATGGCTGATAATAACCAACAATAACAGGGGAAACAATGGTTAACGATAGGGGAACCAGGGGTACGGGTTTTGACCCACTGCCAAATCATCCCATTTTAACATTTGTTTAGTAATAAATAATAAACCGACCATTTTCTGGCTCTGGGGAAAATGCACTGACTCTACAGGCTTACCCTTATATCAGACATGGTTTGATTTTTTTTTTAATGTAGTTCATGTTGTGTCATATACTGATATTGTTTTAGACAAGCAATGTTTGCACTGCACTATTTTGTAGTATGATTATAGAGACGTTGCTAGATAGATGTGATGCATGTGTATAGAGCATGTTTGCAGTGTGCTGTTTTTATCGCCATATGTATATATGATGCATATATATACATATATACAGCATAGTTACACACAGTTGTTGCTATGTGTTTACAGGACATGCAACATGAGATATGTAGACATTGTGTATTGTTTTGTATTTGCATACACGTACGTTAGCTATTTGACATCACATAGCTAGATAGGATGTATGCCTTGTACTTTATCTACATTATGTGTCCTATGTACTGGATACCGTAAACTTTTACTTTCTGTGCTATATTTATCTATTTATTTATTTATTTACTTATTTATTTATGTATTTACTTGTTTATTTATTTATTTATCTATATGTTTATTTATTTAGTTAGTTATTATTTTTCACCTACTACATTATTGATATCAATCCACATACAATATATGATTGCTTGTTTACATGCATGTAACGCAATGTAGTGTAATGTCACGTCATGGAATATCACCTCATGTAATGCAGTGTGATGCAATGTAATGGAAGGCAATGTAATGTAAAATCATGTATTCTAATGTTGGTTTCTGATTAGTGTAACCCCCCCCAAAGTAATGAAAATAGGCATGAAACCAACAGGTAGATACGATCATCAGAAACCAACATTAATGTCATGGAAACATCATTAACCATCATAGGCATCATTGACCACCTACTAATCATTAGATATTGTTAGTGTGATGAACCTATCATAACCATTATTAACCATCAACTAATCCCAATATATCCCAATCATACCATCATAGTCAATAAATCATGGTCATTAACCTTCACTGTTCGTTGGTGCCCAGCTGATTCGCCGGCCATTCGTTCCAGGTACTCCCTGCGACCTCCACGACCCCGGTTGGACGTAAGGAGATCTGGGGTGAGTTGACGAAGGCGCCACGGGGCGGTGGCTACGGGTGGATGGCTGGTGGCTACGGGTGGAAGGCGAAGGGTGGGTGGCTAAAGGTGGGTGGTTAGGTGGTGAACTGATTGTTGAGGATGACTAGTTGTGGCTGATGATGGTTGATAGTTGGCGATGGTTAGCAATGATGGTAAAAGGTGCTTCATAAACTGGTTACAAACTGGCGAGTGATGGTTAGTGATGGTTGGTACTGATAAGAAAAAGTTCGTAGATTGTTTATAAAGATGTTGGCAACGGCATTTAGTTATAGTTCATTGATGGTTGGTACTGGCTAGCACTGATTTGCATGGGTGAATCATCTCTATTGAAAGCTAACCGTTAACAATTGCCAATACGAGCGAAATCTTTTGAACTTGAATACAATAGTTCATTTATTTACATGTGCACAAAAGTGGTGACGTTCACGGGATTTGGTTGAAAATCGATGATAATACGAGGAAGACATGGCTGATGCACACTTTTTTCAACCACCAGATTGGTAAGTGCCAGGTGTACTCTCCTTGGATTCGGCTTGCTTACCATCAGCGTCTTAGTTTCTTGCCTGTTTCCTGTAAACCAATTGCGGGGATTCCGTCGGAAAGATCTGTCAACAATTGCGAACAATTGCTCATACTATCCCATACACAATGGTGTCTTTAGACATATGATTTTTTGCAGGACTCAGTATGTTCAGATGCTATGCTTCAAAACATGAACCCACATAAACCTCAGAGCAATCCGGTTTGCCGCATATGTTGATTACAGTACACAGGCTTGAGAAACGTGAGGCATATCAACGGGGGTTCCTGTAAGACCGTGATTTGGGTTTCCTCACATTGAATCGAACACGCAAATAAATTTGCAGGCAGCATGCTGTGTTTCTCTTCAAGTGGGCATTTGCAGTTGCAGATTCTTCCTGTATACCCAACATATCCCGCACTGGTCCAGGGTTGGCGGCATCGAACCAAAGATCCAAGTGGTCCAATGACATCATGGTGCTCAAAGTGTTGTGGGAACCCATCAGAGGCTGTTTGGACATGGTGTGCCATGAAACTGGGTGGTTGCAAATGACCCTGTTGAAGTGGTCGAAGAATACGAACAATACCATCTTTTTGGGCATTGGCCATGGGTCTTGGCGGCACAAGCTCAATGACCCAGCACTGTAAACCTCCAAAATGGTGCATTCGAATGACGGCTTGTGACCGCTTGTGTATAGAAATATTGTATTTCCCGTTATTGCTCGTTACCACAAGGGTTACAAACAGACATGTTGGATTTCTAGCACTTCAAAACACCATGGTCCATGAACGCTTAGTCCATCATTGGATGTGTAACATGACGTCGTCCATCGGATGGCAGGCCCAAAAGGCCGGCGATGCCACTTTGGCGAAAGTTGATGCGGTGCCAGCAATGTCTCTTGAGACCCACCGGACCCAGGGTGACGCCATCAGTGACCTTGATGGTGAAGCCTAGTTGGCCAGGCTTACATGATAGAAAATGTTGGTGCATGGTCAATGGCTCTAGCCCTGCTCAGTCTCTAACTTTGGTTCTCAATGATTCTGGCCATGCTCAGTGTCTAACTGGAACCACTGGGAGTTGAAATGCTGCTTGCACCAAGTCGTTACTTGCAAAGTCATGGCGTTTTGGAGCAATTCACGGAATCCACGAGCCAACGAAAAACTGCTGGCATCCCCTCGGATGTTGGTATCCCTTGTCTCCATTACCAAAAGCGAACCAAATCCTTGAAATCAATAGAAAAGAATACAAATAGGACATGGTGCTTATTTGTTTCTTGCGGATGGCAGGCAGTGTTGGGTAGTAGGGGCAAAGTGTTTTGATACGAATTGATTGGACATGTGTGAGGTTCTAGGGTGGTATAGGGTTATTGAAATCCATGCGCCACTGAATCCCTTCTTACTAGCCAGAAATTCCCTGGACAGGACTTGCATCCATGCAGGATTTATGGGCACAGTGGAAATGTGCGCTAGTTGTAGGGTTGCGTAGCTAACTATCACATTGTTGTCAATGATCATCGATTAATTACCATCATTGGCAGTGATTAAAAGATAAGAGCCACAATCAGCCATGATTCACCACTATAAAGTGCCATCATTGATCATCGTCATCATCATCATCATCATCATCATCATCATCATCATCACTGTATTCATCATAGTATCAACATGAATCACCTTGAATCATCATCAACCACTACCATTTTCACTCCGCTTCTTTGCTTGTTACCCATTATCATCTTGTTCACCACTATCAAGCATGGTTAAGGGGACATATCCATTATTAATCGTTACACACCTTTTAACTACCCTTTACATAACCATTGTCAACCTCAAAAAGCATTACCACTACTACCACTGTGCACTCAGCTTGTTAACCCCTACCATTATTAACCTCAATAACCAGCCTGTCAACGATTCTTAATTAAGCACGATTCATCATCATCAACTTGTTAATTATTATTAACCTTAACAACCAGTACTATGAAAGGGCTTGCATGACCATTACAAACCCATATCAACTACTAACTAATCGCAGCTTATCAACCATGGTTGGTATTGGTTAACCATAGTTGACATTGGTTAGCTATACCCTTGGCAAATATACTTATAATATCAACCATTACTAACCTTATTAACCATGAATTAACCCTCTATGAGCCAATCAACCATTACTAGTCACTACAAGTACCTTTACATAACCATTATACATTAATCTCAATAACCAGCCTGTTAACCATCATTAGGCAATACTAACCAATAAGTAATCATAGCTTATCAACCATAGTTAACATTGGTGAGCTGTACCATTAGTAACGACTATGTAACCTTACTTAATCATTAATGAACCTTTTATTAAGCCCTATCAACTATCATTAATTAGCCACTAATTGACCATAACTGCCATAGCTGATCAACCATTATCAACCATCATCATCATGAACCACTACTGTTGCTATCCATTATAATATGCCATTATTATCAATCACTACTATTATTAACCATAATATTATCAACCCCCTTCACCATGATCAACCATAATTATGGTTAATATTATCAACCATAATTATATTGATAATGATTATTAATGGTTATTATAGTAGTGATTAATAACCATTATCAGCCACCCTTCACCATTCAAAACCATCTTCCGCGCCATCTCAGGTGAGGCGCTTGCGATGTGCCTTGGAGGTGGCTGTGGCCAACGGCTTTTCGGCCGTGACCATCAGGTGCGCCAAGCGCGCAACATGGCGTGGGAAGGTTTGAATCAATGACTTTGTATGTACATGTATGTAGATATATCTTTATTATTGATATGTATATTTATTTATTTATTTATTTATTTATTTATTTATTTATTTATTTATTTAATTATACTTAAATATGTAGAGAGATTAGAGAGAGAGAGATCTTATTTACAGACACTGACACTTGACATCATTTGACAATATGTATATATATATATATGTATTGTGTTTTTGATTGCTGTTGAGACCACAGATATGTAGAATATAGTTGCTGTTTTCACGAGTAACCAATGCATATCATTTATATACATATTATATATATATATGTGTATACATATTAGACACATCTATGATATAGATAGAACGCAGTGTTTGAATATGTTAGAGTCTTTCAGATTACCTGCTACAACGTCAAGCATCTTGAATGCCTGACAAATGGCAAAGATATTACAAGTCGATAGCATAGCCTGCAAGAATATATAATCATGAACCATCATCCATCATTTGCATGCATCAACCATCAGTAACCATTATAAACCAAAATAAACCAATAGAAATGTCAATGATATAAACCAATATAACCCATGATAAACCACCAACCATCACTATCAAACATTTCTCCTTGGACCGGCTGGTCACCCGTTGGTTTGCCAGGTCGGCCAAGCAGAAACTGCAGCAGCTGGGTGGCAGCATTGATGGCTTGTAGCGGTCGTGGAGTCGGAGCCATCCTCCAACTCGGGCGCAAAGCTCCCTAGTTGGTGGCTGCGCAGTGCTTCCTGTTTTTCTTGGACCTGGTGGGGTTCATTGATTGATGGATTGAGATTGATAGGTAGATAGACTGGTTGATAGATTGGTTGTAGATAAAGAGCGTGATAGATTGGTTGATTGGTTTGTTCGCAACATGTGAGAACCGTTCAACCAGTCCAACCTAACATTTAGCGGTTTGCACTCAGCACTTACTGTATTTTGCTCGATGACCCTATTGGAGACCACATGATCTTTCGAACGTATTCTATAGTAGTACGGTTGCGTTCCCTTTGGTAGAATCCTAGAGAAACCACGGGAATTTCAGTACGAGTACTCATATTCATCTATCTTCATATGTTTATTGGACCCATTGTTCTATTCATTTTCAGGACCTGAGCAAGCGTATGTGTACAGTGTACAGAGGCTTTGACTCACACGAATTTGTTTTGGGGGCAGTTCAGCAAATAGATAAAAGTCTATCTCAGCCTCATGTTGTCTTCAAAGAACCCCTTTTACTGCCATGATGATTCCATTTGCAGAACATTTCTGTAGTTCAATCAGCAGTCGCAGCCACCATGCGTCGCGGGCGCGATGTTCGAAGAGCTTCCATTGGACAAAAACTTGCGTTTCAGCAGCTGCACGAGTTGAAGCCGCAGTTGAACCACCGAACCATCGAAGTTGGCAGCTGCACAAGGGCAGCTTCACCCCTGACCAGTGCCTGACCAACCAACAACCTGCGAAGCTTGGGGATCACCCCCTCCAAATCAGCCAACAAGCTCTGCTTGGAGAGCTAGGACTGGCGAAAGATTGCAAGTGCCCCAATGGCTGCCCAGTGACCATCCGATTGGCCGCCTGAAACGAAATGGAAAATGACAGAAAAACATAGAAAAACACGTTTAAAATCGAGGCTGTGACGCAATCTGTGAAAAAAATGCTGCGATACGGCCAGTCACAAACTCGCAAACTGCTCGAGTTTGGAGAGTGGAAATGTCAACATGTTCACCTCAAATAGGTTTCAAATTGGTTGCTCCCTTACCCCCTCGACAGATCCCAACAGGTGATCATCAACGATTATGGGAATGGCCCGGGCCAGCGTCATGAGCCCGAGAGCCCGCGAGCCCATGGTTCCACACAAAGTGTCACATACATTTCTGGTTGGTGGTTTGAAACTGACATTTTCTACAGGGGGCGGTAGTGGCTCATAGATCATAATTCCAACATGTCGTGGTTTAACCACCAACCGAATGAAATTCTGCAGAAGTTGTTGATGCTTAGACCCTTGCGGTGCTAGACGTGGGAAAGACTGGAAGGAGAAATGGTGACGCAACCGTGCTTGCCTTTCACAAAGAACCAGTGACGAGCCGCGAGTGCATTTGTTCAAGCAGTGTGGCCACATGTGGGCAAACTGATTTATCACATGCAGGTTACTTCAATTTGCCTGGAATTGTTTTAGACGCTTTGCGCAGTTTCGACGATGCCCCTTGTGGAACTGCCTGGAGGATAGACTTGTACGACAACTTTGGTATTTGAAATGAATGACGCTGAACGGGTAAATCCAAAAGGCAGGCAAAGAAACAGTGCTATTGTTTCAAAGACAACTTTGTTCCCTGCTGTGTATGGGAACTACATTCGAGGAACGTAGCGACGCTGCTGCGTCGGTGATCGTGATGCACCCACGTAGGTCCTACACAAACCACACAAGATGATATGTCTATATATGTAGCACGGTTAAATCACCGTGGATCCTTGGTGGTCAGTTCGTTGTTTGTTAATCGTCCTGAAGCGTCATTCTTTGAAGCCACAACAAAGGCATGCGGTGTCCACGCGTCCACGCAACAACGAACGATTGAAACCCACATTCCGATGAAGCACTTGTGCAAGCTTGCTAGCAGAAGCCTTGGCGCGACTGCAGATGTCAGAAGGCATCCTGTACTGTAGATTTACGACACCATATGTGTTTGTTGCAATGACATGAAGTAAAACTGGGATTGCAGTTTACGTTCGGTTTATTGGAATTCAATCGAATGCATTCAAGCTGTCAAAGAGTTTAGTCCGACAACCGCCAACCTGCAAAGGTCGCTACGATGAATGTGCAGACAAAGGGAAAAATGTATTGGATCCTATTATCTACCGATCATATTGCGCATATTGTTTGTACCAGAAAAAATGTGCAATTTCATTTGTGCTACAGTCACCCCCATCTTGAACATAGCTCAAACTTCAACATGAAGCAGTTGTGTTGGTTTGACTTGGCCATGGACAGGCAGGTAATGCATAATGTTCCTAAATTTTGATGTACACATATCGGCACCTTTTGTATGTAATGTTTCTGCCTGTAGTATATTCTTGCATGGACTATTTTTTCTGGTACAATGGACAAAGAGATGAAGAAAAACAATAAACATCATAAACCAGGAGGAGACGGAGACCAAGAGACAGGGTATGGAATGACGATAAACATACAAGGAAGAGAGGAATCAAAAATACTGCGCTGATGGGAACAGCAAGAGAGAGAGAGAGAGAAAGAGTAAGGGAAAGGGAGCAAGACAGACACAGAGGAAGAAGAGAGGGAAACAGGGACGTGAAACTGAAATGACCTAGTTTCACATCAAAGTCGGACACGGCAACTTGATGGCTGGTCAAACAAACCACTCTATAAATATAAATGCACACAGCACACATGCTCTAAATGTATATGATGAATATGATGGATCATGATTGCAAAGGCTTTGTGAATCTAGCAGTCCCTACTTTCCAGTTGTTGTTGTTTTTCCCGTCAGTTGCTTGGGCGCGGTTTTGAACCATCACCAAACATATTGCGAAGGTGGCAACATAGATTCTTCAGCTGTCAGTTCATCTTTCGGGATGGTGTAGTGCAGTTTTGTACCACATCAATGTACAGTGTTGACCCACATCAATGTGTTGACATTTTCCGCTTCATTTTGCAAGATTCGCCCACTTCGCATCGTCCATACACGTCGCCTTGTTTGACCGTCTCCACACTAAGCGGCGACGAATGGAACACGTCACTGAGACGAGCTGACCGTTAAAAAAACATTCCGTCGCACGACCATTTGCCACGTAAAATGTCGTGTTTGGTGGCCAGTCCATGTCGTTCACCAGTATTCATACCCTGGGATTCCAAAGGCTAAAAACAAAACTTTGGTTTTACAGAAAAGTGCAAACTTTGCAAAGGTGCCCCTGGTCACGGTCGTGTCACGGTTGCATCAGTTCTGTGCCATGTTTGTACAAATTTAGTGTTTCATTCGGAAGAAATGTTACTAGCATTGATTCGTGGTGGCTGCGTGACATAAAAATCTAAAAATCATTGAAGTGTATCATGAAAATCAACCTTCCCTTCAAGTAAATCGGAATGACCCATGCACCATGATCATTTCAACAAGGGCTTCGCCGGGATATTGGAAAAACTGGACAAAACCTGACCATGTTGGATCCAAGCGAAGGCTTGTGATGGCTCTCCATGAGAAACTCGTTTGGAGCCGAAAATTGGACAGCACAAAGGCGAACAAAGCAAACATTTGCAAGGTCTTGCAGATACCGCTAGAGATGGTTGGTTAAAACTTTTTAACGGCCACGAACAAAAAACAATTGGGAGGTTTTGAAATAAACTTTTGATGTCACGAAAGAAATCAACTACTAAATCTAGTCGGTCAAGCATGTGTAGAGCAACTTTTGCAGCCTTTGCCCTGGAATCACTGGATCTCACATGGAATAAAAACATGAAATATCATGAAATAACCCTTTGATAAGGTGGACACAATAACAAATATACAGAACTGCGCAACAGCAATGAATGGTTGCAATCAATAATTATTTGTATGTTTGCCTTCGCATTCCAAAGTAGTGCCGCCACATTTCATTTCACCTCATTTCATTGCAAAAGAGCGTACATCTATTTGATGACATGAGTTGAAATTGTACATGACAATATCTGTTGTGCAAAGGGCGCTAGATTGGAAAAGGCTGGTGCGCGAGGGCTCTTTGTGCACTGGAGTTGCCTTAGGGATGTACAAACCAATCCATTCAACAACCTTGGGAGATTTGAGTGTTCTTCCTTCAAATCATCCAGCTCAATTCAATAGTTGAAATTTGGCAACTCATACGACGATTTTCGAAAGTCTCAAGGTCGCCTTCCACAATGCGCATTGCAATCCCAAACCCTGAAACAACATTTCCCACCCAAAACTTGCACCTTCTTATAATATCAACAATTGTGCTAAACCTAGCAAATGCAATCAAATGCAATCGAATGTACAAACTGCAAAAGGATAAGGATGGCTTCTGCGGCCAAAAAACTGCTCTGATCAGCTACAGGCTACAGCAAACTATTTCCCTTGATTCATGGGATTTATGGGACCTTTTTTGGGTTACGTTCGTGTTTTTTGCCGGATTGGCCTCCTTCTCCACCAGTGCATTTTTTTTGTGTGTATTCTGGATCAATAACGGTCTAGCGTCGTTCGGTCAGACTCTCACTAACTTGTTTCCAAAAAGAATTAAGAATTAAAAACCTTGGCGTCTTTAGACTTCAAACAGAGAAAGACCTTCCCAAATACCACAAATACCACACTTCGCAAAAAACCTCGTCCCGTCCTGAAAATGAATGACCTTGGTTTGCTTGCAGACCACGGCAAAACTAAGCGGCAAAGTTTAGCCTTTCCACTCACAAAAAAACAATTTCCACGGTTTCGTCACGGTACGTCGACATGTTGGGACAATTGTTTCAAGGGACTGGCGTCGCCCCCATTGAGCCGTGCGATTTGGTTGAATTGCCATGGAGCATGGAGGACTTGTGTTGTGGCATTAGCCGCTTGAAAATGAATAAAGCTGCGGATGAGGTCGGTCTGGTTGCTGAACTGCTTGTCCATTCTTCGGCCGATTTCCGAACACAGGTGCTTATTTTGATGAATTCCATACTCCATTCTGGCAATGTTCCGAATTCATGGCGCAAGACTTTGTTCAACATGTTGCCCAAAACCATAAAATCTGGCATCCTTCTCCCCCATGATTTCCGGCCGGTTGCGACAGTGAGACTTCTGTACAAATTGTTCTCGTACATGGTGCTGGGACGGTTGGAGCAAACACTGGACGCATTCCAGCCCGAAGAGCAACATGGATTTCGCCCTGGACGACGGATCGAAGAACACTTGTTGACTGCGAACATTGTTATTGACAAAACTTGGATGGTCAATGTGCCCCTTTGGATAATTAGCCTTGATCTGTCAAAAGCATTTGACCGCGTGGCATGGCCGGAATTGTGGCGCGGTTTGCAAAGGCAGGGCGTTTCTGATCACATGATTTGGATTCTGCAAAACATGTATTCGAACCAAACGGGTCAAGTTGTTGATTCACTTGAGGTAAGCGACAGTTTTCATATCAGAGCCGGCGTGCGACAAGGGTGTGTACTGAGCCCAAAACTTTTCAATTCAGTTCTGCAGCATGGCATGGCATCATGGAGACAGCACTGTGAAAACATGGGGTTGGATTTGGGCGATGGTGGCCCCCCTTTGTTGGACTTGCGTTTTGCTGACGATATATTGGTGTTTGCGGTGTCAGAAGCTGATGCCGCAACTTCGGTGGATGAACTCGTTTGTGCCTTGGCTCATGTTGGGTTGATTTTAAATGTGTCCAAAACTCGTGTGTTGACAACTCAAGCACAGCCTGCAGCTACGCTCGTGACACCTGGCGGTTTGACTCTGGATGTTGTGGATTTCGATGATAGCCACAAATGGCTCGGTTGCATGCTGTCGGCAAATTCATTGATTGGGCATCAATCGGACTTGAATCTCCATTTGCAGGGTGCTTCCAAGGCGTTTTTCGCTAATCGTTGGATACTTTGTGACAAGACCGTCTCTTTGAAGAAGCGGATGCGGTACTTCCAGGCAGTAATATCGCCAATTGCTACCTTTGGAACTGCGCACCGGAAAGCATACAAACAAGATTTGAAATATATGGACGTAGTAATGCGCAAACTTCTTCGTGCAATAGTTGGCCCCCCGGTAGGCACAGATTGGAATGCCCCATGGCATGTCACCTTGCATTTTTGGAATGCCCGTGTTGAAGAACAAATGTGGGCTGCAAACATTAAACCATGGTCGGTTCAGTGCCTCACATGTGTATGGAAATTTGCGTCCTATCTGGTGGCGCTGCCGGACGCTCGTTGGGTGAAGCGGGCGATGGCTTGGTATCCTGGAGTGCCGCAACGTCCCGGTCGACCGATTCAGCAATGGGAAACTATCCTCGAAAAATATTGTCGCTGGAAAGGCTTGGGCCCTTGGCAAATTGAAACTGCAAATCCCTATGTGTGGCACAGCCGTTGCGATGAATTTGTGAGGTTCGCTTTGGAACATTAATGTGTGTTTATAGTGATCGTTTCACGCCTGTGCCCTAAATGGGCCGCCCGATGTGGCATACAGGCCTCGACTCGACTCGACTCGTCACGGTACGTCACAGTGTTGTACCCGGATGCATCCATTTCTGTTGTGTTCTCCCAGGATGTATTGATCATGAAATTGAATGAATGCTGAGATTTCAAAACCCAGTACCCTTAACTGACCATGAACGACTTGATTTTTCCGGCGTACAAAAAAAACGTATCATGTTACTCAGCAGGGTTTGCTCGAGGAAAATCATCCATAGTCACGGAAATGGATGTATATTTGTGCATTAGCAGCAGGTATCGCGATGTAATTTTAGCAAACAACAAAACGGTGAGTGCTTTCCATGAAAAACTCATTTGGAGCCGAAATTGGACAGCACAAAGGCGAACAAAGCAAACATTTGCAAGGTCCTGCAGATACCGCTAGCGACGGTTGGTTAAAACTTTTTAACGGCCACGAACAAAAAACAACTGTGAGGTTTTGAAATAAACTTTTGATGTCAGGAAGGAAAGCAACTACTAAATCTAGACGGTCAAACATGTGTAGAGCAACTTTTGCAGCCTTTGCCCTGGAATCACTGGATCTCACATGGAATAAAAAAATGAAATATCATGAATCTTTGATAAGGTGGACCAATGACAAATATACAGAAGTGTTCAACAGCAATGGATAGTTGCAATCAATAATTATTTGTATGTTTGCCTTCGCATTCCAAAGTAATGCCGCCACATTTCATTTCACCTCATTTCATTGCAAAAGAGCGTACATCTATTTGATGACATGAGTTGAAATTGTACATGACAATATCTGTTGTGCAAAGGACGCTAGATTGGAAAAAACTGGTGCGCGTGGAGTTGCCTTAGGGATGCACAAACCAATCCATTCAACAATTTTGGGAGATTTGCGTGTTCTTCCGGCACGTTCTTGACGTACATCCCTTGAAGATCCTGGGTCGAATTGAGCACATTCTTGACGGACAGCAACCAGAAGAACAACATGGTTTCAAATCTGGTCGCAGGATGGATGAACACTTGTTGACAACCAACTTGGTCATTGACAAAACGCTTCACAGTAACACACCGGTTTGGACCATAAGTTTGGAGTTGTCAAAGGCATTTGGCCGTGTTGATTGGTCCACCTTATGGCTAGTTTTACAATCGCAAGGCGTTTCACCTCATTTGATTTGGATCTTGCAGATTCTATATCATGATCAAATTGGTCAGGTTTACGGTCAGAATGATGCAAGTGACACCTTTGCAATTCAGTGTGGCGTGAGACAAGGCTGTGTCCTAAGCCCTCGATTGTTTTGTGCAGTGCTACAATGGGCAATGCGAGAATGGAGAGAGGAAATGTGCGAGAAAGGTTTTGATCTACAGGACGGGTTGCGGCCTCTTCTGGACCTACGTTTTGCGGATGACATCCTGGTCTTCAGCCACGCTAGAGTGGGAGTGATGCAATTGCTGGAATCTCTGGTTGTTGTTTTGGCAAGAGTGGGTCTGAAATTGAACACGCATAAGACGGTCCTCTTGACGACTGAAGCACAACCACCTGAACATTTATTCGCTGCAGATGGCTCTCGTATCAAAAGTAGTAGATGCGCACAAATGGTTCGGGTGTATTCTTACCACACAAGGTTCCAAGGCTTCATCCATCGATGTAAAACACCATATTCAAAATGCAATCAAGCGCTTCTTTGCTTCGAAACATGTTTTATGTGATCGAAACATCTCCATCAAAGGCCGGTTGAAATATTTTCAAGCTGTTGTCACCCCGGCGGCTTGTTTTGGAGCTGGGCATCGGACAATCCACAAACAAGACTTGACGAAACTGGACATTGAGTGTCGCAAACTGCTACGTATTGTTGTGGGACGCCCTGTGGTGGATTGGGACCAACCGTGGCACGAAATTCTGCACGTTTGGAATGACAGGGTGCGAGTTCATTTGCAACAAACTGGCCTTTCGTTGTGGTTTCATGTTTGTCTACGTCAGCACTGGAAATTTGCTATGTACTTGGCCACTCTTTCTGAGGAACGTTGGGCCAAGCGTTTAGTTCAATGGATGCCTTCTGGTCACACATCCGGGGGTCGACCTCATCACATTTGGACTTCAAAACTTGAAGCGTTGTGCAGATACAGAAACTTTTGTCATTGGTCCTCAGCAGCGAGGGACGCTTCAATGTGGATGTCCCTGATCGAGGACTTTGTCGGATTCTGTATGTCTTGATTGTTTGTAGATTTCATTTTGTTTCACGGCATCCTGCGCCCTAAATGGGGGCCGCCTACGGGCATGCAGTCTCAGACTTCTGACTTCAGACTTCTTCCGGCAAATCATCCAGCTCAATTCAATAGTTGAAATTGCGCTAAACCGAGCAAATGCAATCAAATGCAATCGAATGCACAAACTGCAAAAGGATCAAGAGGATAAGGGCCAATAGAATGTTCACAAAGCATTGTTCTAGACTTTTGCCACCAATGTTTGGGCATGGGACTGCAATTGTTTTGCTTCTTCTTATGGTCGCAAACGATTGCTACTTTGTCGAGTGTCACCATGAAATTTTTATAAATTTTAAAAGTTGTTCATGGCATCATTGGATTTGTTTTTTTTTACTAAAGTGGAATCATGGCCGGCAGGTGAAAAATCCGGTTTCGAAAACTTTACCCAGAAAATTAGTTTCTGCTGCGCCCGTCCGAGTCAAAGTGAAACACTCTGCCTACGCTCCTCCAAGTACACGGGGAAAGTGCCAAAGAATGGCACTCAAAAGTTCATGATTTCTTGAACAAATTTCTGCCAATGAATGTGCTAGTTTGTAAGGTTAGACACTTGGTGCCACCAAGGGGCATTAGCTACATATGTTTGGTCAAATGATTGCAGTTTGTCATCCCATCTTTTAAGCGGCCTTTTTGGTGTCCTCTTCGGGCAAGATGTGAAATTACTGTCCCAATTGTGCAATGGATGTCATTGAATTGTTTTTGCCGTCCAGAAATGCCTTGTGGCTAATCGATGTTGCAGGTGGCCGTAAATGTGCACAAACGCTGTTTCATGCGACTCGTTGTTTGCTCCCAGACAATGTAGTTATCCACTTAAGTTTGCCGATTCTCAAAAAAAATGACCTGGAACTCAATTGCGTTGTCTTTGTGGCTGTCAATTCCGAGCCCTTCACGGCAAAGTATGGACTTGGATCAAGGACTAAACAATGGGACCCCCAGAGTATATGATAGCCCGTCCAATAGGGCCCACCGTGATCCGGAACCTGCTAGTGAGGTTAGATAGGGCTCACTGTGGTGAGGAGTTTGCGATTGGGGCCCGGGATGGCCTAGTGCAACGGGGGGTGTTGGGGGGTCCAGTGTTTTTTGGCCAACATTTTTCTTCGTTTTTTCCACAGGATGAAATTCCCACTGCAAAAATGTGGTTTGTGCAGAATTTGCTCTGGGAGTATGAAGCTGTTGGCCGTCAACCTGCATATAATTGACCCGAATTTTCTAGCAACTTGCCTCGTGCAGCGTCGTGACACCCCAGACGAAACTATGATTCAATTGGTCCGTGGCATTTTCCAATACTGCGGCCACAAATGGCCATGCGATTTGCTTTCAACGAACACTGCTGAATATCAAGTTTGTCGAAATCCAGCCCGCATCAATTTGCAAATTTTGTGAGTGTGTGGGTTTGTGTCATGTTTTGGAAAGACCGTGGCCATTGGCCGTCGACGGGCAACAAAGAACCTCAAAAAAGTATATACAAATATTCATATTGCGTTCCAATGGCACCTCAGCTCGCACATGTAAATTTGTTTTTTTTCTGGGCATATACACCTGGAAAATCATCCGTTTTCAAAACCCGTCCATTTCGCGTTCGAAAAACGTATCCCGAGACATCTTGCGGCAAAATGCAGGTAAAGGGTGCCAAAGCAGGTGGCCCTTCTGCAAGCACGACATGCAAACAGTGATAAATTTTCATTGTTTGTCGCATGATGAACTCATTTTGGTTTGGTAAAATCATGGTAATTTTGATGCGTCATGGTGCAAATTCCAGCGAAAATTACCGTAGCCATTTTGGCTCAATTGGGCCATTCCACGAATAAAGGACCGAATAGCCACGATCTGTTCATCCAACCAATCCAGGAGACAATGGGTGCAAGACCGTCAGCTGAGCAGCAACCGGACGAATGGTTTCGCTAGTCATTTCGAATTCGCCAAGGGACATCCGGTCGAACAACTGTTTGGAAAATGATCAAACGTCCAGATCAAAAACCAACAGAACCGAAAGTGATCGAACTTCCATATCCGAAAAGATTGGACTTTGAACACAAAGAAATTTTGCACAAACCTTTTTTTCGGTTCCATGCGACATCAATCCTTGATCCCCGCACACGATCCAAAAAGATGGAACGGAAAATTGTTCATCCCATCCGACAGTGAGGGTTTTCTGAGAATCTTCCAAGTTCATGACTTTTCCCAGGGACGTTCCAGTGAGGGTCAATTGTACACAGGCACAAAAGACGAGGAAAAAAACAACAAACGATTATAACGATTGGAATCGTTCCGCGCGACATCGTCATTGTCGATATGGGGAAGTGCTGGTGAAGATGGAGTCGGAGTACATGCAGATGGAATTGGAAATGATTAATGCAGAGAAAAGAAGAATCATGAAAAAACCGGCCCCACGTTTGCACAGACGCATCGCCATTGCAAGGACGTTTCCTGCACTCTTGATGTCACATCGTCACCATACACAAAAAAACCTGACAAAAAAATGAGGGTAAAATTTGGGAATGGTTGGATGGTGAAACAAATTTTGATGATTTTTCCTGTGCTTACAAAGCGCTCGGAGCATGAAGAAGGCATGATTGAGATGCATTCTGTTCGTACAGTGATGGCGATTCGCGTGCGGGACAATTTGCGCGTCGTCCCATGGGGTCTGATGAACAGCCATGTACTTGTTGCAGGAAACACTGTGGACTGTGTCCTTCTTCTTTCATCCTGTGGAATCGTTTCCGGATTTTTTCAAAGCATTTTAATGCATTTTACTCCAAGAGCCTTTCTCGGTTCGGCCATGTTTTTAATTTTTTCCTGGGGTGCACCATCATGTTGTTATGGTCCCCAAATCCGCTTTTGGCTCTGTAGATGGGTGGGCGAAAAACTCAAAAATTACAAAACATCCCAGAGAGAGCAGTATGGTTGTCATGAAATGGAGGAGGAAAAAATGCAAGAAGAGTTCAAAAGGTGCGCGTTATGAGGCAATGCGTGGACTGTGATTTTTTTTCCGAAAATTGTTTTTTGGAAATGCTCCGACGCGCACAGGATATGCTCAACCATCGTTTTTTGGTGAGTCGTACCCAATGTCTGCAAGTCAAGGTGTGCATAGGATATACTAAAACGCGAGCCCCGCAGATCACGTCGACGCAGTCGGAAGTGGCATTTTGGACAAACTGACATTGGCACTTGGGTTTGTTGACGTGAGGCCATTTCATGACGAGTTGGTTCATGGGCAAAAGGTTACGCTTGGCCCAATATGTTTGTCTCAATAACTGAAAATTCACCGTTTCCTTGACAGGTTTTTTTTGGAGATAGTAGATATGCAGTGTTTTATTCATTTCGATTGCACGCAACCAGGCAAATGAATCGTCTCGGCACGTGTTGTCTGGTCCTTGCATAGTATAGCATAACATAATACTGCGTTGTAAAGTATCACCTCATTGAGTATCATAGAGTAAAGTGGATAATAGTATCATAAAACGGAGTAATGCAGAGTGAGTATAGTACAGGGACGTGGTTTTTCGTGTAACAGGGCATGGCGTTTGCTCAACGTGTTCACATCAGCAGATGCAACATATCGTGTTGTACAAGAAAATAAAACACTGCGTAAAGCCAAACTGTTTTCTGAATCTCGTGTCCTGTGGAGCCTGAAGCCACGTAAGCCGCAGTTGCGCCATTGTCACATCTGGAAGCTGGCCAGTATAAAAACAACCCAAATTTCACGGGGGAAAAAAAAAAGGCCTCGTAACGAGAAGAGACAGAATAAAAAAAAGTGGGGACGGGTAACCCACAGCAGACTTCTTGTGCACGCAGTGGGTTTTTTCCCTTGGCTGGTGGACGGTTGCGTTCCCCCTTTGGTTGGTCCTCATGTCGCAGCGGCCCCCCGCCATCGATTTGACCACAGCCCCCCCCATGCGATGACGGCCTTGAAGACATCACCCCACGGGACTCCAGCACAGCAGCTGGCACGTTCCCTGCCACCTGCCCCGGAGCAACATCAACCTCGGCCTGAATTTTTTCATTGCCTAGCAGTTCTTGACGGAAAATTCGCCAAAAAAAATGTTTCAAACAAAATTATATAGACATAAATACAACCGAATACCTAACCTGAACCTTGGCGAGTTAGGCCATGCGCATTGTGCGTGCCAGCTGGGATCACTAGATTACAATCGGGTCGGATCAGTGCCTTCACTGGCCAGTCACTGCTTCCCATTTCAATGTTGATGGCAATATCAAGATATTTGGAAGTGGATCTGGTGGTTTTTCACAATGGTTGGTTTGGTAGTATAAATGGCTAAGCAAGGATGATTTGGGGTACCCCTATGATTTGAGAAACCATTACTTTTATAAAACTTGCAAACAGGCCATGACAATGCAAGGTCAACGGTGGGCACTTGGAAGTCAAACATCCGGCAAATCTATCACATGTTTCGGTTCTTGCACCAGTCAAATTTTAAAAATCCTGTCCGAGATAAATTACCTGCCGGATCAAGAATCAAATGTAATGCCAGGAATGGATTTGCGGGATGATCTATCACGTTATATCTATATCACGTGCTCGGATTTTTGAAAGGAATACATTTTAAGTATAAGCCCAGATCAACCCCCAGGCTGAAAATTCATTTTGGAACACCCGCAAAACTATTTTTTTCAATCAGACCCAATATATTCTGGCATGTTATTTCAATTACGTTGGAGTTTTGGCAGCACATGTTCCAAAACAGAATTGCCGGCATTTTATTTGACATATTTCCGGAAATTACTTCGAACGTTTGTCTTATCTCGTGTAAATTGGACGTTCCATCTCGCATATTTGATGGCATTTCATCAGGCCTTCACCCTTGCATTTGTAGTGGCATTGTGCATGCCATATGTTCAACCAGTATCCGTTGTGTATTTGTTGGCATTTTATCTACTTGTAGCATGGTTTTTGGCATTTTTTACCGGCATATTTTTGTCCCGTCACATCATATTACTGGCATTCCATCTGGGATTTGGGACGTCTTCTGTCATTGTATCCGGCAATTTCGCGTTTTTTGTGGCATGTTCTTTGACATTTTCCTGGCAGATGTTCTGACGTTTGATCTGGCATATTTTTTGACATTTTATGTAACATATTTTCTGGCAGTCTCACCACGATTTTTTCCAACATCGGGATTTTATCCGGCATTAGGCACGGTTGTGAATGAGACATTGTTTGGGCCCCAAGTACACAACAACCAGCATATCCAAACGGCAAAGAGCAACATGCAACTCGTGGACCCACAATCAATGTTATTTTTTCCTTTTGGATAGCAACCGAATCAACAAAACCAACATCAACAATTATCAACCATGACGGAGCCAACATCAAAGCGGTCACCGGGATGGCAATTGCAAAGGCAGCGCCCCCAAAGTGAAACAATAATACACAGTATGTATGTCACATACTTGATCAACAGTCATGAAGACCTTGATGTCGGACAGCCCCCCGCCTCCAACAATGACAACAATTGCACAACCGATGACGATAATGAAAATAATCGCGATGAACATAGAAACATCTTCCTCCCGCCTCCCACCAACCCAACAACAAACCATCCAAACACCTCAAATACAACAACAACAACAACAACAACAACAACAACAACAACAACAACAACAACAACAACAACAACAACAACAACAACAATGAGAACAAAGATCGCAAACAAAACATGAAACAAAAACAAATCAACCAACTAAGGAACAATAAGCCGAACCATCGCGACAAAAAGGAATAACACCCATGTGCATAGCAGATTAAGCAAGATAATCGCAGAATTTCACGTCCGCACTTCTGACCACAATAGGTGCAAAAATAGAACACCAAACTCCACCAACAGAGCCCAACAACAAACAGGTTTTGATGTGAACCGACCAGCAATAAGTTGCAAACACAGCTGCAAACAGCAATCTCGACAAAGCATCCACATCACACCACCAAAAAACTGGGAACAATTACACCGAGTAATTAACTTGCATGTTTCCGTGAGCTGATCTTGGGAAGACACACGGCAAAAACAGTTTTGGAGTAGGTCAACCCCTGTAAAAGGCAGCGTGGCCCAACCAAATCCTGAAGAGATGACGCCGGTCAATCACGCCGCGAAAGCAAACCAAAGGGATCAACAAATGACAACACACAAGTATAACCACAACCTGACAACAGCCACAACAACAAGAAGAACAGCAGCAACAACAACAACAACAACAACATCAACAAACACGATAGCATTGTTTGGAAGAGGCCGTCTAGGCAAAAAACATGTGTTTTGAGGCTGCACGACATGGGAGTTCACTGTCTACCGCGTCGAAACGTAGAGTTTCCAATGCAGGATAAACCTCCGCAAATGGTGGTTGTACTACACCAAACGAATCCGTTTTCATTGTTTGGGAACGTCACCACAAAACACCAACCTTGCGTTTGGTATGTCTTGATGATTACCACATGTTGAAACTGGGAACCGTTTGGCTTCAGTGGCTCGAAGGAAAATGGATCTCGGTGGCAAAGGCCCCCAGAGATTCTGAGCCATGGCAATCTCATACTTGTGGGAAAAATGCCTGCTGGGCATTACGGCGCTTGGCTATGCCGCCTTGGCCATCAATGCTTTCATTAATCGCCAGAAGAGGCGGCAGATCACCAAGCAGTCAAAGACGATGTCGGAATGTGAAAGGTGTTCCGTGGAACTTGTGCGCAACATAGTTCCAAATGCCAAAGTGCCCGACTATCGTTTCAGGGGACGCTTGGCTAATTTTGTTGTTTCCAAGGCTCTCTTTTTGATAAGGCCCTTCAGCGAAACCGTTTCAGTCGTCCAAATATTGGGTAAGGATGAACTTAAATGACTAAGTGTTTGACCATGCTGCCCATGGTTTCAGACCCAAAGTTGCAGCATGGATGCTGACCAAGTTTGATTTGATCCCACATGCATTGGACATCACTGGACAATACTGGACATACATGCGTTGACATGCCCTCACACAGATCTTAGGAATGCGGCTGAAAATGCCGGCCATCCGTGTTGGCTTTGACAACGTCGGTGTCAAATTGAAATCCACTGGCCGCTGCATTCTTCAAGGCACCGGGGGCCGCTGCTCTCCCTTCAGGGCTTTGGGATCGCAATGCTATAAACTGATAAGCCAAAAAAAGAACCGCCGCTTGGGGCAGTTCAGTTCATTAGGAGGTTATGGCCTGCAAAAGATTTGCAACAGTGGTTTATGCCTGGTTTTTGCCACACCATCTGGATGTTTGAGAGTTGAGATGCATTTTTAAATGGCAGCTTTAGTTTTGCGATTACAGTATTGATTGGCACGTTTTTCGTATTTCATTGCAGGGAGTTGGCAAGAAGAATATAGCACCTAGAAGCAAACGTTTGTACCAAGGTCGCCGTCCATTCCTCAGGGCGAAAGGACCAGCATTCGCCGAAGACATACCCTTGTTCAGGAGCACTAGTCACGATATCTAGGCACACGTTTGTAAGTGGAACACAGCATTTCACAGACGTCTCTACAGGTTGTGAATCCGAAGATCTATACTTGGCCCCCCTGTCTCTATGTTCTGGTGCGCCTTCCCCATGAATCAGTGCACATGACCTGGACCATTCATCGCCAGGTGTCACAGGGGAGTTCCGGCCCAAGCGAGTTGCCGCCATCATGGGGCCCTCCGGGGCTGGCAAGACTACCTTTATGAATGCCTTGTGTGGTCGCGCCTTCTACGGGACCGGGGGATGTCTGTGGGGGGGCTGGTGGTTGCTTGTTGTTGCCAGCTTGGGTGTGTGGACGTATCAAGTTCTTAGTCAAACTTTGGCCTCACCATGATTAAGCCTAAGAAGTTGAACTAAGAAGTCGATACATCTCCTGCCTTCTTAGTTAATTAAGCCGTTAAGCCTATAACCCATCTCAATAGCGCACTGACATTTTTCATAGTTACTTTGTCCATCTCCAGCCGCCATGGCGTTTTCCACAGCTTGCCTGCTTGCATCACCACCCATTCAATCTAAGGGTCCCGGTTGTACCGTAGATAGTTGCTTTACCATGCTTGGTTTCATGGGTATGCATCAGCACCACCCATCAATCATTCCAAAAATGCAGGGATGAACATGCCAACAGAGATGAGTTCAGTCATTCGGGATGTTCACCAGGGGCACTGGGTATTGACGCGCAGCTATATAGGAGCCACCTAGCCATTTGGTTGGATTCCACTTGTTGCTGTGTTGTCCTCCAGGACCATTTCCGGCGAGATCCGTATCAATGGCCATGTGAGTTCCCTGACAGCCACAGGGTGCAGGGTGTACGGCCGCTGTGCGGTGCCGCTTGTGATCCAATCATTCGAATGTATGACGAGCTGGGTCCCAACCATACACAACCAACAATGGGTAGATAAAGACCCCAACAATTTCCAACAGTCCCACAATTCCGGAGATGTTTTTGTGATGTTCACCAGGGGCACCTGGTAAATATGGAAATTTTTAAATTCTCAACATGCCCTAGCCCGCTTTGGGGGTGAATTGGAACTGGGAGATGGGATTCTGACCTATCTGAACTGAAAAGATTTGGAGTTTGAGTTCAGCTCAGGGACGCAACCAGGTACTGTGCCCCTATTCTTTGCCTAAAAGTAGAGCCCACCAAAATCCTACGCTTGATTATGGTTCTGCAGGGAACCTATTCATACGAGTTGGGAGCCAGATGGTTTCAATTTTTGGGGCGGAAGGATTGGGGAAGTCAACCTTGAGTGATGAACCTCCCACTGTTGGAGCTGAGCGGCCTCCATTTTTGGGGAACGTTGGACTTCTTGGGGGGCACAACTGTTGGTTTTTGACCCAGGCAGAGGGAAAGTATGGGCAAGTGCAATGATGGCAGATTTGTAGCTAGTGGCTACCAACCCAAGCAGCACAGCAGGCGTACAGTTTGGCTACCGTTGACTGACTTTGCCCTTTTTGGATGTGGGAATCTCATCACCCAAAGGTGGGAAAACCGAGACTGACAAATCACTTCTCAATCTGAATGTATCCTGGTCATGGATATCTCGGTGTCTCATTTCCTTGGATATCTCGCTCTGACCTGGTAGCGCGCTGATCCGGTGAGGTAGCATTGCGGAGATCAAACAGTTGCGGGGCTTCGTTCCGCAGGACGACATTGTCCATGAGCATCTCACTGTACGTGTCCTGGCCGCCAGGGTGGCGCTGCAAGCGGCTGGGAAATGCCACCGCGGCACCCAAGGAAGCCAATGGTGGTTGATGGTCATTGAAGGCAACGGTGGTTGATGGTCATTGTTGGGATTTTGGTTCAACTAGTCACTGGGAGATCCAGCTCCTAAGAAGTCACCATCCATTTTGCAGAAATAGGTACTGTATGACAATTCCTTTGATTTTGCTTATTAATATTGACCTCCTATAGTCCGTCGTTACCAAGAAATACCATGGAATATCGGAGCTCCGAGCTACAAGCAGCCAACAGGATGGCAATCGGCAATCATTCCTCGGGTCCTTGATGTACTGCTTGGGCAAGCAATAATGGGGTTGCAAAAACCAAGTTCACCCAACAATGGTGCAGGGTTTGAAACCAGCTGGGCATTGGGTTCAACAATTCAGTGAAATCCACAAGACATATGGCACCTGGCCGCTGGACATGTTTCAATTCCTTTGGGGTCTGATCCCTCACTTAGAACTGCCTCACTTTGCACGCGGAGGAATTATTTGGATAGGATGGTACATGGTACATCGCACATTGATATGCAAGTAGTTGAAGTAGTTTCATAGATATCATCACCCTGTAAGGTAGCAGATGCTCCCACCTGTTTCTTTTCTCCTCCTTGCTAGTAATCAGAACATTGAATTGGTTTGATTCTTTGCCAGATTTGAATCCTTTGGTTTCTGTTTTTTTGGCAAGTATGTCATTACGATCATATTAATGTTTTAGTTGCATTCCTGAATGCAATGTACGGATGCAAGTACGCCAGCTAGAATTGATATGTATTTGATAGGCACGGTTTTGTGCCATTTCCCCCACGTGCAGTACAAAACATTCACACTGCTAGGGTCAAACTTTTGAGAGGTAGCAAACACTTTATTTATCGAAGTTGGATTCTCTAGCTCTAGCATGTTCGTTTCCTCCATTCCTCTCCTGAGCTCAGCAAAATTAAGAGCAGCACCAAACCACACATATAAAACTAACTATCGAACAAATGAACTAAGCAAATAATTTGTTCACCAACGACTCATTTATATTAACTAGCAAACAAACTCACAAACTAACTGACTAACTAGCTAAGTCTTGTTGAAACATCGTGCTCAGCAGAATGACCAACGGAAGCGGCTGCAGGGCTGGGGATCGGGGGATCCACAGGTGAACAGCTTTACTACTCGGCGCGCTTGCGCAATGCGGAGAAGACCTCGAGGTCGATGATCAACAGCACCTCGGTCGCAGCTGTCGAAGCGGTTGGGAACCATGATATGCGACGCCTATGAAGCCATTGGATGTTGGTAGATTTGCCGACTAGAATAGGTATGGTAGCTATACCAACATCTATTAGCATAGGTGGTGCAACACTAATAGGTTGTTAAAAAGGTATGCTATCGAATCGGTTAGTGTTGCTAGAGGTTGTTTGTGATGTTAGTAGTATATTCCGCATTAATTGGTATTATTGGATGTCATGAGAATCAACCAGTACAGTGCTGTCTGTGCCCTTCGCCAATTTTCATTTCACAACCGGACGGCTCAATAAGAATCAAGCACATTACAGAGTGACTGCTGTAACATGTTGTAACCAGCTAGTGGTTTCAAGTAGTGTGATCCAGACATGGCCATAATCTCGCTCACACAAGTTGGGATAGTAGTGACACAGCGGCAATCGATGACAATCACCACTGCTACTGCTACTGCTAGCACTAGCGGCGAAGACACGCCTGTCGGATGGGCCAGGTATCGTCGAAGATGTGCTCAACGTGATGCAATTGTGACTTGCTGCAGAATGGCTGGCTGGCCCAGGTTGGTCATGATTAGTAACAGCAATGGTTGACCATGGTTGATTGCCAAAAAATAAGGTAAATGATTGGGGCAATTGCAGTAGTCATGGTTGCTGACCTCAATAGTCAATGGTTATAAATTATAAACCATGAGTGCACTAACCAGTACGGTAGTTACACCATTGAGGATGGTTATTGTAGTCATGGTTGAATTCACCACTAGCCACTGGCCAAAGATGGCTACTGATGAAATTATGATGCCTCAGCGGCCCTTGAAGAGCACGATGCAACCCAGAATTGGAGGCACGGATCATCCTGGCTGCCCCTGCATGGCTAATGTTAGGGCAGCTGAAGAGCCAGGCAGATCATGATCCAGAAATGATTCCTGAGCTTAGTGTCCGGGTCCAAAACCAGTGCTGGGTACGAGAAGTACACGCCAACACGCCATGTTTGAACGAAGAATCTGGTCATGATCTAATCTACATGGTCAAATATTGTGGATCACTCTCGTATGTTTACTTGATGGGCGCCCACCAAAGCCATCCATACATGGACCGGCGGGGAAATCATCAATAACTTGACAGCACACCATTTCTCGACACAGTCAATTTTGCGAAAGATATCTATCGAATAAACTTGTATGAACATAAACAAATACAGGTTTTCTCATTGCCACACTATTATGAATATAAACACCTAGGCCGTTCTAAAACTCAGATTTCACTGCCTGGCTCTCCATCCTCGATGGTCAGAGTTGCACAAGCTTTGCACTGTTGGCCATCACTAGCTTAGCCATGCAGAACCATCATCAGCCGTCATTTCCAACCAGGACTTACAACTATGACAGCAAGTTATGGCAACCATTTGTATCTGTCATTCACCACCAGTAATCAATATCACCGCCCAGATCTAACTATAAATTTTCCACTATTACCAGTAATGATCCTTTAAGATCCATCATTCTCATTCATTATGAGCCATCATTATGAACCACACTTGAACAGTTCATACTCATTGTAAACCTCTACTATCCCGCAATGTCTGAGCAATTACTATGAACCATACTTTCATGATTCATATACTTTAGTTGCTTATCAACATTCCCAGCCATTAAACGGATTAACTGGCTGGGAATGATTGATAAGCAACTACATTAATGATTAGCAACCGCATTAAAATCATGATTAGATGTTAACTATCAACATTCCCAGCATAATTGACACCCAACGATCCACCAGGTTAGATGTCCAGCACAGCATCGTGGGAAACGTGGAGCGTCGCGGCATCAGCGGTGGGCAACGGAAGCGCGTGAACATTGGTGCCTTGGAAACAGAGCGGCCGGGGCGTGCCAAGGACGGTGTGATGGCTGTTGGCAGTGCCTCGAAGGTACCAAGAGTGGTGTAATGGTGGTTGCATGGTCAATACCGGTTAATATAATGGTTAATAATCCAGTTGGTGGTTTTCAACATTTTTTATTTTCACTATATCAACAACTGGTTGGTCGACGCATATTTTCCATAGGGGTTGAAATCACCAACCAGTTGATAATGGTCAATAATGGTTACTATTAGTCAGTAATAGGGGATAATCACCAACAATAATGGTGAACCAACTACTATAGGTGGTTTCTTAAAATGAGGAATCCCAAAAATGGTTGGCTTACTATTATAAATGGTTGATATTAGATGATTTAGGGTAGCCCCCAATTTCAGAAACCACGAGATAGGGGACCCGAAAAATAGTTGCTTTATGTTGCTTTGTTAGATTCAAGAGCACTGCACTTGTTGGGGTTTGTGCAAGAGAGTCCAGCTCTGAATCTGAAATATTACCAGCTGTGGGAGGACTGTAGAAGATGATTCCAGGACAGGGATGGGAAGGAACAATCCATTTGTCCATCCCAATGCCAATGTCTACATTACATCTATTTTGTTTTATCGTTTTTTGATTTACTAATATTACGAACGTGTTGTTTCTGTTATATAATTTCGCGCGTGTAAATTTTCCAGGTGCCCTTGACAGATAGCAGCGCCTTGAGAATCATACAGATTCCACACCCATGCGCCAGTACAAACAGATCTAGGCAAATCTAAGGCTTGGAGCTTGCAGCGCGACCCAGCATCCTGATGCTGGATGAACCAACCTCAGGACCGGGAACACCAGGTGGCCTCAAGGTGGTACGTGCAAGGATCTAAGTTGATAGATGTTTGCTGGGATGACGATGGTTTATGGTGAATTTGATTCTGGCTAGTGATTTTCGCAGCTGGTAACATACAACAACCAACCCCAATAGCTCAACAGCTAGTCATACCACTAACGGGGGTGTTTGCGATGGACGAATCCACCTGGACTCATTGTGGGATATTCTCCACTCGGGGGGGCCCTTTCCCTCCGAATGAAACAGGGTAGTGGCTATGTCAACCTTGCTGCTCAGTGATAGTTGATGTCTATGCAATGGTGTATGTTCAAATATGGAGGGTGTGATTGATTTGCTTTGACTGATTATGACCATGACAGATGAGGATCATTCATGTCATGGTCACACTCATCATTATCCCCATCACTGTCATGATCATCATCATCATCATCATCATCATCATCATCATCATCATCATCATCCTCATCATCAATAGTCATTATATTCAAAATTGCTGGTGATTAAATGATATTATCTCTAGAGTCAAACACCCCAAAACTAGTTTAACCTCTATTACCTTCTATTGTTGCGCGAATTCAATTTTTCTATATATGTGTCGAACCATTGGTGAACCATTTGCCACCCGTCCGCAGATGTTCCAAAAAGCCTGGAAAATCCACCATAGCTGTTTTCCTAGGGTTTCCGAATGAAGTATAGTCATTTTCTATTGCCAGGCGATTGTTCACCAGAGGGTGATGAGCACCAACCAGGCTTTGTATATCCTCATTATTCCTTATTGTCCCCTTGTTAATAGCCATTTCTAACCATTGTTCACCACTAATCCAGTTTCACCATCCAAAAAAAATGGATCAAGCTACTAATCAACCACCACTATTCAACCACCCATACCTTGGGTACCTACATACCCAGTTTCACCATCCAAAAAAATCCCAACAGCTTGGCATTCCGCCGGAGGCCTGGACGCCACCACTGCCCTGGACATCATCCGCTCCGTGAAGCGCTTGACGGCCATCGGCATGACGGCACCTGGGATGCAGCGGAGAGATGCATGTTGTGGGACCCGGGCGATTTGTTGGTGGTTAAATGATCAAATGAATTGAATGGTGATGAATAGATGGTTATTGAATGGTTAGATGGAGTCAAGTAATTTGGTGATGAAATTGGAGTGATGAATGGTTGAGGAGCCAACCGGCTTGGTTAATTGGGTTAATGAATGGTTGAATTGTTTAAAATAATCTGGTTGGTGGTTTCATTCACATGTTTTTATTTCCCTATTATTCACAAATGGGTGGTTGGCCAGTGTTTTCCATAGGGGTTGAAACCACCATCCAGCTAGGGTAGTTGTTAATCCTGCTTACTAGCCAGCTAGCAGCCGTGGGATGATCATCCAAGTAGGTCATTGCCAACCACATGGAACTTCATTCCAAAAACTGGGTTCACATCACAGCTGGACTAGTGCAGGGCTTCTGGGAACAGCTGGGATATAGCGGACCCACAGCCAAATAACACAGCAGTGGCAAACCACCCATAGCTGCGGATACGCCATCAAAGAGCTGGCTAACCTTTCTCAGTTTGGAATCTAATGGTTTGTGAAATTTTGTAAGTCGGGCAACCCTTGGCTTTTCCCACCAGACTCATGAAGCTTCCGCTAAATTGCGATAGAACAAAAAGAAACAATGAAGTGTTGTGCCATTTGTTGCCTCCCTGAGACACCCTACCGGCCTGTTAGTAAAAGGATCAGGGCAAACTTCAAAGCGTTCTGGTTCTAGTCACATAGGACTGATATACTCCTTATACACCACTTGTATACTACCACCCCCTTCCCCTTCCTTGTAGATCAGATCATGGAAAAGTTGACATCGGCAAAAGGGGGCCTCTGTTGTACCATGTCCCAAAGCTGGGCATTAGCTTCGGGGCAGCTGCTCAGCTTTCGGCTAATTTTGGCTGCCGATAAGGAGAGGTTATTTGGTTGTATTTGGGATGGTTGATTGACTGTGTTTCTGAAAATGTGATCCACCATCCCAGCTTAAGTATGACCAATATATTTGAATATTTTATATATATATATATATTCATTTATTGATTTATTTATCCATTTATTTATGTTTCATTCTAGTTACACATATATTCATATGTTTATTAATTTGTTAATTTTGTCTATTTACATATCCATATTGGCATCTCTAATTTGTGATTTTTTAATACTTATTTTTTTTGTTTATTTTCATCTCAAGATATGCATGTGCTCGTGAGTGTGCTTTCTTTTTTGTGCAAAGTGTATAGTTGGAAGAGTGAAGGATGTTTCACACTGCTTATAACCGCCAACCAGTTGGAATCCAGTCCTTTTACCATCACGAAGATACGAAACGTCAAAATCGCTGAGGTCGTTCTCGTGGTGCACCAGCCCCGTTACTCGCTCTTCACCTTGTTCGATGAAGTGCTGTTGCTGGGTGGAGGCCAAACGGTCTACCTGGGCCCCAGCGAGGGTGCTTTGCCCTACTTCCGAAATTTGGGCTTCAAGATGCCGGAGCACGAGCAGCTTGGTCCATCTTTGTGCGGCTTGTAGCCATTCATGGGTGGCTGAACATCCCGACAAGGACTACTCTGGTCTTCTTTAAAAGTGGATTTTCACTAGGGGTTTTCACCTACAGCTTCTTTCTGCCATGTTTTTCAATCAGAATCTCTTCTGGGTTGTGCGTAGAGATAGGCAAACAATCCTGGACTTCAAAAACAATATCATTTTTTGGTGTTTTCATCCGAATCAGTGGCGTATGGAAAGTGTGCTTTGCTGTTGCTCGCAATGATGTTGCTTCCTCCTTCTTTGGAGTTGGTGCAATTGTGTAGGGTAAAGATTTGAGTGTGTTTTTTCTTTATATGGAAACATATTTGCAGTCCAGTGCGCATATGTATTCAGAACTCTATATTATTTTTGCGCATATGTGCGAATCATTGCTGTATGTGTATATTCAAGCGGAAATGAACCTGCATCTATTTATGTACCTGTGTGTGTGCGTGTATGTTTGCAGCCATTCTGACTGGGTACGTTCCATCGCAACCAGGACTAAAGCATGCTTACCATAGCTGAATCGCAGCCACAGACTAGCCAGTAGCCTGGGACTTTAAACATAATAGGCTGTGCGCTCTACTAGTCATCCACATGACTAGTCACTAAAATGGGTGGTTCTTGTGACCTCCGGTAGCCCAGAAGCAGCCCAGGCATGATGAATCAGAGCCCAAAAGGTCCACCTTGACCTTTGCAACTGAGGAATCCAGCGGATTGGTTCATGGATGTGATTGCCGGAAAGGTGGGGTCCCTTGTGTCGTCGCGTCCCAGGAATTGGGAGATCTCCTTGTGGTTGGGCGGAAGCTTAGGATGGGAACAGTTGCAGATTTTCTGGGCAGCCAGAAACTTGGCAGCCACATGGACCTAGGGACCTAGAGTTGAGTCATCGGTTGCTAATTAGCTTGTCCACTTGGACACCCATGAACACCCATTGGACTTCATGGGAACACCAGGTGAAGAATGCGGACAACCCAGCACTGACGGCCGGTGGGCTGGCAGAAGCTTGGGCCGAGTCCATGGCAAATATTATGCTGACAGAGACTGATCCTGGTCAAGAAGCAGTACAAGGTCTCAATGACAGGATGCAATATGCCAAAGCCTTGAACGCGAAGTTGTTCAGTGCAGGAGTTGAGGAGACAGATGTGACTTGCTGAGAATGCTGAGTTGCATTTCCAGTGTTCCTTTCTGTTTGCCGAAAGGTTGCTGTGAACGATGGCATCTCCCCTTACTCTTGCTGTTTATTATCCCGTATCTATCAACCATTAGCCAATATTTGGGATGCTGGGGGCACCATGTAGTCGCGACATGCTGCAACGCAGAAAGGGAAGCGACCTCCCGTTCTCACTAAAAGTGAATTTGGGGTCAAGGTCGATCCGGTACTCCACGGAAACATATGGCTGTTTCTCAAACCCAAATCATCCAATATTAACCGTTTATCGTAATAAACCAGCCATGTTTGGGGTACTCCTATTTTGAGAAACCCCCATATGTGATAGAAAAACATCTTGGCCTTTCCAGCGGTCGCCAGCTACTGGTAGTGATTGGCAGCCAGGCTGTCTGACTGTGATCACTGAGAATGATTTCATATACGTATGTACTTGAGGGCACTTGAGGGTGTTGGCAAACCACATGATAGATCAAAGTTGTGCATAGTTGTTTTTCAATTTTGATATATATATATATATTTCTTCCATTCATATAATCTCTCTGTGTCTCAGAAATATGTGCAACCGCAAGACAGTTCCTGCCAGTCCTTTCGAAACCTGCGGGGAGTCAACCTCCGCCGTAGCCATCAGCTGGCAGAGGTCCTGAGTGAAGAGCAGTTCCGAAAGCTCCTGGAGAACCTCGAGGAGAAGCCGTGTGAAGAGGCCACGGCACTGCTGATGGCCCCTTGGCATCCCCTTGGCATCCCCCCGGCCGCGGTGAACCGCCATCGATTTGTAGTGGAGTTCTCCATTTTTTCGCTGGGAAAAGTCCGTTGGATGAGCTGATTCTGAGGGGATGTGCTGCTCGACCATTTTCATGTCTTGCCCAGTTTAGCCATATTACCATTGTTGGCGAATAATGTGTCTTAAACTCGCCGGGGAAAGCTCCCTGTGTTGGCATTCGAGAGCGGTCAGGACATCCCAGCAGCAAAGTAGCTATTCTGATCATGCGAAGGGCAGGTAGAGGAACAACCTCGCAACTGTATCGGTTTGCTCTATTTTCGGGAAGTTCATCAGAGGTGCGCAGTTTTGACCCCCAAACATTTTCTGAGATGTGTCAACTTGAAGTTAAATCTGCCACCTGCAGAAGGCATGCTTGTCCAGAGCCATGGGGTCTAGAGGACCATGCTGTTAAAATGAGCTAAAGCTATGGCCCACCCCACATGCTCAAAACCACATGTTTTTCGTGCGCCATGGTCAATGTCTATGTATGTGAATCATGGCGGTCATCAAAGGGTCAGTGGTTGAGTCAATGCTAGGGGGCTTTGTAACTAGCATAATCAACTGAAGATATGTTTGCAATACATATGCCAGCATATGGTGGTTTCTCAAAATAGGGGTACTCCTAAATCATCCATTAATAGTCATTTATAGTAATAAACCAACCATTTTTTGGGTCCCCTATTTTGAGAAACCATCATATAAACATATTGCCCATGATTCATATGTTAAGCGTTTGGCGTTGGCTGGACCTCTAGCGACCTATGCAACTCGCTCTGACACTCTGACTCGGCGCCCCATCCAGCAAGTTTGCCCATAGGAATAGCTCATTGCGATAGCATATTTGGTGGTTTCTCAAAACAGGAGTACCCCCCAAATCTTCCAAAAATTAGTCACCTAGACTAGTAAGCCAACACTTTCGGGGTATTCCTATTTTGATTGTGAACCCCCCCTGGCCCTATCCGTATAAGTCCGAATCCCAAGATAGACTTTGTCTCTGAAAGTAAACATGGGGCCGCCAACTCCTGACCAAGGGCCATCGAATCATCGAATGAACGAATGCTGTAGCCCTAATTTTGATTCTTATCAAGTGTGTACGTCTGGTTCTTTCTCTAACCTTTTGGTGTACTTTTCTTTGCGTTGTTTCTTTCCTTTGTTTGCTTCTCTTGTTTGTTCTGCATGTGTGTGTGTGTTTTTTCCTTGAATTTGTGTTTTCTTTCTCTCTCTCTCTGACTATCTTAATCCATCCATCCATCCATCCATCCATCCATCCATCCATCCATCCATCCATCCATGACTCCAACGGATCCTCTCGGCAGACCCTTCCACGGCATCCTGAGGAGCGCATGGGCTTCCAGGACGGCTCCATTTTGACGGAGAAAGTGGTGACTTTCCTCCTGAGCCTCCGGGAGTCCTTCTCCCAGGCGGATGCGCAACTGCCGAAACGGTCGCACGTTGCGATGACATGTTTGGAGCGGAGGGAGAGAGGCAGAGAAATATAGATTTTAGTTTCACATCGAAATATTTTAAATACAATATAATTTATCAAAATATCGAACTAATTTCAAATATTAGTACAGAAATACAATATTGATTAGTGGCAGAAATATTTTGAAATACCATATGCAGAAGATATTTTAGTTTCCTATTGATTTTGCTGATGGGTTGATCTGCGTCAAATGTGCGGGGGGATGTAGAGATGAAAATATGTCAGATATTATATGTACAAGACATTCATCTCCTGTTGATTGTGCTGATTGTTCGGTCTGCGTTAAATGTGCAGGGGATATGCGCGGTTGTTCATTATACTGGGTAGTCTAGACGGCCTCCAACATTTTCCAAGATGAACTCTGCAGTTTGTTGCGATGGATCTGTATCTAATCATGTACTACGATCCTGCAGGCAGATAAGACTGAACAGGTGCAACATGTAGCATCCTATTCCAGTGCCTCTATGGAATTGTATGGGCAAGGAAGCACGGCAACCAAATGCCCATCCCTGAAATAGGTACGTTGCGAGCATTCATGAACATTCCAACGCACTTGAGATGAGAGCTGAATATGGCATAATAGTGGTTCATCATCAGCGTGTACAAATTATGTACATGTTAATAGGAACCATACTACCTGTCGTGGCAAATTATCATATTATATAACTGTTCTAGCAATGACAACTAGGCGCCATATAATACGAATCACGACAGCATAATAGATGATGATAGCCAATACAGTGAAGAAATCTTGGTTGGGCGCCACCTGGTTGTCATGGCTGTGGCACGCCGGTGCATCAGGACATCGATAAGGCGGGCTTCGACAAGGAGACGATGCACTCCTCGGAGTCTTCCGTAACCACAAAGGAAAGCTACACCAATGCCATCCCCGATGGGAAGAAGTTGGGACGCTCTGGGCGCTTCTGCCTTCAGTTCCCCATTTTGCTTCACCAGACCCTTGGAATTATGCCGCACCAGGGCGTGGATCATAGTGAATCGACGGAAAGGTCATGTTTTCTTACGTTTTTTTTGGAAAGCGCATCAACAACAGGGAGCTTGAAGCAGTCACTGGAAAGGTTGGAGGTTCACCATCAAAGATCGGGATCTCACTGTGCGGTTCGCCCTATGGCCGAAATGTGCCACAGGTTCCCTGAAATCTGACCAGATGTGCCTTTTGTTTACTGCCCTTTGACAACCTGACTATGGTCACATCTCAGCTTTTTTTTCTTGGTATGTGGTTTTGCCGGGGATTTTCCTGGCAGGTTCTGCAAGGGTGGACAGATCATACCCACGACCCAGTACTTGATGGCTGCTAAGGCTTACCCATGCTACTGTTAACACCTGGAAGTTCGTCCAGTCATGAGCACACGCACACACATTCATCCAAGGATATGGAGGATCCCAACCTTCTTCTGGGGGCAGTTTGAGCCATTCACATTTGAACTTGGAAAAAGCTGGGGCGATTCCTGACATTTGAAGATTCTGAATCATCCAATCAATTTGCATGCAGTCAATATCTACCACTCAGTGTACTAAAGGTACCCATTCATCTACTGAAATGAATTTGCAGCATGATCGGCCAGAAATCCATCGCATGGGCTGAGGAACAGCATCCGTTGGGCCCGAAACTGGCGGCACAAGGTGATCAGTACTGGACTGACGCTCGAGAGAATCGAGGGAGGCTGTCGCTGCGGCCCAGGGCCCTCCAGTCACTCAAGTTAGGTTAGAACTTGCAGGGTAGCTACTATGGTAATCTTGTGCTGCCGCTCATGGTGGATAATGTGGATATCTTGGACTAACGGTAGTAGTAGATATCTTGGACTCTAGTTTTGGTAGATATCTTGGATTATCTTGGGTACCCAAATGCTCTGGGTGATCCGGACACCGTCAATGCTTGATATGGGCGCAGCCAACAGTTGCTGGCGATTTCACTCGAAATGCACTGTGAGTCCTGTGACAGTTGGACCTTTGGGGTCGGTTCGCATCGATCATCCAACCCATAGGACGTTTTACCTCGGCCTCCAAAAGGGTCTGCGATTCTTCCCTCAGTGGCAGCGACCCAGGATCATGTTTGCGGCCGGCGTTTTCGGACAGCCATGCAGAGACAAACTGCTTCCAGATCATGTGTTGTTCCTTGGACGCCTTGGGCTGGCCTCATTGGCACCACCATCACCGTCAATGGCATCATCATCCTCATCGTCATCCTCATCGTCATCGTCATCGTCATCGTCATCCATCAATCTATATCATTATCAGCATGTATCAGCCAATTTTTGATGATAATGCAACCATACTGGCCAAAACCAGCAACCACTCGGGCTTAGATTGCTTGACCAGTATGAATTCCCCGTTCGACCATTCTGGCTTTTGACCTTGATCCTTGTTAATGATTTCGGTTGGTTGGGACCCAATGGTTGTGGCAAAACCAGGCCGTACAGCAAGCCATTAGCCGTGGTGAATCCCTGTTCATGATACAATATTTTTTCCTGTATCCTCACGATGGTTCAGAATTGTTCATCGGCTTTGGTAAGCTATAATGAAGGTTGATGCTTATGAATCCCTGGTGGCTTTATATTTAGATCTTGGTCTTGGTTAGATCCCTTATGCGTTGATTATAGGGATGTGCCAGGATCAACCATAATTAACTTCGACGGACCCTTGAACCAACGAGACTGCCCCCTAATTGACCATAATCAAGCATGGTAAATTTCCATATGCCGTATATTTTCCATAATTCACCGCTAAGCATAGGTGACAGATATAGTTACAGTACAAAGTTTATAGTTGCTGTTGACCATGTGATCAATAATAATCGCCCCCCATCATCATCATCATCATCATCATCATCATCATCATCATCATCATCATCATCGAGCACCATTATTGACCGTTATCATAAACCACCATCATAAGTCATCACCACGAACCATCATCACAAATCATCACCATTAAGCATCATCATTCACCATGATCAAAATTCATTCCCTCGTCAACCATGGTGAGCCAACAATGAGCCTTGGTTATACCCTTCGACCCCCCATAGTCAAGACCCAACCCAAGCTCCAACCATCAGCTCCACACCAGGTGCCCATTCAAGATCAACATCAGCCACTTGGCCAAACAGGGTCACATGGGGAGCCAAGGGTGAACAATCATTGTTGATCTAGGCGTTTCTCAAAATATCTGTGGGTCAATATTAGCCAGTCAATAATGGGTGATAATGACCAACAATAGTAGTGGGAAAACAATGGTTAATGATAGGGGAACCAGGGGTACAGGGTTTTGACCCACTGCCAAATAGGAGCGTCATTCATGGGATACCCGGAATGCCAGCCTGCAACTGACAGTCATGCCCTGCAAAATGGCTTGCAATCACTAACGTATTCATTCTTGTTCCTCCCAGAACTGTGGCTGGGCGCAATCATCCAGCTCATCCCGGACCATTAGCCACTCTTATTTTTGTTGATCAAGTATCCATTGAATGGTCGTATCACTAGTCACGAACACAATATACAAATTTTGTAATCATCAGAATCCACGATTAACTCCATCTTTGCTCATTGTTCACAATCATGGGCACTGCTTTGCCCCAATGTAAACCAGGATTGGTATTCATTAGTAACCATTCAAGTCAACCATGACTGATCATTCTTCATGGGCAATCACTATTCAACCATCGCTAGTAACCGCTCAAATGATGGTTTCTCAAAATAGGGGTACCCCAAATCATCCAATTTATTAATCAGTTGTTTTAATAAGCCATAGCTGTTGGGATGTTCATCTACCCTACCCAGTTTTTATCATCAGCGGTTACCACCTGTCTCCCCTTCCACCAATCAGATAAGACATACTGGGGAGTCCTCATACCGTGGCCATGCTCCAGCCTTTGCAACAAGCAGGACTCTGCTCAAGTGCCATTCACAGGAACAGATGCACCGGCTATGACAATCTATGAGGACATTCATTGTTTTTTGATCACGGGGCACGGTAGCAAGACTTTTCCAATTAGTTGCAAGAGATTGGCAGCAGCAGGAACACTCCTGTTGAACCTGAACGGACAAAAGTGACAACAGTGAATGATCAAAACTTTCTGGATTCGGTGCCAATGTAAAAAAATCTTTTTGACCTGCTGATCTCCCATGTCCTGCATATGTCACCACGGCGCTCATGGTTTGGCCAGCGCTTTCCCCGTGACCATCCTCCAACGGCTGTGCCATTGCCCGAGACCAGTCGCATCTCCAAGGTCATGTGGCCATCGGCGCATTGACCGGCGTGGCCTGTCTCCACATCTTCGGCTCAGATGCTTGGTGATGGGGGGATCTCCTTCAGCTTGCCGTGCCGATCTCAGGGTTTTGCGGACCGGGGATCTGCAGCAAAACCGGGGTCACCATCAAGCCAAGAGAAACTTGGTCACCATCAAACACCATCATTTCCGAAGGAAATACCATTCCCAATGGCATTTGATGGTATTAATCAAAAAAACTTCCCACCATCAAACCAAAGTTCTTTTTCCCGAAGCATTTCCTTCCGCTTAACTGTTCCAGGAACCTTTTCGGGAAAGATCAAACTCACCATGGGCACAGCCAGGTTCCACAAAAAGGCTGCGCAGTGCCATGCATCGTGCAGCTGGTGATCATTTGAGCTATGGCGACTGACCATGATCAGCCCTCATGAAAGACCTTCGTTTCGTCTACCTATCATTATCTACCATTGGACTCTTGCGGTAGATAACAATGATAAGCAACTTTTGATTACAACTGGGTCATTAATTACTGACGGTTGCAATAATTGCAAATAGGATTTGATATTTCAACTATAGAACTGCAACTGCACGGCACACATTTGCGCAGTTATAAGCCAGTGGCAAAGTGACACAGACTGGCACTCCTATCAACCATGGCAGGCCGTGCTCACGGGCTACATATATGGACACTTTGCTGGGGTGTGTAAAGCCGCCATGGGATATCATGGGTAAAACCTGATTGTTGAGATCGAACTTGAAATCAGTAAAGCCCATTGAGCTTTGACAATCCAAACACAGAGCTCACATAAGGACCCTATACCATCTATGCATACTTAAGATGGCTATATTGGGATTGTATGGTATGATGAATGGGCTTATACCTAATACAAAGTTCAGAAAAGGTTTTCTCCCAAGATGAGCTTTTGCACCTCTTTGTTGCAGGGTCTCGTCGTTATCCATAGAAATGGCAATCAATCGGTTGCGAATAGGTGAGGGGCTTCAGGCATGGCTAGCATAGTTCCTCGGGAATTGCCTGAGAGTCCCGAGCAGATCTCGTTGGATCACCTTATCAGAAGGGTGGTGACATGACTTCCTAGGTGCCCTGGCCCCTGTTCTGGTTGGTTGGCAGTAGCATCACAGCATAACTTGTTGGCATAACCAACCACTTTTAATCATCACCAACTATCAATGACGAATAAAACCGAGAAATTATTTCTCACATCATCAGCCATCAAATGTCATGAATTGATCCTTATTCTACCATTAGTAGACCAGTAGATTCACCATTTGGTAACTATTTGTAACCATTGGTTCACCTTTTCATGACGGGGTCATTCGCCAACAGTCAGCAATCATAGAATCAAAGATTAACCGTTGCTAGCCAAGGTAAGCATTATTCTTTTAATCTTTTGTCAACAATCTCCACTAGCACAAATTATTCGTTCACCATTGCTTAGGCATCATTATGCAACCTTCAGTCAACGATCAAGAATTGCACAGCATCTTCTCCAGCCAGCTGACAGAGCTGAGGATCGACCCCTCTTTTGGCGTGAGAGCGCTTCGGGCGTTGGAGTCAGCGCCTTCTTCTTGTCACGGGTGCGCTGGGCCCGCGAAGGGAACGGAAGCAGCGCTGGTTGGTTCACCTGGCAGGGGCCTAGTGGCCCTCAGAAACCTTGGTTGAAGGTGTGGAAGCTACAGGAGCCAATGAATTGGTCTCCTCCTTCAAGGAAAAGTTGCTTAATCCGTCATTATGTCCATGGATGGTAAGATATGTGAGTCCATGTTGGACCTGCTTCGGCAAAAGTTTGGAAGTTGATCTTTGGAAAAGCTGCAAGTCGTTTCGAATGGGTTTGTGTGAAAATAATTGTGCTTATCCATCCTTTAATTGCCAGGTTTGATGGCAAGACGCAGAGAGAGAGAGAGAGAGAGAGAGAGAAAAAAAAAAAAAAACAAGGGGGAAACCACTAGTTTTGGGGGTACACCATTTTTGACGAAACAATATAGGGTACATTTTTGACGATTCACGGGTCTACTCTCCAAGTGTGCACCTTCACCCTAGGACCACTCCAAAAAAACAATGGATCAATCAGACATTAATAGTGGTCATATAAAGCCATTGGATAATAGTTATACAAGCGATTGGATAAAAGTTAGTTGAATCAAAGTGAACGATAATCAACCAATGTGATTTAACACGTAATGAACCAAAAGGCCCTTCAGTCATGCCCCCTTATGGCTGATTATGATTCACGTACTGATCGATATTAGTCCTTAAGAATGGTTTGCAGTGGTGACTGATGGCTGGCACCCGTTCACAGCGACAGCGGTGGTTGGTGACGGCTCATGGGGCACAGCTGATAATGGTTTTGAATCATCATCGTGTCAGACCGCACGAGGTGCACTAAATTTGCAGGGAGACACTGATCAGCCATGATACATGATATAAGTATATATAAGTAGTTTTGTACAAAGCCTTGGGCTCAGGTGCCCGGTACCTAGAATCATTGGGTCCTATCCGAATTACAATCTGGGCCCAGCTGATGATTTTGATCCTGGGGTTAGTGGCGGAGGTTCCCCAACCCATATCTTGTCAGAGCAACCAGATCTCAGACAACTTTGCTGCAGGTGGCACATCTTCCCAATCTTCCATGTCTCCAGATTTTTGGTGTTTTTGTGGATATCTTTGGTTGGAAGTTAACTACGGCTTCTTCAACCAGTTTTGTACCAACACCCGTACAAAACCGTCGTTTTGTTGAATGGTTCGTGGCAACGGCAGCGGACCTCAGAGACCTGCCTTCGGCCGAAACCTTGGGCAGGTCATGGTGTATCTCTTCGACGTCTTGGTTTGGTGCTACGCCTACACCGCGCTGTGGATGTACTTTGCAAAGGCCCCCTGTGACTTCTGGATGTGGCTGATTGCCTTCCGGATGACTGCAGCCACTCGCCGTGGGACGGATGGCGCTGGACCCTGTCGGGGCTCGAGAATCACCTGGAACCATGACATGGAGGTGGGTTTATTAAGGCTTTTGTTCGTCATCAATGCTCATGATATTTTCACAGGCTTCTCCCCGCCAGAGAGAGAGAGGGAGAGAGGCTTCTCCCCAAAACTGACAACCGCTTGCAATGAAAATAATGAACATGGCAGGGCCTACCACCCAAAAGCAGACATGAACCCGGCTTCAGAGGGGGTGTAGAACCCTTTGCAGAATCCATCTCGGATGGCCAGCAATCAAACAAGCGTTGTTCTAACCAAGTATGCCCACCTATGGTATACGAGCACTATTGATGAAGATACCCTTGAAATATAGAGATGATATACTGCATGCTGTAGTATCACCAACCAAGAATGATAAGCCGTGTTCCCCAGCATTGTTGTGCCATGTTGTGCCTGATGGTAATCCTTCCAAAATCTTTTTACCTTTCATGCCCAGCATGACTGATGGCATAGTGACCCCCACTATTGATGTAGATGACCATGATCACTGAACCCTTTGCTGGTGATTTATTTCCCCTGTTCTTGGCACACGCTGCACACATGCGAACACCAAAGAACAAGGTTAAAAAACATCCAACAATATTGAAATACACACGGCGTACCAGATGCAGATCCATAATAATTAGGAAGAGCAAGAATAAGCCACCCCCCAATTTCATCATGGAAAGCTGGTGACGGATTGATGTTGAACTATGGTCGGTTCATTGTTGGTATGGATCTCTCCCATTTCCCTCCCATTGTTCAATGTTATAAACAACACTTGTTGGGCTTGGAGGTTAGACAATAGTCATATAACCAAGTTCGGGAATATCATCCAAGAATCAAAAGCTCATTGTATGTCATTGTATGTTTTTCAATACCAGGTCTTCCTGTGCTGGCATGTGCTGTCGACAATTGAAACCTGCCAGGAAGATTACGATAACATTAGCCAACGACCACCGGCCATGCTGTACTTGCCACAGCTCGTAGCCGTGATTGCCATTCATACTGTGTCTTGTAAGAGCAACCAATAACCAAAGGTTGGGTGCTATTAGCATTGCCTACAAACGTCTTGCAGTTTGCTCACGCACCTCAAATTGGAGGTTCATTAACAGTATTGGACTATGTACATTATTAAGATTTACAAAGTAAATCATGACAAATACAGTAATGCATCACGTACATTTCATCCACTAGGCATAGGCACTTCAATTGCGGATGTTTAGTGTCATACCTTTACCTTGCTTGACTGCCTGGTACACTTTCTTTCTGTGTCTTTTTTCCCGCGCCAGCAAGGGTGAGGCAAGTGACTTGCATCAGGCCCAGACAGCTAAGCCCTGGCTTAGGGATTTACCTTCTCAACTGTCCACATTGTTTCCCGATGATGGTTTTGTCATGCTGGCAATTTGAGATCGTGAGAGTTTATGACATGGAAACGGCATACATTCAACATATTGCTGTGTCAGCGTTTTTACCAATTCAGCCAACATGGACCATTCCCAACCCGATAAAGCATTGCCAAGCATTCTTCTTCACAACTGAGTATGACTGCTCGTCGCAGGGACTACTGCAGCTAATCATCGTTACTAATCAGGAGATCTAAGAATCAATGACTACTTACTAGTAGGACCTAATAAAATCTAACAAGTAAATGATTGCCTCTAACAAGAATTACAAAATCTAACTAGGACCTAAAACATCTAACTAGTAGGACCCAATAAATGTACACACACTTGGAATTTGTAATTGCCTCTAGCTAGCTCCAACTTTTGAGTTGGTGACTTCGCGTGTGCCGTGAGGTGAGTTGTGCAGGAGTGGGTGTTCTCATGTCCGCGCTGGTGCCCAAGCATAACGCCACGTTGGCCACGGCCTGTTTGCTGCTGGTGATGGGTGGCGCGATCAGTGAACCGCAAGTCATTGCAGATGCCACTGGCGTCGCTTGGCTGTGACGATGTGGCGCGGATGTCAAGTCCTGTGGTGCTCTATGGGTGATCAACGATTACTGGTGATGATGAGGAGGAGAAGGATATTGATGATGATGATGGTGATGATGATGATGATGATGATGATGATGATGATGATGATGATGATGATTATGAGGAGGATATTGATGATGAGGAGGAGGAGAAGGATGATGAGCAGGATGATGATTATGATGATGATGATGAGGAGGAGGATGACGATGAGGAAGAGGATGATGATGATGAGGAGGATGATGACGATGAGGAAGAGGAGGATGATGATGATGATGATGATGATGATGATGAAGATGAAGATGAAGATGATGGTGATGATGATTGATGATGATGATGATGATGATGATGATGATGATGATGATGATGATGATGATGATGATGATGATGATGATGATGATGATGAGGATGAGGATGAGGATGAGGATGAGGATGAGGATGAGGATGAGGATGAGGACGAGGAGGATGATGATGAGGAGGAGGAGGAAGAGGATATTGATGATGATGATGATGAGGAGGAAGAGGATTTGATGATGATGATGAGGAGGAGGAGGATTTGATGATGAGGATGGTGGTGATGGTGATGGCGATGGTGATGATGGCGATGGTGATGATGATGTTGATGATGAGGATGAGGATGAGGATGATGATGATGATGATGATGAGGAGGAGGAGGAAGAGGACATTGATGAGGAGGAGGATTTGATGATGATGATGATTAAGATGATGATGATGATGATGATGATGATGGTGATGGTGATGGTGATGATGATGGTGATGGTGATGATGATGAGGAGGAGGAGGATGATGGCCTAATGTTTTCAAAACGCTGCACGTTTTTTTTTTCAATTCTTCCCGTTGACCAAGAAGGTGAATGCTTAGGCACTTGAAAACGTGCACAGGATGCGGAATGCGGAATGAGTGGTTCCAACGGCTGCAACAGATGTGATACATTAGGGTGGCTTTGCGAATAGGACCCGACTAGCAAATCAAATTCCTTGCTTGCCAAAGAGGTGATGTTTGAAGAGTCATTGGCAGTAAGTAAGTGTATGTAATCATTTCTTTTTTTGCAGAGATGAACGTTTGCAGTTAACACAGGATATTACAGGTAGTTATTACAGGTCCTTATCCTTTCATTTTGTTCACTTCAGTGCATGAATTGCTTTCCCAAAACTTGTTGGGTCAAGACTTCACCCAGGCAAATGGGTGTTTCTGAAGTCATAGGTCATAGGGGTACCTCCAATTTTAACCATTCCTCATTATAAACCAACCATTTTGGGGGTTCCCTATTTTAAGATATTTTACGAAACCCTCAAGCATCATCACTGAACATCATTGTAAAACAAACAGGCGGAACTCCAAGGCGGCTTCCGCCATGCCCAGCCATGGCACGTTTTCTTTTGCCGGTCATTTGCCTTTGAAACCCTTTGGTAAAGACAACGTGCCCTTGCTGGATCAAAGCTCTACTAACTTCATCATAAGATTAGGCCAACTGTACGAACTCCAATGCTAAAACCATCCAGGCTAAACTATTTGTATAACCCATTGGTGAAACCCAACTGGTACATTCCGTTCACAATGGGTTTTCAGCTACATTTATGAAGTTCAACCAAATGAGCAAACATGTTCAAAAAATGATCGCAACTCTATGTCCATCAATTGGGACAATGTGAACGATCATGTACGGGAAGATTTGTACAGTTGGCGCCTTGTCATTTGCAAACATACTTGTTCAGACGTACCCGCAGGCGCCCATACATACACCTACACTTGCACACTTGACGTTTACACATGACGTACACGTACACATTCTTGTACACATACATGCAAATACATGTGCATTTAACTTTACATGCATGTGTACGTATACACTTGCATTTGAATTACATACATACAGCCATTTACATTCGTACAGTCATATATTCAGACAGCAATACATGCACATATGCACACACACACGCGTTTATAAATTATGCGTACACATCGGCGTGCCATTGATGGCGCCCCTGACATTTGACTGCACCAGCGCCAATCATTCTGAGTGGTGGGATCCCGCACCATTGGGGACACGTGGACGGACAGGTGAGCACTGCGTTGGCGTTCCTTTCGTTGTTCACATGGACCTCCGGGGAGAACTACCTGGCAGTGATCGGCAGCAACGGTGGTGAGATCGTCGTGAAGGACTATGCCCCTGAGGCTTTGCCCATCATGGAGGGCTACAAAAAGATCTTGCTTTGTCTTGGAGGTTCTGAACTGGGCTATGTCACCGCCGCATACATCTCATGTGACTTGCCGGCTGTTGTGCTTTGTTGATGGCTGTTGTTTTTCTGGTTAGAGCCAGCCATGGCACTTGTTCCCTTCGCCGGGATTTCAGTCTCTGCTTGGCGAGTGAAGTGGTTCAATGTTTTACCTCATCCTTTCATTGTGAAAGCACAACAAGCTTGCCAATCCTTCATATCATGAATCTCTTCAATGCATTTCAATGCTGTCTTTGTTACCTCAAGCCTGTGCAGCACAGTGCCTTTTGTTTTCACGCCATGTACATGGCAATTATTTGTTTTAAAAACCTACCTATTTTCACATCCAATTGTGAATGTGCCTTCTGAAGAAAGTTTACCATTTACGTGTTTAACGGTGCGCTGTGGTGCGGTCTTTGTTTGGATGATCTTATGATGCTTTCCTCACAATCATTTGATACGCTTGTTTTGTTTGAAGGCTTTGCTGGACCAGCGCCATTGCTCCTCAGGTGGCGTTTTGGGATTCCTTGCCCTGACTTTTGGATACCTGGGCCTTCGTTTTTCGAACCGTGGGATGCAAGCCTAATCGTGCCGCAGCTTTTGGCATTGCCGGCATGTCATGGCATGGCCGTCCCACCTGTGATAGGCCTAGCCAAAGAGACGAGCAAGAGACTTGTCAGATACAGCAAGCACAGTACTGTATATACAGATAGATCAAGTGTAAAGCAAACTTGGCGTTCTCGTGTTTGGTGCAGCTTGTGACCGAAAAGGTCCGTGATGATCCTAACACAGTCTGCAGATATCTTTTGGGCCGACAGCGCATGCAACACACACACACACACAATCACATGTATTTTAAAGGCAAAAGGGTCTTCTAGGGAATTTATCGTATGCATGTATGCTTAGCATGTCTGCTGGGGGTGTCGTCAGTAGATTGAGACCAGGGGGCTAGTCAAAGTGGTGATCACCAGCCTCCCTTGTTAAGAAATACAGCGAGCTGGGTTTTGTTTGGTCAGTTATGGCAAAGGCCTAGGCTCAAAGACCTCCTCGCATGGTGACCTACCATGCCTTCGTTAGCACTAACAAGTCACCATGGAATAGACATGGAACCCAAGATATCAAGACACCTGGTAGCTCTTTGCCGTTTGAGCTTCCCCAGAGTCCCCCATGTTTCCGAAGGCATACTAAACTTAAACCTTGACAGCTGTACCAAGACACTGTCGCGAGACGCGAAATATGTTGTCTCAGGAACGGACTGTAGGACTGTTGGCCAGGTGGTTTGACTTTTACACTGGTTGGCTAGATCTGAGCCACCCATGCCGCTTCCAGTTGAAAAAGTTTGGTGACATACTCGGCCATCATGCGAACCAGTTGAGTCAAACCAATGCGGTGGGAGGAACCCAGTAGCTCACCAGCGTTTAGTCACGCACACCCTGGGTGACACATGACTTGGAAATTGGTCGATGGTCACACCTCAAACCGCGCAGACATCGTCATTCCTCCTGGGAAGATCATACCATGATTTTGTTCAAAATGGGCGAGCAACAATGGTACTCCTAGATCCAACTCTGAAACGCCAAGCAACCTTGACATTGTTTTTACCAGACATAGCGTCTGGTTTTCCATGAAATATAGGGAGGTTTTGGTGTGGATCTCCCATTACAAAGCTGGAAACATGTCGTTTCGAGCATCCCTGAGCCATTTTTTCTGTGCAGCGTTCATCTTTGCAATGACCATCCAGGTTTGGTTTCACATGTTTCACCGCCCAGCCCATATGCACCAGTCACCATGACTTAGCAATGGCTAGTGGTGATTGACGCTTATTCAACATCCTTGGACCATTATTTGGAACATTACGTGACGAAGTCCTTGTTTTTGACCATTGCCAAATATGACTGTGAACCACGACCAACCAGGGCGGACTACCCAACACCCCCTAAATTTGAGGATCCGAGGGGCCAGAACGGACATGGGCTATTGCCGATACCCACGTCACAGTTAGGTGACCAATTCAATTAGACACTTGGAATCCAACAGGCTGGACAATCCCAGCCATCTTCAGATACCATTTTTTATCAATTAAAGAATGGCCATGTTTCATTGCTATGAGTCCCAGAGGGCAGCCCCTACCTTTGACCCAGGTGTTCTACCACTGTCCAAGTGAAAAAATGAGTTGCACCATGTCGCTCTTCAAAGTCAGAGTTCGCAAGGGTTACAGCATCCAGCCAAGGTTAATTAAGTTCAATGGCGGATGATGGCTCATGATTCTGTATGCTTTATTGCTAATTATTGTCGGTCGCTGGTCAATGAGTGTTCATGGCTCATGGTCAAGAATTTTCTGGGCATCCAATCAACGAGATGAGATTGGTTAGGGCAACACGTGATTAATGATGGCCATTGTCTTAGTGATTGCGATTAAGGACAGTTGATGACTAGCTAACCGTCGTTGGTGGCTGCTTACAGATGAAGGATCATAGCGGTCGATCAATCATGTTTCATGTCATCTCAACCTGGCTGGAGTAGATCACTCTTGACCCACAACGGTTTAACTCGGGACTTTATGCTAAGAGTGTTGCTTGCTCCAGGCTGGCCACACGGTTTTTTAGGTTCTCTTCATGCACTGTACTGACAATGCGCTCCTCATCATCCTTTTGCACCGAGAAAACCCATCCCAGAATTCACCTGTAGTGGTGAAATTTAGTATCCAGCTGTATCAACAAATGCAAGCATCCCAAGCAGGTGAAATGATAAGCATGTGGCCGTCACAGTATTTGAGAAACGATCATCACTATATATATCCCTGCTTTTGACTATATAGTTCTCTCAATTTGTTAGGTCCAATTTTGTCGAAAGTCATACTTGCCACCATTCATGAAATCTCTCAAATTCTGCTAGCCATTGATTTTTAGTCCTGGGTTGCGTGATCGTTGATCTGAGTTCAGTGTGTTACCCATGCACGCGAGAATTCAGCCTGCCGACACTGCTTGAAAGCACTGTCCTGCACCGGTCGGTGTTATCAAGGGTAGGCACATGATCACAAGAAGTGATCTAAAGACGGAAACCCGTTGGTTCTGCACATCTTTTGCGACTGGTGGTTACCTAAGCTGGATATAGGCATTCACCGGTTCCTTCCATTTCCGGCCCTTCGAAACATGGTTTGAACAGAAGCCACCGGTGACAGCAGAACTTTGATCAACATTCCTTGGCATTACTATGCCAGAAGGAGTTACGGCTAGCAAGCTGGTTCACATATGCTTGTTATTGCTTGTTGATGCTGGCGACCTGTGATTAGTTTCCTGTTGTCCCAGTGAGTCTTGTAAGGTTATCTCAACACCCAGTGGCAGCTCTAGAATCATCAGTGCTTGTAGTAAAAGATGTAAACACTCAAAATACTCAAAAATTGTACCATCCCTAGCTGAGTGATACCATTTCTGCGCCAAAATCCCCAGTCAGTGAGTAACCAACAGCTGGAAACGACTCTGGCGCGGCTTCGCATCTGCAAGCTGCAGCATGCCGCCCCGTGATCGAATCTGGAAGCCCGCTGGCTTGAAAAGGTGGCGCTGAATATTCTCTTATTAATTTTTATATATATATATATATACGTATTACGTATTTGTTTATCCATCTATATATATATATATTTATATTTTTGAAAGAATGTATATTAACGAATCTTGAGCTTGTAGTATGTTTGAAAAGAAAAAATGTACCCACAGCTAATTACCATAGATTAATAAGATCTATACAGCTACATCTATGTTTCAAACCAAATAATGCATCAATTTATACATTAAAACAAAAACATATGGATCAATATTGTTTGTTTCAAGCCAAATAATGTATCAATTATTTTACATAAAAAACCTTTTAATCAATATTGTTCACATAGCCATTTTGTGCGCATTCTCAGATCTTTGTCAGGGTCCAGGACATCAGACCCCAGGATACTGTGACCCAAGGAGCAGGTCCCCTTGCTTCGGCTATGGGCTTCTCTCCGGCCTCCATGGGATTTCATGGCATTTCATGGGACTGGTTGGTGCTGAAGCTAGTCCTCCAATAGAGTCAGATGTGCAGATTTCTAGTGATTACTGCTGTTCCTGCTG
>VSDK01022771.1:444939-473828 GCA_009767595.1 Symbiodinium kawagutii
GCTGAAGTTCTTTCCTGTCCCGCAGCTTTTTGTTCGACCAACCACTGCCCCACAAGAAGGGCTGGGAAGCAGCGCCATGCCCAGTGCCAGCTTCACCATCACCGAGCTATGCGTATGCGGCCTGGTGCTGGCTGCCTACGTGCTCATGCCTTTGATCGCCTTGGTGAACCGCTTGAAACGCCCCGGACAGGCCAAGAAGTCGGGTGCCATGATGGAATGCGACTTGGCAAACGGCTCGCTTCTCAATCAACGAGCTGGTCACGAGATGCCATTTTCGCATCATCTATGATAGACCTTGATCAAAATTGTAGATATAACATGATAGATGAACCAGTATGACCGATTTCAACTTGCTGGCCCCACTTCGCCCATCGTGGAGACAAAATTTCCCAGCGACAAGGCAACCACCAGCTGTGTCTCCATCCATGCTGGGGTACCTCCCTTAGCCATACCAGTCATGGGATTTGAACCAGGCTGCTATGGTGGCCTTCAATAGAGCCCATTTAAAGGCCACACTGGTATGGCTGGTATGACATTTGCCTGGTATTGCTGGTGATATCCCTGTTGTTGCTAGTTTTGTCCCTTGTCTTTCTGGTCATATCCCGATTGGAACCCTGGTTTCAGCTCGGGAAGGCGTTGCTGTTTGGATCGCCGAGGCGAAAAATGCTCCGTGGATTTGATGCACAGCCTAGTGCCACATGCGATTCTACCTGATTATCGCTTCAGAGGGATGCACCTGAAAATGTCATCGGTGCACGTTACTCAGCCTGCAATTCAAGGGGGGGCCATACATTGCGGTTCAAGACATCCTGCTAGGCTTTTTGTGTTGCTTATGCTTGCTCAATGTTAGGGGCCATGCATTGCAGTTCTTCATGTGAGCTCAGGAGCCACACTTAACGTCCTTACTTGAAGCCGGTGTCGTCACCTATATTTCCGTTTACACCAGACATCACCAGACTATGTGCTCCTCAATCCATACATGATGTTTTGCAAAGACCATGTCATGCCATGTCATGCCCAGGTGGGTTTCTCCGATGTGGGCGTCAAGCTAAAGACCAACGGCAAGTGCATTCTGGAGGGTGTCACAGGTCACTGGTGCTGGGATCATGCGAATTCTCACATCAAAAAACTTTCCGCTGGACTATCCACAACGAATCCGGAAGTGATTCGATTTTTTTGACCCCTCCTCACCATTCATGAACATGAAAAAACATCTGCTAAACCTGGGAGTTGAAGTCTTGCAGAAAGTATCGGGAACTGCTGACTTAACAAGAACGACTTGTTTGGGAGACAGCAACCTCCGAGAGATGGTGCAACACGGACTTGAGCCCCCCCCTGCAAGGAGCGCCCCACGGACTCATGGGTTCCCCCTGGTGGTGATGCATCCCCTCAAGTTGTACGACCCTGTTGTAGCGGGGTCCGCGCAACTGGGTACCCACGCAAGCCGTTGAATGATGCAAATGGCCCTGACCCAGGCGAATTCAGACCAAAGAAGGTGGCTGCCATCATGGGGCCCTCGGGGGCTGGCAAGACCACCTTCATGAACGCCTTATGTGGGCGAGCCTACTATGGGACCGCATGGGGCGCGGGGAAGCTGCTCAATGACATGCATCATGCCATGCATCATGCCATGCATCATGCGATGCATCATGCGGAATCATGTGGCATTGCCTGGTTGGTTCACTGATGCAAATGGATGCTGGTCATTCAACGATTGCGCAGAGCTGCCTTCACCTCGTCTCGCCCGCACTTGTAGAGCCTGCTCAACAGAGTTGAGGCCAAACTGTGTGAGTGATGTTGGATGTTTATTTGATCTGAATGGCTTATGACATCTTATGACTATCCTGGGCCTTTCGGGAAGTCACTGGGTTCCCCGGGCGGCTGGCGTCCGTCCGGCGCGAGGACCATTGGTGGAGAGATCCGCATCAACGGGCAGGTGAGTGACTCGCCGAGTCGGGGTTCGTAACTGCTCTGCTCCCGGTCGTGCAGTGGACTGGCACGTGGGGGTTTCTTAAGCCATGGGGAGCCCATGGGAGCCCTAAAAATGGTGTAAATGGTTCCTACTACTGGATGATTTGAGGGCACCACTATTTTTGGCACATACTCATGTCATTCTTGCGATGTAAATCGTTCTTGTCCAAGACCTGGTGTAAATCTGATGCAACTGGGGGCCCTTCCTGAACTTGGTAACCAAATATGCTTTCCTTTGTGCCTACGGGATAACCCTGCGGCATGGAGCCGCCTACAGGTAGCTAGGGCAAATGCATGTAAGCAAGAACCATAATATCGCGCATACTACATTTTTTCCAGCCAGTTTTCCACAATTTAAATCTCGCAACAACATCTCGCAGTATACCTTCCCATGACCTTGCAATGGTCTGTACCTTCCCATGACCTCCCAATGATCTGAGGCAGTATTACAGACATCAAAAACCTTCGTGGCTTCGTGCCTCAAGACGACATTGTGCACGAGCATCTGACTGTTCGTCTCTGGGCCGATATTTTGAAGCCCGATGGCCACCTCCGAAAGAACTGCTAACAACGAGACGAAAGGGTCATGAAGAGGTTCGCCAAATCATCATCGAATCATAGCTGACCATACAATATCATACAATTCATGTTGTCAGTGTAAAACATACCTTGTGTGAAATGCTAACAAAAGGATATGAACACATATCAAACACTAATCATATTAACAACAAGCTGGCTTTTGGAAACCTCTTGAAAACTATCAGAACTGCAAGCATTTTTTTTAAACCATCATTAAACAAACATATGAAAAACTTGTTTACAATATATATATATACATAAGGTTTTATATGGTTTTTGTGAAGGCTATTGGGAAACCGTTGGCTCACAAATTTGTTCTATTTTTGCCGAGCTGGATATGGCTGAAGATGGTGAGGCTGGATACAGGTTGAACGGACACCACATAAACCGGAGGCCCCGGATGTCCCCAACGATTCGTTTCGTGGGATTTGGTAGGAAAACATCCAGCAAAGTCGCTAGTGAAGCATTGTGAAAGAGGAAACTGTGGGGGGAAAGTAGCTCATTTACTATCATTTGGACTTGTTTTGGGGTTTCCTGTAAACCCATGAGTTGAATGTTACAGATGTCGCAGTGGTCGAGGGATAGGCATCACAACTTGAATCGTTGCAGAGGAACCATACCCAAGAGGAGCCCCCAAGAAATATCACAAATCAACATGTCTACCCTCAAACTGCCCCAAACCGTGCTCATTTGAAGCACGGTTGGTTGATCAAATTTAAGTCAATCATTGCAAGAGGCAGGGTGCTCATTATTTCCGAAGCACCCGTGGTTGATGATCAGAATATTTCCCCAAAGTATGGTATGGTCAATGCCTGGCCGCCATTATTCCAAGATTAGCTGCTGAAAACCCAAGTAGGCTCAGAGCCTATATTTGGGTTTGCCCAAGAATGATCTACCCCCAAAACTGGTGGTTTCCATGTTGCTAGTAGTTGATATTGAATGCTTAGTAGGCACCACCATTGGGACCATGGCTATGGACAGACCCATTTGGTTGGTTGTGGCTCTTTTTGCTCAGCTCGTATCATTAGTCATGGCAACACATTGTCAAGCTCGCAGCCACCTATGATACAACCAGCGTGTGGTGAATTCACTATCGCCTGAAGAGTTGGCCGTCATTGAACCATCATGAAGCAGATCGTTGTGCACAACACTATCATTATGCAGTTGAGGCCATTAGGTGAGGTATCATTGATAACTATTAGTAGCTACTACATGCTACTACTATTACGGATGGTTACTATAGTTAGCAACTGCTATCCGTATGCATAAAGTTAATGGTCGATCAGCTAACCGTCCTGAGCCTCTCATTCCCCTGAACGACCATGGTTCCGCTAAGGAGAGCAGCTCTACTATTCAGCACGGCTGCGCAATGCCGAAAATACCTCGCGGCAAGTGATCGAGCATCTTAGTTGAGCGTCGGTGATTCGATGGTCATGGCAGTGGGGATCATAGTCGATACACGTTAATACTGTACGCTCAACCAGTCATGGTGGTAAACCTTTGAATATCACTTGAATCCGCCATGTTGATCATTGTTAATCATTCTGATTAGTGATATTTATGGTGGTTACAAATTGTCAAAATGGTTGATGAGCGATGCATTCGTGGTGGCTTACAATGGTTAGTGATGGTCAATCATGGTTGCTAGGGTAACCCAAAATTGCCCGTGTGGTGGTAAACAAGGTGAATCGTTTATAGTGGCTAAAAGTGTTCGATCATAGCGAATAAATTTCAACAATTAACGCTGACCAATGATGGGTGTTGTCTCTCAGGCACTCAGCAACCGTTTATTTTCCCTGCAAATCTAAAGCGTAGCCCAGCTGTATCAATCAACGTCCTTGCATCGTAGCTGGGTATATTCGGTTTCCTCTGGGATGTACCCCAACTTTTGTGTTGGCAACCTATCTACGCATGCGTGTGTTTGTGTGTGTGCACTTATGTCTCATTCTTCACGGGCGCATGCAATTGCAATTGTCCGAGCATGTGTCGTTGTTTGCGTTCTCTGTGCAAAACCATGATAGCACATGGACTTTTAAACATGCATCAAGGGCTAGTACAGATGTGTGTGTGTGTGTTAATGTGAACGGAAGAGGTGTAGGTAGTAGATATGTATATGAATCTGTATCTATGCCTATCATTTCCATATGCGTGTTCTCAAATTGGGACCATCCCCCCAAATCATACCATTTTAGATCATTTATAGTAATAAGCCATCCATAACTTTGGGGTTCCTAATCTTAAGAAACACCTAACTTGTGTATTTAGTTGGCATCCCCAACTTCCGAAAAAGACATGAGTAAGCCATCCATAGCGCGTTGGTATCCTTACCTTCCCCTTAACGTCTGGTGGAGTCGCAGGTACATCGTGGAAGACGTGCTAAATGTCATGCAACTGATGGACGTTCAGCACAGCCTGGTGGGCAATGTGGAACGTCGCGGCATCAGCGGCGGCCAACGGAAGCGAGTGAACATTGGCAACTGGGAAGCGTAACGGAGGGGCAGGGGGAGGGAAGGGGGGCGGTTCATAGCTGGACTGGACCCACCTGGGAGGCTGGAAGTCAAGGGTGGCTGAGACTGATGTGTATTGATTTGTGATCATGGTTGATGATGAACCTTGATGTACAATTCGGGGAATTATAATGGTTCATGAGAATCATTGCGAATGATTCGAGAAGAAGAATGATGTAGAAATTCCCATGGCCGGTGAAGGTTGACAATTGTGATTAAACATGATTAAACTAGTGGGAAAACAGCCTGGGTAACGACAGGGGAACCAGGGGCACAGGGTAAAGGACAATGATTGCTCTCCAGCGGCGTGTAACCCCTCTAGATGGCATTGAGTTCCTGATCACTACGGGCATGCTTTTTCCACATGTATGACTGGTTGGCTAGCCCCCTTTAATGGAGGAGCTAAGGAGCTACAAGGAGTGGTGAAACCAGATGGTAATTATTAACCAATGGTTGTTTTAGTCATTTTTCCCCAGTAATGATTCACAAATGGTTGGTTGACAGATGTTTTTCATCGGGGTGGTTCAACCACCAACCAGATAATGATCGTTACTAGCCATTATGAAGCATATATAGCCATCATTAACCACTATGAACCATTGTTTCACCATGGGTGGTTCAGCCACCAACCAGATAAATCATGATAAATCCATGCCTCGTCTGAAGGGAAGCTGCCACTAGGGAGGCCAGGCTTCACGGTAGGCGTTCTCCCTTCGAGGTTTGGAGCTGGCGGCCCGGCCCAGTATTCTGATGTTGGACGAGCCGACCTCAGGTCGCGCGGATGGGAACTTGGATTCGGGTCATCATCCGGGATCTTAGAGATAGTAGGACCTTGAGACTTAGGGAGGACTGAGGACCATCAAAAAGTAATTTAAATCATCAAATACTTTCAATCATCAATGAGACTTATCCTTTTGTGTTGGTTTTCAAGTACTTATTGGATGAGTAGGGATACTTAGTTGTATTGGTATTCATTTTTTATTGGACAAATATGACAACTTCTCCCTATTTCCTGGACTTACACTTCTTTAGCCATGTAGGGATTGAGCAAAAGTAAACCCTGGGATTCGTTGTTTCTAGGTGCTTCAATGCGCGATCATATTGGAAGCAGCGGGGCAACGGGAATCTATGCTGGGGCCATAGCTGCCATTGCACCAGGTTTGGACGCCAGCACAGCTTTGGAAATCATTCGTTCGGTGAAGCGACTGACGGCCATTGGCATGACGGTACAGCGGCAGCGCTGAAGGGTGCGGGGAGGAGCCAGAAGTATGATGGAGTAGATGCCACGGGCCCCGCATATTTCTTTGGGGGGGGACAGTTCGGAGAAGTTCGGGAACTCATAGTTTGTCAGAAACCAGTCGTTGGTGAAGAGGAGTGGCCGGAATGGTTGAATTAATTAATTGCCCAATCATCGCAAGTACTTCTTTAACTACTTAACTGATGATGATGATGATGATGATGATGATGATGATGATGATGAAAGTGATGAAAGTGATGAAAGTGATGAAAGTGATGTTTGATGAACGTGATGATTGATGATTGATGATTGACGATGATGATGATGGTGGTGATGATGATGATGGTGGTGGTGATGATTGATGATGATGACGATGATGATGATTGATGATGATTGATGATGATGATGATCATTGATGATTGATTATTGATGATGATGATGATGATGATGATGATGATGATGATGATGACGATGATGATGGTGATGATTCATGATTCATGATTCATGATTCATGATTCATGTTTGATGATGATGATTCATGTTTGATGATGATGATGATGATGATGATTATGATGATGATGATGATGATCATCATCATCATCATCAGCATAATCATCATCATCATCATCAGCATAATCATCATCATCATCATCATCATCATCATCATGATCATGATCATGATGATGATGATGATGATGATGATGATGATGATCATCATCATGATTCGCGCACATTTTGGTGTATGTGATCCTCAGCCATCCTCAAAACAATCAACGGAAACACAACCATCATTGTCAGGATACTCCCTTCAAAGTCGGGGCTGAGGTTTCCCGAAAGCCAGCAGCATGGACCGTGAATCATGTTGCCTAAGGGCTGTTTTGCAGCTGACTGATGCATGCCGTGCAAAGATGTGGAAACTTTTGCCATTTGAGCAACTCAGATTTGGATCAAAATCCCCAAATTGCCTTCATCATATGTACAATCTACGTGGTGGCATGGTATGGTTGATGAACTATTGTTGTGTTTTTTGGGGTGGCTTGTTGTATAAGCCACCCAACCCAACAGTTATATTAGAGCACTTCGGTTTTTCAACCTCACTACCAGGAAACTGGGTCCCCCCCGGCTGCCCTCGCCTCTGAGATCGTCATGGTGGTGCACCAGCCCCGCTACTCGCTCTTCACCTTGTTCGACCATGTGCTGCTGCTGGGCATGGGCGGCCGCACGGTGTATTTGGGCGAAAGCCTGGGGGCACTGCCGTACTTCCGCAATTTGGGCTTCAAGATGCCAGAGCACGAGCACCGAGATTGCAGGGAGGGGAGCAGCTGGCAGATTCTGGCAGGGTGTTTTGGGCTCCAAGTGTTGGTCATCCAGCAGGAGAGATGAGGATGAGGATGAGGATGAGAATGATGATGTTGATGATAGCGACTTGCGGTTTAGCGGTTAATCATGGCTCGAGTTCTCGAGTGTGCGTTGAGCGTCCCATCAAAACTGAGGTGCTGGGCCAACCAAGATCGGGATGGCAACTTCAAGGTGAACGAAGAGTTGATAGTGGATCATGATGAGTAATTAATGATTTACTGATGCTGGTGACTGACTGGTGGCACATGCTGGTGGAAGATGATTTACAATGATGGTGATTGATAGTCAATGTCGGCTAATGCTGGTGAATGCGGTCCCATGGTGGATTCATAGTGGGCACTGACAATGACAGGTATAGTAATCTGGCCATGGAACATCCGCCATGTGAGATGATTTACAGTACCTACTCAGCCACTGGTGATGCACGCAGTCCGTAAACATCAGGGTCAAAGCCTTGATCTAGGGACGTTGAACATTGAAAAATCCGTTGGTTTCTGAGTGAATGGAGCCCCAAAGATGCTCAAAGTAGATCAGGGAAATAGAGCACAAAAGTGTGGTGAGTATTTTGATGTGCCTTGATTTTGAAGGCTCACCACTCAGTGGATGACCCTGCTATTGCTCTCACCCGCATACACTGCCATCAGGCAGAACATGGGCGGAAGCAATAGTAAAAAGGCAACACGAGCCACCACTTGAATCCAATTGACATGTCATGGTTATTGATTCAATATTGATATATAACTTTGTGGATGATGAGGAGTATCCACAGAGATTCCTTGGCCCATCCAACGCCATCCAAGCCTCCCGTTGAGGAATCCGGCCGATTGGTTCATGGACGTGATCAGTGGCAAGATGGACGGAGACGGCTTGAAATCTCACCACTTGGCACAGAAATGGTGCTTCGGCAGCAGAGAATGGCAGATACTGGGTCACCTTTGTTGCTTGTAACAATCAGATGTGGCATGTTTGCTACTGTCATGCTGCTTCCTGGGGATTTTTGGGGATTTTGGCTGTTGAGAATGTCTATTTCATATTATTTAATTACTAGGAGTGCTCGAACCATGCGTCCCGTGAGTGTGTGGATGTGGACTCGGCCACCTTTGGTGCGGGCTCACTTCCAACAAGCCAGCTTATTCACACAGTTCGTGACGCCCTATAAGTGATGGTGAAGCCCAACCAAGTTAGATATTCAGCAACCACTAGAATAGCTGGTCCCACGGGGCCATATGGGCCCCACGTTGTCAGATGGTGGGATGCCGCGGCGGGCGATTCATTTTGGAGACCAATCCCAAGGAAGTCATTGTTGTTCAGGATGTTGAGCAACCCATCGCCAAATTGATTCGCTGGAGAGGTTCATTTCATGTTATTTTCGTATTAACAGATCCATATATGAAATAATCCGCCCATAATTCAATATCCCATATTTGGATGGTTCATTAGATTATGCCTAGTAGATCCGTATTAAATAAGCCACCTATATTTGGATACATGTCCTGCAGCTATTTAAGGGAAACTTCGGGGTAGTTTATGAACAAATGGATCTCCCATCACTGTAAGTGAGTCGTCGAACAATTGAATCGAGGACAGTGGACTTGACCAGATCTTTCGGACACTACAAAATTATTGACCATGATTAGCTGGTCCGTGGTTTCAAGCATTAATGATGTTGCCAACATTTGACATAGTTGTGATGCAAACATGGAGGAGATATTGCAAGGTAAACAGGCGGGAACGTAGCCTCACAGAACAATATACATATACATATCTGACCAGGTGCAACATTAACTACTCAGTTGACAGGACCAGCTCGTTCTCATATCAGGACATTGCAGTGTTTTCAAGTTTGCAAGGCGCCTTGAGCTTTGGAAGGTTCCTCACATCGGCTAACGCTACAGCGGGGTGAGCTCTGCCAGTTGCGACCAGCCAAGGTCCGAGAAAAGGGGTGAAATCACTGGGCAGGAGCCCTGCAACGTGGAATTTATGCAGGCCTACGATGACAGGCATCGGCGATCGGATGGCGGCGCGTGTGGAACAGGACCCCAAAACATTGGTGAATTCACTCGGGCGCATTTGTGATCAGTAACCAGGCACAGTATTTGCACATCCTTCATTGGCCGATTTGGTGGCAACGTAGTCGTTCATGTCAGGTGTGGCCCCGTGCTCAGTAGGTGCTAACATGTATTTGGGTGTGCCCTGACCATAGGCCAGCATATGTTCTGACACGCGGCTTTGTATGAAGAAAAGGCATGGAAACATATGGAAACTTTCATTTGTTCTGACATGCATTCTGGGTGACGGATGCTTGGACAGCACTTTGGCACATGGACTGGACTGTTATATACATGTCCTGACACGCATTTGGGCTTTTAGGCTGGCATAAAGATTTCAGCAGTAGTTGACCTCAGATTTGACATGAAGATTTTGTTTCTTCGTTTCATGCCCTATGTTGACATTCGTTCTGACAAGAATTCTTAAATCAAGTCTGTGGTGGGAATAAAACCATATATATATATATATATATAGAAGGCTATTTGACATTGATTTGGTTTTGTGAGTCTTGTTGTTTGTCATCATCTACTGTCATTTATTTTTACTTATCTTGATATTTTGAGTTATATATGCCATAAGTTTTGTGATGGCAGAAAATGAACCGCCGTTTTCCTTGGGTTCATGAACTGCTGGATCTGCTATTGCTATGCTGACATAGGTCGTAGGACATGGCTTTCATGTCAGAAAGGGAAGTTCAGCACTGAGCAAGCGCAGGACAGCAGGAGGTCAGGAAGAGGAGAGGAAGAGGATGAGGAGGGGATGAGGTCCAGAATCACTGACATAGAGTCATTAAGTCTAGAGATTTTCACCTGGCAGGCGGGGAAGAAAGTGTTTGTTGCTCCTAATGGCCCATACGATTGCAGTTCATTGTTGTTCGGGCATGATCGTTGCAGACGGGTAGAGGAGAAGGGTTATTGCGTCATGGAGTGAGAGGTTAATTGACAATTGTACTCGGTTGGTAGCTTTACTTTGGTTTGGAACGAGCCAGCTGTCAACCGATACTTATTGTACATTATTATTTTATCACTCACCAATGCGTGGATTATCTAGCAGCTGGCTTGCAACTAGCGTTGTTACAATCCTGTCTATGCACGGCCGTCTTGAAATAGCAGTACGTTAAGTTCAGTGGGTTCTCCCGCCCTTGGTTGGAACACCTACCCACCACCACCGACCAGGAGCACACGTTGGGTCAAGACACACAACTCTCGTCTCCAATCACATATCTAGATGCAGTTTCCATGTATGATCTAGCTTGAATCTGCGGTGTTGTGGGTGGAAGATCCAAAAAAAGCGGGGGTGGCGGGGGTGGTGGTGGTGGAAGGGGTTGCATGCTCGATATCAAAGGTGTAGGTCTTGAGCAGTGTGCCGTGGCCAAAAAACCTCCCTGTTGGGCTCTGCTGGTGTTTTTTCCTCAGTTGTTATATGGTCATGTTGCTCCGAGAATGTTTTCCAGACGCATGTGATAGGCTGCAGCCCGAGAATCTTCCCTACTATATTTTTTGTAGGTCACGAAGTCCGAGTCTTGAAAGTTCTTTGCCGTGTGCGGCACCATGGTTTGCAGAGGCATGTCCTGTGCAATGCCCTGAACGAGAAGCTGGGCAGCGGCTGCTTGGATGAAACGGTGACAGAGGAGGAGTTCGTGGAGATGCTGGAGCATTTCGGCGTCGGTATAAGGGCACTCTTACAGGTAGCCGCCAATCAAGCTCCGCGGATGGGTGAGCTAGCGAGCTTCAATGGTGGATACCAATATCAACCGTTTGTACCAACCACTGGCTGGTGAGATTTGAGGAGACGAATCAACAAATCGAGAAATAAACACAAAGATAAATCATTGAATAAGTAGATATCATAGATATAGTTTCACAAATGACCTCAATAAAGTTGGCACGCGATTATCCAAGCATGACAATTCAACCACCTGCGTTATGAGAATTCGACCAGCCATTGGTAAGAAGTCAATCGTTAGTTAGTTGCGTGAATGCACATTTGCAATCATTCACATCAATACTAATGCCAACCACTAGTAGCAACCATTCTGCAATAACCATCAATCAATTCAGAATGATTCGCATTCATTTACAATCATTCACATCAATCATTTACAACCATTTACATCAATCACTTACAATCATTCACGTCAGTCAAGACCAACAAAAACAAAACACGTGGAGAGGACATTCTACCAGTGCTTGGGCTTGCGACACGAAGCCCTTTCACCGAGTCCATGAGGTGAACACGCACCGGCGGACATGGGTTCCCAGACATTGTTTACTGTACCCAAATGCTCCATGTATAGCATATATACCTACATTTGGGGATTTTTATGGGTAAATGTAGGTAAATATGCCATACATGGAGCCACTGGGTTACACTCGTTTTGAGTTTCTATTACTTCTGGTGGCTGATGTCGGTATCTTAGCTCCATGGTGGCTATACTCAAGATGTTCGGGTTGGCCTTTGCCATGTCCGACAATCAAGAAAGTCAGAGCCGACTGTGCCAGACACCTTGGTTGCCTTGGCCGATGCAAGAAGCCGCCAGGGATACGAAAGGCAGTTATGAAGTGGTTCCTTCATCTACCCCTAGCATGAACCTCCCCATCCCTGGCGATGGAATCTACACATTGTACTAGAGATGGTTCAAAGCCATATGGCCAATCGACTTGAGCCCAAAGTCTACCAAACTTGCCCCGTTGCTGCCCAAAACATGAACAAGTGGAGAAACTTGGGTACTGTAATTATTCAATATTCTACAGAGTGATGCCCGTCAGTCGTGTTGTTCCATGCGCCATTGATCCCAGTTGACTGATCATTCGAGATCAATCAACTATGTAGGGACAACTTAATAACCCCTATATTTAATTAATCAAAACTGAGTTAGTAAAACACTTCACCATATGGTTGATTCGTTCGGTATTCAATAGTTCGACCCTTAAACGTGGTGATGATCTTCCGTACATGGTTTAGCTGGATATCCCCTATAGGATGAACCATTAGTACATCCACTAGCCACCACCCCCAGTTCTTCAATAAGGCTCCCCCCATCGTTGAGACCTCTCCTGCAGCGTTGAGGTCAACGAAGGGCTCCAAATTCTCCGAAACTTCGCTGAAAATCCTCGGCTTCCCGTGACCTAAACCAGGGACCCCCAAGTAGGGATGGCTTACCTATCACAGAGGTACGATTCTTCCAATGGATTGCACCAAACCCTGGTTGCTTACAGAATGAGCCGCGAACCACTAACACATTACCATGAATAGCGCAGTAGCGGTTATTAGTTATTACTCGTAAAATTTACCACCACTCGTCACCGTGATTGTCAAGTAATTAGAGGTTCATGGTGGCAAACTGGCCCACATGTTACCATAAATAGCTGGTGATACTGCTGGTGATATAATACACTACCTAGGGGAGGTGATCAACAGCTGGATTGGCCATTGTTGTTGACCATCTTTGGCTGTTCACACTTACTAAGCGTTAACCACGTTGAATCCAGTATTTCCTACATCAGCCATGTTTCTCACTCATCACTGTCACTGTTGTCACTGTAGCCCATGACATTCATCATTATTGTGGCTTCCTATCCCCCTCGTCAACCATTATTAACCAGTATGGCTACGCATGGATTGGCCAACATTCTGAACCCCCTTAGCCCAGAGCTACAGTATGCGCATTTTGTTTGCCTCTTGTCTGCCTGAGCGGGCTCAGCCAATTTGTTACATTGAGGAGTGTAAAGCTCTGGGAACGCAGCTGTTGATTGTCAAGTTGTTTTGTTTTGCTATGTGGCTATGGGTCAATATGAACCAGCAATAATGGCTTAAAGTGACCAACCAAATCATATAGGGAAAACAATGGCTAATGATAGCGGAACCAGGGGTACGGGGTTTTGACCCATGGCATGTCCTTGTTTTTTAGGTAAATGTGGATGGCATCCGTTGTCTTACCCTCATGTCCTTGTTAGTTGTTTCTGTTTTCCGTCAGGTCGCTGTACCAATCATCAAGTGTTACTTCTTGTCCTTCCCTGAAAGTGTTGTTACCGATCGTCCGCCACCCCCTTGAAGCAACATGTTTGTGACCACCATGCTTCCCATCTTTCATATCCATGTGAGGTTCATGTCTTGGTCATCTTGTGCGAAGAGAATCCTAACGAAAGATTCGCACTGATGACTAAGACAACAACGTAATTGCCATACATAGCTGTGGTCCTCCAAGCAAGCATATATAGTGCACTGGGAACTGCATCTGCCATGGCGACAATTGAACACTATCATGGTATAGACACTTATCTCTTGGTATCCCTAAACCATGGGTAAGTAGCAGAAACCCATCAACCATGATTGCAATGGCTTAGCAAATATTTCATATTCAAATTCATCATCCAAAATTCCTATCATAATGATTTATGACTCCGTTTGTTTGGGCCACCAGCTCGCCCTTAGCCTTCGCTGAACCTTCGGGATGAACGGCTTGGCGCGCCTCAGGAGATGTCCGCCATGGCGCTCAGTGAGCTGAAGCAACGCATCGGCTTCAACGATGGAAAGGCCGGGCCGGGGTACCGGGGTGGTGGGCGGCTGAGGGCTGGAAGGAATGGCAACGGTTGGCTACCGCGTGCGCGTGCGCCTAGAAGCCATTAGGATGGCTTCACTAGAATACATTGGCTGAAGCCATTATACCTAGAACCATCCTATACCTGAATACATTCACTTCGCAGGATGGTTCAGGTATAAAAGAAATTTGGTTTCCGTTGATTTATAAGCCACCAAAATATCTACTAATATATCTACCGTAGAAGCGGTAGTTGTGACCTAATGAACTGGGGAGTACCCCTCTGAACCAGCCATCAATGATAAGAGATGGTTGGTCTATATCAACAACCAGCCATGTTGGTACTAGATGGCACTGGTAGCAGCTGAACCCGTAATGGTTATGTACTCAACCCAAACATCATCATGACCATCCGTTTGTCATTGTAACGCATCAGAATTGGTGCGCAGTTGTCATCGATGATGGTCCAGAATGGAAACCAAAGGTTCTGAACGGTTCATGTTTCAGCTACGACGCGAATTGCAGCGAGTGACAATCATTATTGTTCATTATCACTGGTGATGGTACAGAATGCTTGGCAATTAATAGGTATCGCTAACCATGATCAATAGCGAACAGTCATAGGTATATGCTCTGAACAATTGCTAGAATAGTTGGTAGCTATTGTTAACCATTGCTCGCCATTGTTCACCATGACCACCCATGACCACGGCGTTCAACTAGAAACCATGCTTAATCATTGAATCATGATTTGATGAATGACAATGCCAGGAATTAGTAGTTTCACGGGGAGCCGTGCCTCATGAAACCATTGTTTACGCTTCGATGTAAACGATTGGTTCAGCCTAACCTAGAAGTAAGCCAAAATAAGGTTCGATTTCTGATTGGGAGGGTAATTTACCATAGGGTGATGATGGTGGTTGATGCGACTGGAGTTTCAGTCACTCCCCTGGTTGATCCTTTGGAGCTTACAGTTAACCATTCGCATCCAGCAGCCACTCGTATTTGCAAGATAAGGGATTCCAAAAAGAAAGGATGATCATATCCACCACGTGGCAGTATTCATGATATGGACTAAAGGTACCCCCTTTTGAGCACAAATTTCTAGAATAATGTGTGGCATTGTGTGGCTATGTGTTCAGGGGGAACCATTTGAATGGTCCTTTACAGAACGTGTTCCCGGAGGTTGGAGAGTTCCAGGTTGCACCCCCGCCATTTTCGCTTCCACCGTTGGGTCCCAGCCGCGGGTTCGGAACCAGGTGAGTCGGGAGGAGGTGGTCAAGTACTTGCTGGGCATGCGCGGCTCTTTCTCCCATGATAAGCTCAGTGACATGTTGGTGTCAGCACCATGGCGAACGTGTGGGAAAGCCCTAGGGAAAGGTGCAGGGAAAGCGCCAGGGAAATACCCGGGCGCATTTTTTGGGTAAGTGGACTGGGCAGGTGTCGACTTATCGGAATGGATTTGAGCACCGGGGATTCGCCATTTGGCCATGGGCCAATATTAACCAACCAATAATGGGGGAAAAGCGCCAACCAAACTCAAGGGAAAACAAAGGTCAATGATGGGGAACCAGGGGTACAGGGTTTTGACCCACTGCCATCTGAGGAAATTCCAACCAACCTGAGCGTCTCTGAGTCTTCTGGCTCCAGCTCCATCAACTCGATGGGCGGATGCTCCTCCGCACTTGGAACCCTGGGCGGTCATTGGTTGCTGATGATGTTGGTGGTTTCATGTGGTTTCAACACATGTTTTATTGTCCAGAGCAATTATTAACGGATGGTTGGTTGACGAATATTTTTCATGACTGGGTGGTTCAACCACCAACCAGTACTGATCATTATTAACCTCTACTTAACCAGTGGTGGTTCAACCACTAACCAGTCGTTGGTCATAGAAGGATTTTCTGCCTGGTTTCGAGAGGCTTCATTGGACATGAGTACTGGATGCCAAACCAGCAAGGCGTACCACGTCTTTTGCCGCACGTTTCCTATCGCATTAGGTCGCATTCAGTACCTGAACGGCCACGAATGGCCACGATTTGGCTATTGAAAGTTTGGGTTCAAAGGTGGGCTCCATAGTTTTCAATATGTTTCAATGGTGAAAGCAAATCAACAAGCAGCAATGATAGTTGATGGTGAGTAGTGATTGCGACTGCGTCTGGCCACGGAATGGTGTAGTCTGGGGTGCTGGTGCATGGGATAGTCCAGTGATGTTACTGCTGGCCATGGCGATGCTTTAGGAGACCATACCTGGACATCAAAAAACATCGTTGCCAACGAGTACCCTCTGGTAAACTAACATGGCAATGTAAAATCCACCATTTTGTTCGGAAAACCCTGGGAAATCATCCATTGAACTCGTGGATGTTCAAGGATTTTCCATTGCCTTTTTAGGGACTACCAGAGGGTACCACCTGTCCAAGGGAAGCTCTTCGGCAAGAAAGCGCGCTTTTGTTTTCAGTACCCAGTGCTCGTTCACCAGAACGTGATTCGATGGGTTCGAAGCTGGAGGCGGGGCACTGGGACGGCTGAGGGCAGCGCATCGTTGTTGGACAGCTCCACGGCATGTTTGCGCATCCGGATGTGGAAATATACACATTCCATCACATACTAAGGACAGAAACCAGAAGTGGAGCAATCCAAAAAGAGCCAAAGATCATGACCAAGGAAACAAACCAGCAATGAAACGATCCAATTATCTTCGAACATCATGAACTATCATGACATATCTATCTATCTATGTACATATGTTTTATATCCTATAGTATCTATATCCATTTTTATGTATAATTTATTTATATATATATGTATATATTAAAAAAACAAAGTGTCTTGCATGTTGAAGCTCCGCCAGCGGAGCCGTGGCGGTGCAGCCACAGGACCCAATGTTCAGCCTTCGTTGTCCGAAAGCTCGATTGGAATGCTGCCATGGATCAGCCATCATTACATGTTAGATACGAAAAATCCATCAGCCTCATGAATTCAATCCATTCACTCCAATCCGGCGTGGCTGGCAGGTTGGGGCCCTTCACATCCCCCAAGTGACCAGTCATCACCAGTCACTAGTCACTCGTCCTTGCTGGGACCTGCCCATTGTTGCTTAAGAGCTGGACCCATCACCTGCGAGGGCGACCTGCCAACGGCATAGCCTCCAGGCAGAAAGCTTTCAGCACCTTCTTGGTGGGCGGCGCGGGCGTGATCTTCGGGGCTCAGTGCCAGGACCGAAAACGGCGCGGAGATCCAGCTGGGGACGCCAGGGATGACCAGCCATTGCGTAAGATAAGAGTTGAACAATATATATATATATTTATATATTTATATATTTATTAAAACATATATGGGGGAGGTTCTTCCAATTGGGAGCCCCAAGAATGGTTAGTGCTAAAAGTGATGAAGGGATATGTTGATGGGGTACCGAAGAAGCCGGAATAAATGTATATGGCGGTCTTAAAATAGGGAACTCTCCAAGTCATCCGAAACAAACTGTTTTTAACAATAAACCATCAATTTTTGTGGGCCCCCTACTTTGAGAATCACCCATGGGGTTCTGAAGATTGGGAACTAAAAAAATAGTTGATCTTATATCTTGGTACAGTGGCCCCGTTTGACTGGGCCACCTGCTCGCCCTCAGCCCAGCTGAACCTTCGGGATGGCGATGGAAGAAAAAAAAACGGAAAGAGAGGGAGAGTACGAAAATCTTGGATGGGGGTACCTCCCTTTCCTCATCAAAAGAAAACATTATAAATATGTTTGTTTCGAGTGATGAGTCCTAGCAAAAAAAGTCTCACTATCTGGAATGTTGTTGAACATGTAGGGTGGTAGGAAATAAAGCCTACAATTGACAGCTTAAATGCTTTTAGATTCACATGGGTTCCTTGTACAGAGAACTCGTAGCCGAAGCCTCAATATTGATTGCCGTGGCAAGAATACATCACCCCTGTTTGGAAACAAAAGGCACCACAACATTTGGATCTACAGGGGTTTGTCCAGGGGGTTGTCTATAAGGGGGATTGTTAGGGGATGAATCCTACTGGGGATTAGACAGGCCAAATTTGAGGGGAGAGCCTCGGGGTTGAATTCGAAGCGTTTATTGATCCTGGTTCGGTGTTATAATTTGTGCCATCTTCACCCCATATGCTTTTGGCTAGGCATGTTTCTTTGTCTCATGGATGTGGGCTCAAACTCAAACCAGCACTTTTGCATAGCCGAAAGGCTTTTCTTGGTGAGAAATAATGTAGCCCACAAAGCAGTCGGATCGCAGACAAAAAAGTAGGGCTGCAGCTTTATAACAGTAGGGTTGTCACAAATCAATCGGCCGACCCAACTAACCCATAGATACCCATAGACCCAACTAATCCAAAATTTCTCCGCTTCCCTGAATTTGATGCCAGAACCAGCTGGAAATGGAGAACATTCTCTGTCCACTGCAGCTGGTCTATGCAAAATTGACGGCCATTCGCGGTGTTGGCGCTGTGGTGATGGTGATTTGTTAAACGAAAGTTCTGGCTGAATATTCTGAACCTGGAAGACGACTATCACTGAACCTCAAGCAGCCATATACGGTTGATCCTGGTTGATCCTCATTTTTGTTGACTATATTTGTGCATTGCCGTTGGTCGGTCAATGTACTCCCCGTGCGGCCAGATAGTCATCATGGTAAGGCTTATATTGTTGCAGGGGCATTTTTCGCATCATGAGCTATGACATAAACCAGAGCACAGGTCCAGGAAAGTGTGCGAAATCAATGCACCATGGCAACATGGAGAGAAGGGGGAGGGAGAGGGGCTGGTAAATGAAATGTTCAACAACTTCGATGACATGTAGCAGTACATGTTTGTGCATGTGGTGTCTTGTTGCGTGGGCGCAGCACATCTTGACCCATACATTGGGTCTACAACTTTCAAGGTATGCCCCTCAAAATGTTGTCAAGCTGTCGTCGAATCCGGCCCTCTATATAACATGATATGACGGTAGGTACGACGGGAAAGCTGTTCCACACAATCTACGCCACTTCATTGGACAAAATCCTTCAGATTCATATGTGTACTCATGATGTGCACTATGTACTACGTACGCACTCGTGATGCCACAGCAAAGGGTCTTGACAGCAACGCCACTAGATATGATTGGTCCAGAAATGTTAGCAATTTGGTCAGTGCTTTCATTTTTCCCAAGTGTATTCCCAAATGGTTGGTTTGTTGAGTTGCGCATATTTTTCAGGGGGATGGTTCAACCTTTCTCAACCACCATCCAGTCATGATCATTATCAACTATTTGCAACGTCCACTATCAACCACTATTTAACCACTAGTTTACCATGGTTATAGCGGTGATTCAACCAGTAACCACTAATCATGTTGATCAGCTCAAGGTATACTTGACCCGAGCGGCCCATCATCAGCAGATCCATTTCGCTATCCAATAATGCACAACCTTCAACGGGGCGCAAACCTCTGGACCAAGGAACTCCCCCCTGCAAAAAAAGTGAAAGCAATACACAAATAGCACTCTATTTCATTTCTTATTTACATGCTATTTTTTTAGGGCCCAAAAACTGGTAGGTGTATTCTTGAAAATGGCTAATAGAAGATGATTTGGGGGTATATACACCACATGCCAATGTGCCGCGAGAAAGCGCCACATGTTTGTTGGGGCATGTGCCAACGTTTCTGGGATCGGCCCTAGGACCTGGTAATTGAAATTCGGGCACTCCTCATGCGAACAGTTCGCCGGTTCCCTCCACTTGATCAACTCTCTGGGGGAAACCATGATGATCCAACTGATTGGTGGTTTCATTCACATTTGTTATTTTCCCTAGTGATTATTAACAATTGGTTGGTTGACTAATATTTTTGATAGGGGTTGAAACCACCAACCAGCCAACATAATGATTCACTGACTTAGCATTCTTAGCACTATTCATCCTGTGTGTCAATGCCGTGGGTGCACTGAAATACCAACAAACCTCAAGATGGTTTCCCACCAAAAGTAGCCGTTGTCGTGGTCCCTTCCTGGTTTTTGGAGGCCCAGCCATCCGCTCTTGACAGAGCCATCGGCTTCCAAGGAAGATCAACTTGTCCCATTTGGCCTTGGGTTTGATGGTCAGCATCGCCTGTTTACCCATCTTCGGCGCAGATCGACCCATGTTTTGGCGCGAAAGCGCCAGCGGGGTTCGCGTCTCTGCCTTCTTCTTGGCGCGAGTGACAGTAACCCGACTGGCAAACCGCTGCCGAGGGGGGGTTTAGTGCGGGGAGCTGAAGATGATGGCAGATCCTTGTCGACAAACCCCCTTACATTTGCTGCTCAATCACTATCTATTTATGATATTTATGGCAATTTTTTGATGGAGAGTTTCCAGGAGAAGAATGCCAACTCCATCTGGATTTGCAGGGTCCCGTATTGACGGAGTTGGGGAGATGCAGTAGCATGTGGTACGAAGAAGGGACGAAAGAACATACTCCAATGTACTTATTTAGTGGAGTTCATGATTTCTAATGGCTTTTTGACGCTAGCTCTGCATCCAAAGATGGCCTGCAGGCAATCACACACGGATCTACACATCTGTATGATGCCAAACGAAGTCCGTAGCGGTCGTGTTACATGTTTGGAGCGCATCTCTTGGCGTGAGACAGGGCACTGGTATTGAGATAAGTTCACTCAGCCCAAGCGAAACGCACAGGGACTCAGCCCAGGGTCCGTAGAGGAAGTCAGCTTGACAGTTCCGAAGGGTCAGTAGGGGCATTGTCCATTCCCTGCTGGGGCAAACTCCTCGAGTAGACACCCCATCCATAACAGGTTTCTGAACCCGGACATTGGAACTCGTGCCTCATTTCTCCATCTTCGCCCGCGCCCAACATCCTGCAGGTTTCCATGTTTGATGTGTTGGCCTGGACCTATCTTTACACCAAGATTTGGATGATCAGTGGAGAGGCTCCGTGCTCGTATTGGCTGTGGTTGATGTCCTATCGCATGTCCGCCGTCAGCGCGGCCGGGATGGGCGTTTTGATTTCGGTGGTGGTGCCCGAGCACTCCGCCACACTAGCGACCTCCGTGGCAGTGATCGTCACTCGAAGGATTGGAGCCCGAGGGGTGGCCCTAAGACAGGTGATATGCCTGGTAGTAGAATGGCTTTTGAATATTGGTTGGTGGTTTCAAACATCTGGTGGTTTCAAACATCTGGTGGTTTCAAACATTTGGTGGTTTCAAACATCTGGTGCTTTCAAACATTTGGTGCTTTCAAACATTTGGTGGTTTTGATCATATTTATTTTCCTGTGGTTATTATATCAGTTGGTTGGTTGGTTGATTTATGTCTTTTCATACGGACGGTTCAACCACCAACCAGTACAGGAATCGCTACTTAGGGGCCCCCATTTGTTCGTGCACAGGCTTTTCCAGCTGATTGGCCGCTCCAAATCGCCGCAGATGTCCCCATTTGCTGCGTGGGTTTCGCTTATCCCATTTCAATTGAGGAAGCATCTCTGAGTCAGAAAATTTGAGATGGGTGTATTTTGGAAATACTTTTCGTATTGCCTCATGTGTTTTTGACTTCAAGTCTTTCTCATTGATCGTTTTTTATCTTTCAAGTGGTCCTTTTGTCTCTGATAGGCTTCCTGATGGCTTGCCATTGTTACCATTGCTAACAAGTATGAATACCATCATGAATCGTCATCCACCGCTCATTAACCATCATATTCATTGACCACAATAGTGTCAACCATTACATATCAACCATTTAAATGTTAACAAATCAACCAATCTTGAATTAATCAATGCTATTGATCACTCTACATTAGCCATTGCTAATACTATTATTAACCTTACCATTGTAATTTTGACCATTCTACATACTTCTATCCGTTACATATTAACCAACATTCAAGCAATAAACTTTCAAACTTCAAGTTCAGTATCCATTATCAATATCAACCAGCATTCATTATCAATAATTTCTTTCCATTCAATAGATGATATGCGATCCATTCAATATACGAATTAAGTAGAATATTATCCATATGTTTTTTAAAACCATTAAAAACCATTAAACATATTATTCAATATGGTTGGAACCATTCTATCCTTTTTAAACTTCCAGCTTCCTCACCCTGCGGAAACCGTGACGGCTCAGGTGATGGGTGGAGCTCTCAGTGAACCACAGGCCATCGGCGAAGGCAAGGAATCCTTTCGAGAGGCGTGCGGAACGGGTGCCGCTTTGGATTCGCCATCTTGGACGGCGATTCTCCACGAGTTGTTGGGAAAGGTTGGAAACTCGCTAGTGAAATTATATGAAATTATAACAAGCTGGTGCTTTTTTAGTGAAATTGTAACAAGTTGGTGCTTTTGAACATTTCATTGTTTTGTTTTCTTCACATTTTTATTATAGTGTTTTTTTAACATTTCATGTTTTGTTCTGTTCACATTTTCATTCGGAATTATCGTGGCTAATAGGGAATGATCATTCCAACAGTGGCTGAAGAACTACTCGTTGGTGGTTTTTAGCATATTTCATTTTCCCCTACTTATTAAGAAATGGTTGTTTGGCGAATACTTTTCATAGGGGTGGTTCAACCACCAACCAGATAACCTGGTCAGCCTGTGAAAACTGCTCCCAAGCAGTCACTTGCAGCTTGGCATCCGGTGAAAGCGCCTCTTAAGCTGCTCTTTGGCCTTGCAGCTGGGGTTCGGCTCAGCTCCTAGTGCAGGTGATCGCAGCATTTTCTCCCTTCACTTGGTCCATTGGAGAGAACTACTTGGCTTTGATCGATCAGCAGGTAAAGGACAGAGGAGTAGGAGTGTGGGAGGATTGGGTGAACTGGCACCTCGGTGATGTGGACGCTGCTTTCGCTGACCTGGCGGGATGGGTGTGTCTACACCGGACAAACATGGCTATGGGTCAATATTCATTAACAACAATGGTGGATAATGACCAGCAATAATAAGGGAAACAATGGTTAATGATAGGGGAACCAGGGGTACGGGGTTTTGACCCACAGCCACATCAGCATAATCAGCGGTTTGTACATGGGAATTGCGGTATGACAGCGTGTGTTTTTGGCCGGGTCTTCGCGATGGAATAGCATGCACACATGATCCAAATTGACCTCAGGGCTGTAGACGTTTGGTCAAACGCATTGCTATGATTTGCTACAGAGAGGTATGGCCCGCAGTTGCAGGCTGAGTTTTGGAATATGTTACCCATTTATTTTTGGACCTAACAGCTTTTCGCACACAACAGCATCAATATATGTATATATTTAATTTACATATTTACAGACAGACAGACAGACAGACAGACAGACAGACAGACAGACAGAGATAGATAGAAAGATAGATAGATAAATAGATAGATAGATAGATATATTTAAAGCATTGAGCAACCCCTGTTGGTGAGCCAAAGAATGTGTCTGCCATCATGGGTCCACCGCATTCGCTGCTAGCCTCATGGTCAGCGACCAATTGGTTCCAGCCACATTGCACCATAGGATTGACCCCAGGTCTATCATTTGGGGAAAGATCCCTGGAAGTCCAAAGTCACCAGGTTCAATAGGTCAACCATCTAGAAATGGTGATTTTTCCGCGGGATCAGGAGGGTTGCCAGGAACCAGAAATGCGCCCAGCAAAAATTGTAGCTCAGATGTCCGTCCATGAGATCAAGCCAATGATTAACCAGCATTTTTTGACAACACATACCCCGGGGTTGTAATCCATAGCCTGTGAATTTTCATGCCGCCCATGGAAGGACTATCAAAAGGTTCCATTTTTGCCGGCGCTCTTCCCTAGGTATGCATGGGACACGGTCATAGGGTATCAGAGAATTCTGGATTCTCTAGGCGGGGACCGGGAACAGTGGCATGTCCAGCAGTGCGAGGGGAAATTCTTGATCACTCTGCTAGTTTTGACTCGGAAGCCTAGATTGATTTATAATCTATATCGTATTGGTCATTACCAATCATCTTGAGTTTATATGGTTTGTATTAGGTGTATTAGCTAGTCCCGGTTCACTACGAACCAGCAATAGCAAGGATACACTGCATCACGAGTGGTTGGATATGGCAAGCTGGGTCACTACCACTAACCCCGCGTTCATGGATCGACTAGCGACTGGTCATAGCTTCGAAGTGTGAAAGGCCACTGCTAGGGCGCCCCCCCAAAAGTCAAATACGTATCATCAAAGTGGCACGCCTGGCACATCCAGTGGTGAATCAACTAGTGGTTGAATCTGTTTGAGCACTGAATTGGTGTTGCCATTTTTTTGTCGAAGCCGTAAATTCAGTTGGTGGCCGCCCGGACAGATGCCATGTTCGCGAGTAGCTAAATGGTGATTTCTCAAAATAGGAGTGCTTTCAAATCATCCAGTTTAGAAGTCAATGTATGATACTAAACTAGCCATTCGAGACGGCGATGGGGAGAGTGAAACCAGGCATTCCGCCAAATTCAGAATAGCCTTCACTATCAGCACTAAATATACTGATGGGCCGCTGGTTAAGGATCAGGCTGATGATGAGCTGATGAGCTGGGCCAGGAGCCCAGGGGTAGCGCTATCCCTTTAGCCAGGAGCTACCAGGAATGATATAACCAGCCACGGTGATCAATGGCTGTTGCACGATCAATTGTCAGGTGATCAATGGTCAGATTTCAACATTTGTCCGCAGAATGGAGCATTCATATGGTTTCTCAAAATTGTCAACCCTAAAAAGGGGCTGGCAAATTACAATAACGATAAATAGTTGATGATTTGGGGGTACCCTTATATTGAGAAACACCCATAATATATGAATGAACAATGAACCATCGCTTCTTCATCATGAAGATTGTCATTAGCTACATATCACCTGCATGAATCATGGATTACTTGTATCATCAATTTGTCATTGCCAGCCATCAATTGGCCATGAATTCGACCAAAAATAGGGGTATCCCTAAATCATCCAATAGTAGTCATTAATAGTAATAAACCCACCATTTTTGGGGTCCCCTATGACTTGAGAAACCCCAGAAATGAAGCACTATAGTCAAACATGAAGGACCCATCAGTACCATGAACAATTCAGCGACGGCACCATGGCGTCTCGACGGTGAGGTGGAGACTACACGGTGTCAGCTTATGTTTGCTGTGTGGTATTTGGTATTTTGGCTCTACTCTTTGGGTATCTTGGTCTGAGATGGTCCCACAGAGGAAAGCAGGCCTGAAACGCACTGTAGAAGCGACCTTGGTTGTAGCAAAGGGCCAAACTTTGTCATCCTCACCTACCTTTTGGTGGAGCTTATTGCTGGTGTAGCTAGCCACCTGTTGATTCATACGGCCGTCGAAGTAGAGTTGCTTACCTTGAATCTGCTTCAAATGAAGCGGGGGTAAAGCAACCCAACAACCAAGTACTGTAATTCACTGCTTTGCATATTTTGTGATGCTTTGCACATTTTGTGGCGCAAGCTGCCCCTTGGCCTTGTGCCAGCACGTGACGTGAAAGAGACACAGCCGGAATTGCAGTTGCTGCAAGTGGGACAGCTCGGTTTCCATCAAGCCAGGCTAACAACCAAGAGAGCGAAAGGCCCACAGAAACCTCAGCCCCACTGCAATTCCCTGACAGCTGCGATACTTGTAGAAACAAGAGCAGTGCTTCACTTCCGCGGGCAAAACCTTGTTCCGCGTGACATTTTCGAACCACGTTGGCAGAACGTGGCCTAGACACCTTGAGGGTGCAAGAGCCCCGGACCAGCTGCGGGCGACTTGATTCCTTCAGTGCCAGCAAGTCAGGATAGATGTCAGAGTCAAAGTGCCCGGCCATGACAGGGAACACGAGCCCATGAGCCCATGAGCCATTACAGATAGTCAACATGAAAAAAACATACACATACGCAGATGCGAAACACTTCCTTCCGATATCATTGTTCACCAATGGGTTGTGCTGAGATCTTACTCTTCCCAGGGTGGAGCTGCAGTGAAACTCGCGGACCGCATGGTTGCGACGTGTTTAACATTCGCGGTTTGAGCATGGTTAGTTGAGAGCACTACTTGTACCAGTTGTGCCTTCACAAGACGGCTTGGAACTGCAAAAGGTATTCATGAGTGGTGCTGGATGGATTAACGATTATTATTAGCAAACTAATTGGAACACTTTATCCACAAGGTTCATCAGATGATCTGCGCTACCAATACGAATGTAAGGAAGAGTAACGCATGGCCAGTCTTGAAATCAAACATGTGCGAGACGGTGCCGAACAAGCAAGTGGGTTCGCAACCCAAAGCGTAGGCAACGCGGACTTAAGATAGAATTATATATAGGCCTTAATGCTGTGTTGGGAACCATGCTTGGATTCAGCCTGATTCAGTGTTGTGTCCTTGATCTTTCCACAGATACTTCGACCTTTCTCAAGGTGGTCATAGGGGGGAGGACCTAGTGAGAGTAGGTTGGGACTCTGTGATTTTAAATGAGCAAGAACCGGGATCTCAGCAACACCCTTTAACCAGAAAGTCGAAGTAATTGGTGGATGATTCCCTGGTCTCACAATGGGGGGTTGGAACTTTACCATGGACCTTGAGCATCCTTTAAGCATGAGTCATTCAAATGTTTTGTCGTTGTAGTTCATGTTTTTGTCACTTGGGATCAACAATATATTACAACACGTAATCCTTATGCTTCTCTGCTGGTTTTGTGATGTTTTGCCTGAACAGTATCTGGCCCGGGCTTTCATGATCAGTGCCGCCGTCTTGTTGAAATACAGGCGTGGGTGGCACTCCAAACTAAGTTGCATGTAGGTGAAAGATGAGCTGCTGAGCGGACGGGGTGGGCAGGGTCATGGACCTGTTCGCTACCCCTTTTGCAGTTTTCTACGCTCCCGAAGTTGATTTGAGAGGAGGAATTGAGGTCCGTGGATGTTTTGGGGGGGTCAAGTTGCAACCAGCTGCAACCATTCATGGAAGATCCGCACAAGCTAGAACCACCCCACCCGTTCAACCGACTTTTGAGGACGAGATAAGTGAATGGCTCATGGTGGGCACATGCCCTATGCTTCCACCTGCTTCCACCATGAAATAGGTGGCCAGCTGGTTTCTACCATTGTTGTTGGGGGTTGGTTACCTGCTAGCAACGTGGGAACTGGGAGCATAGGGATAACTTTGTTGTTTCACAGCTTCTAAACCGGCTTGTTCATCCAAAGGAAACCATGCACTGCAAATTCCTCAGTGGCTGAGGCAGGTTTAGTAATCCAGATTCTCCATGATTGAATGGATTTTTTCCAATTCAATGTTTCATGTATTGTAAGTGCAAAAAAAATGTAGCTATATTTGGAATCCAATGATTGTACAATCATGTCATGTATTGAAAAGTCCATTTTATGGTCAATATATGAATCAGCCGCTGTTGTATGGCATGTCCAATTTCAAATCGATGTTGCTAAGCCACTATTAGTTTTCTATAGATCGCTGCTGATCTATTTGCCTTCAAAAATGATGGGGGTATTTGGGCCATTCTATGGATAGATGTAGGTAACCATCAGTGGAGTACATGGGTCAAGCTTACGACTATCAGTGCTACCAGTGTATATGCTGCTAAAAGGGTGTGGACCTTAGGTGGGGCGCCAACCTTCTGAAGCCGTGGTGCCAACCGTGCATCTGCTTGGAAAATGAGGCGTTTCCGAGGTAACTCCGCAAACCTCTGAGGCTACAAGGTGGTAGAACATGTGCCCAACATCACGAGCCATTGATAACTCCCAAGTGCTGGTGGTCGATCATTGTGAGGCCTTTGTGGATTCAGATGGACATTGGGATGGTTGTGACGAGACATATCTTGTCCAAAGCCGGAAGTGCTTCTACTGCCTCCAGTTTGCTGAGGGAAGGGGTTGAGTTATGAGAATCTGCGCGTCAGATCCTTAATTAACCAGTCAACCAGCCAATGATCATTATCAACCATTATAACCATATATGACAAATTACGACCATATATAACCAGGATCAACCATATCAATGCCATTATTAACCAGATATATATATATATATATATAAATATATTGTTTGATATTTATACACCATCATTAACCATGATTAACCCAACGGAAAGGCTCCGGTCTTCGCTTTTTGCTGATCAAGTGCCTCGGTCGGGTCGGCGCGCATGGAGTGCGCGAGCCTTGGCTCCATTGGATGTTGCCAGCATGACATGTCTTTGCTCCGGTCGTGCGGGCGGGTGGTAGTTATCATTTGGTTGGTGGTTTTAAGCATTTTTATTTTCCCTAGTGATTATTAACAACTGGTTGGTTGACTGACATGTTTTAATAGAGAGCGGGTCATTATACAGGCCCCATTTTTTCATGGTTTTGAGAGGTTTTTAATGATTTCCAAGTACTTGTAATAAAGATTATCTAAATAAGATTGAAGCACTTTCATCCCTTGCAAACCTTTGCATTCAACGCTTAAATGTACGACACCATAAAATTTGTTTATCTATATTTGTAAATGTTCAAAGAACATCAGGAAGTGGTTACATGTATTCATGGCTATTAGAATCGAACGATGCCTGAATGCCCATGGGCTGGGCTACATTCTGTGGATACCAGATTGGAAACTAGAGCACTGATTCAATACTACCTTTGGAATTAACTCTGCTCTGTTGATACCTGGTTGCAATCTCCAATCCACTGCTGCATTGCTTCCT
>VSDK01022771.1:475415-520429 GCA_009767595.1 Symbiodinium kawagutii
GGGGATCCCTCGAAGTAAAGTTTTTTTTTTTTTTGTTGCTCCCCCCCCCCGGGAGGGATGACCGGAGACCCTTCTCCCAGAGGTCAATAATTGAATTGGCAATTCAAAGTTGTTTTTGGAAATGGAAATTCAATACAAGGAGTTTAAAGGTTTTGAAAATTTGATATGCTTGCAGTTTAAATTCATGCTTGCAGCTTGTTGATCTTTAATAAAAAAACTTCCAGATGAAACAAAATCAAGATCAAACAGCCAAGAAGGAAATCCAACAATTCTAAAGAAGAAAACCTTTAAGTATGAAAACACTGTATTTCTACAAACGTGGGAAAATGGGGCCTGTATTATGACCTTTTCTGTTTCAATAAGGGTTGAAAACAACCAGTCATCCTGTATTAACCATGCCATTTGCAATAATAAACCAAACAGAATTTGGGGGTACCCCTGTGGCTCAAGACCTTGCCGAGTTTGACTTCTTTGAATTTTGTGGTTTCCTTCTCCGGCTCCAATTTTGAAAATGACTCCTGATGCAGTTGAACTCACATGATCCATTTTGCTACAGCACTCCCTGCTACAGATATGGTTTTTAGTGTTGACTTGACCGCACTTTCAACCCGCATGCCCTTTATTTTTTGAAGCTCAGCCTCGGTTTTGGGGATTGCTATGATATATAATATTATATAATATGCAGGTACAGGTTGGTTACGAATCAGGTTTGGTCCTGGTTTCCTTTGCGGCTGAGCCCCCAGCAAAATTGGCTTGTGTGTTTGGGCGTGCGGGTGTGCTGAGACTGGTGCGGCCACCAACCGGAAGCGAAGTGAACATCATAATGAAATGAACGCGTGTTTCTCAAAATATGGAACCCACAATAACAGTTTGTACAGTTTGTGCATGACTGTAGACGATTATATAGTATTAGATGATTTTGAAGGCACCACCAAATTGAGAAACCACCACTTAAAGACTGTACGTATCATGACCCTTCCGCGGGTTGCTCGACCAATTCTTGTGTGGGTTCGGAAAGGTGAGGAGAAGCTATTGGATACAGAATTCTTGATGCATTCCAAGAAGTCGTTGACGGGCCAATTTTCCGGGAAACCTTTCCCGTTGGTGATCAAATTTTGGGATTCACTTTTGCTGTTCAAGTCCAAGCAATGGACCAACCTTTGTAAGATGTCAACTTATTTCATCTTATTTCAATTTATTGATCCTTCCGACATCCATCCTTTGGCTTAGATTGCACCGACCAATCTGACCAACCTCGGAACCAACCTGCGCGCTTAGGAGTCCAAGCGTTGAGCTCGCTGGCGGCTGGTCTCGTTTCGCCTCCGTCGATGAGTGTGGCAACGAGCTGCCACCGGTCTTGCCAGCGGTGTCGGCTCCATGGCACCAGAGCCTGCGAAAGGAGGTGACGCACGTGCGGGGAATAGCAGCTTGTTCACCCAAGCCCAGGGGCAGTGATTTTGTTTCATACTTTCTGAGCTCCCCAGTTGGACGTGTTGGACGCATTTTGGCAAAATAAAAAAAAAGGAGGACCTCACCCCACATCAATGCAGATTGGCGCAGGATGAATTCAATGCATCGTCCTCAAAAAGATTCGCGGCATCCATGGGCATCCATCATCTCAATCCAATACAATCCTGTTGTTTCCTCACTCCTGTCCATACGGACAGCATGCGGACAGCATACGGACAGCATACGGACGGACCAGCCGGTACCGTTCCAGTTGGCGGAGAGGGTCACAGAGCTGGTCATGAGCTGAGGCATTGGCAGTAATCTTGCTGAGCAGCGTGCTCTGTGAATACTTCTGCCCGCCAGACTTCGGGACTGAAACTGCCAGATGGAAGCCTTACTTGGTGGTGACCTGGCGGCAGCCTGGTACTCCCCTGGGTATAAGTTGGTTTATAGGCCACCTAGTATGGACATATATGTTCTATAACTGGTAGTTACGCACCTATGGTGGTTGTGATCGGTTCATATTTTCTCTTATTCCGTGGTGACCAGTGAAAAAGATTCGAAAAGTATGCAACCAACCCCGGAGTCAGCGGAGTCTTCAAACAGTTTGGAAAGTAACGGGAGTGCTTTGCCCGAAGGGTCAAGAATACCGAGATCACACCCTCCAAAATATTCAAATTATTACTGCCTTGATGTAGTGTCATGTTTGTTCCCCACCCTCTTGCATTTTTTCCTGGAGGTAGCGGTGTAGTTGACACAGTCCAAAAAAAGGTTGAATGGTTGGCAGAAAGCGAAGGAGTCACAGATAGTCATGGCATGTTTCTACATGTTTCTCAGGTTGCTGATTCTGGTTGACTTTTGATGTCGCATTGGACCTTTGATGTCGCCTTGTTGGAGCCGTGCCAGGCCGATTGCACTCTCGGTGGCATTGTGCTGATTGCTGATGGCTTACCCGCAGATGCAGTGCTCATGGGACTCTCAGTGCTGTTCGTCCTCACAGGCGAGGATACCACGGCCCCTACAGGACCCCTTTTTTCCCGCAGATCTGAGGATGGGCTGAATCGAATGAACCAGTGGCGTCATGTGGCGTCTAGTTATCCTACAAAGTACATAAGGTATAGAGTTATTTCTGGCAATTATTTCATGCAAATTAAGGGCAGCAACCAGTCAACCATGTTGAAACAATGTCATTGCTGTATCACCAGGTCCGCGCCATTGTTACAGTCCCATCTGCAGCTCAGAAACTGGGTTTGGCAGCACAAAAATCTCTTGTCTATTGTAGCCCCAGCTAGAACCCCCCAGAATCGTCAAACAGCAACTCAATGCTGGAAAGTCTTGCCAAAACGAACTCATGTACTCACCATCTGTTTCATTCGCATGAGCTTTGTTCGGCCCCGGTATCGCAGTTGGATTCGCGAAGTCACCATGGCCATGACTTCACTCCACCGTTGTAGCGGGGCAGTCCCTGGTGGGTTGGCCCCGTCCCCATGGCTGTCGCGCCACGGAGCGCAGGCATCATCACGGAGCGCCAGGCCTTCTCGGGCTTCGCGTCTCCGGGCGTGGCCGCCTATGCCGCGCTCTTCGTTCTCTCGGAGGCCTTTGCCGAGGTCAAGGTCCTGGATGCCATGATGTGGCTCTGCCGGGGGTGGGGGTTGGATGGTTGGGAGATGCTATGAGATGCTGGGGAGGTCGTTGTTTGATGAGTTTGGATGGCTGATGGGAAAAGATGGATGGCAATCAGACTGGTTTTTAATTTGTGAGTTTGAGAGTTGGACTGCGTTGAAGCACATATCCGTAAAAAAACCAAACACTTGAAATGCTTGAATCTCGGATTTCTTGCCAGCTACCAGCCTCGGTTGTTTGAGTGACTGTATGCCGAAACCGAATAGCAATGACTGATGCCAAAACCTCTCTGAAACTAATGGAACTGATGGTGAAAATCATGGTCTTCCCCAACCCGGGGAGCGCAGCACCACTTGCACGCCATAGCAACCCGTTGTTGAACCATGAATTTGATTGCCCCAAACCTCACCTTCGAATTCTCCCATGCCTCGAGGTTCCAAATTTCAGAGTCACCAAAGTTACGAACCTTCGAAACCTCCAAGGGTGACCTCTGAACCCCCCCACCCCCCAACCCCCCCCAACCCCGCCACCCCCCCCACCCCCCCCAACCCTCCCAACCCCATGGCCCCCAGCCCTCCCAACCCCCAAACCCAACCGGGTGACCAACCCCCACCCTCCTCCGGCATCTCCCAGGTTTCGCTTGTTGGGTCAGGGCACCGGTGAACGCGCCGCCCAGCTGCGGGTGACCTTCCCCGTAGCCATGGCCTCAGCGGTCTTCAACAACGGGCCGCTGGTGGCCATGCTGGTGCCCTTGGTGCAGGCCTGGGCACTGCGACATGGACACCACGCGGGGCAACTGCTGTGACCTGGCGGTGAAGCAGGTTGGGGGTGTTGATGGTATGGTGGTTGATGGTTGGTGATGGTGGGGAATGATGGTGGTTGATGGTGGTGGTTGATATTCTTGGTTAAGAATTCGGCTTGGATAATGGTTTTTGATGATTAATGATGAGGGTGCCCACTATCACCTACACTTCAGGAGCTGTTGTTTCTGTTTTTCGCGCTGGGGGACCATCCTTTTCCGTGAAGATGGCACTGGAGAGGGAGAGAGAGGGGGAGCAATATAGCCGTTGATAAACCACGGCCAGTTTTATCATACATAGCCGTTCTTTACTGGCACACGTGCACAATCCAAAACACATGGACAGACACACGCACACAATGCTCGCAATTATGCAAACATATGGGTGGATTATTCACGAAATCAAAAGCGCCTCCAAGAAAGCAGGTGAATCATAGGGAAGAACCACTGGTTGTGATACGTTATGATGAAGGTTTTGTTTATTGCCATGTGTGGTTCGGACGTCTGCTGTTTGATCAGAGAGCCACAGCTAACAAACCATCGTTGTCGCATGAAATGGTTGGCCCTGGATCACTGATACAACTGAGCAGTTGTCAAGCAAGCCAATGATTGATAATGGGTCAGACTGGTTGGCACTGGTCAATCCCTGGGGGTGCAAGCGTGGCATGTGGCGCCATGATATGATCCCAATGATCCCAGGATGCCCCTTGCCTTTGCCTCCACTTTGGGCGGCACGCTGACGATGATCGGTTCCGCCGCCAATCTCTTGGCCTCAGATTGCGCCCCTTGCCTCGCCGTTGGATCACTTGCCACGCCGTGGTTTTTTGTGAGGGGGATTGCCGCCAGCGGTTACAAAATTATGATACATGTTAGATATGTTCGTGGTCAATGACTTGTTACATGCGTGGTTAATTGATGTCAATCAATGTCAATCATTGTTCATGGTGATTCATGATTGTGAATGGCGCTTGATTAATTTGGATTAGCAATGGTCAACAACTATAACCAATATCATGGCTGGTTGGCGGTTTCAAGATGATGTGTCATTTTCCTCCGGAACATTTGGGATGATGGCTTTGACTTGCACATCTTCTTGGGATGGGGCAAACAAATCACCAACCAGATATAAGACACATAGCAACTTCATACATGTTAAGAATCAACAAGGTGTTTTTCATGCCTCAGGAAGAGGAAAGCGAAAGCAGAGACAAGCACACAAGTGGCTGGAGCGTTTCAACTTATGTCACTTTTTTCTGTATAGACAGAAAAAAACATATATATATATTTCAAGAATACACACGCATAGATCGATCCCTTTTTGACATACAGATATACAATGTGCGAAAACCTTGATATGCCCACCCACACAGGTGAGCACAGCTATCACACAAAGCTGCCTCTACCCATGTGACGCGTGCACCTTAAGGGCTGTGCACATCCTTTCACACTCCCCCCAACCTGCTGACCTCGCCTGGCAGCAGGTTGCATTAGAGATGATGTCACGCCAATGCACGCCTCTCATTCTGATGGTCCCCGGTGGTGGGCCGGCTACGCAAACCCTTACCTCAGTTCAGCCATCCACCTGACGTTAGCCAAGGTTTCTGGCCTTACCGGGGTTCGAGCGCGCCCGTGCACGACACCACGCCAAGGACTTTTTCGAGCAGTTGAGCTTGAAGACGGCTCAGCCCCTGTGGGCACTCTTGCCTTCCTACACTTGAACAGGGGTGCAGCTCCCCTCTGACATTGGCCCGCTTCTGGCCCTTTTCCTTTTTGCCCCCTTTGGTTTGGGCCTGTTGCCAAAGCATGTCCAAATGCCAGTGCCGTCACTTACCCAAGCAAGTTCCTCATATCCTCCTGCATTCCTTTGCGCCTGCAGCGTTGGGCTCATAACCTGCAGGAAGTCGCGCAGGCACTTCTTTTTACTTGAGCCAAAGATTCAGCCAGACATGGCAAGTCTTGCAAAAGCCATGCTGGACCTCGCTGGATTTCAAGAGGGGTGCAATTCCAACTTTTAAATCCTCATGCACAATGTATATATTTTTTTATATCTACATATATATATATATATGTATATATATATATATTTATTTATTTATTTATTTATTTATTTAAATTTATATATACATATCCCAAAAGATTGCTGGCTCCTGCTTTTGGTTGAAGACTCGCATGTTGGACATGCCTTTGCAAGGTAAGATTCGCGGTGCACCCCAGGCCCGAAACTTGAAACATCCGGTGGAGCTCGGGCTCTTTGCTTTGACGCATGGCAGGGGATGGACGGCAGGTGGCGATGACGCACTCAAGTGGCTGGGGGGTAAGCCATTGGGGCCCTTGAGATTGTCAAGAAAAGGTGGGTCATGGTTGCCAGGGTTCAGGAGCTAAAGAACGGCCAAGTTACACCGAGTTGATGATTAACATAAGAATCACAGTGTTTTTGTACAATAAACAAGTTTAAACTAAGGCTGACGCTGGGGAACACAAACAGCATGAAGAATGCTGAACAAGGGTTTTCAAAAGGATCAGCTGAATATCTTAGAAGCGTTTTGCCCGGTCAAGCATGTTCAACTATGACGCTGGTAGACGCTGTTATAAAGTTAATGCAATTTAAGAAGCAAATAATTCATATGGTCCGGGGGGCTTGTGTAAGTTCTGAAGTCGGTTGCCCACATGCTGGGTTGTCATCTACATGCGGGACAACCTCCTTCGCATCATTATTCATTGATGAATCATCACTGGATTCATTGAAGCTGTACCTACATACATGTTCATGTTTCATTATATGAATTTTGTGGTCTATAGGCTCATCACATCCACACTGGGAAATCCATATGTATGGACATACCCCAGCCACTTTTGACGGTAAATCACGAGCTATTTCTCATTAAACGGGCTGCAGGTTATTTACTGCTGGACCGGCCATTGCAAAATGATGGCGAGAGAAGGGCGAAACTCGATGAAAAACATCCTGCCACCTGGGTGAGCCCTGAGGACACCCTACAGTTTGCCACTGAACCTCCTGGGTTTGGCCTTCATGCTGCTCACTGCACCCAGCCTTTTGCCAAGAGCTGCGCAGAAGCCTGCGAAGCTTGGATGGTGACCAGGAGCTGGCAGGTGTTGTTCCATGGTCATTGGTTTTTTCACCTGGTGTCCGGTTGATCCTACTATGATCCGCTAAGTTCCTACTATGACTTCTGGATGGATCAATTGGAGGCGGATAGATTGTGACTCAGGGATGGATCCATCGGAAACGAGCATACTTGCTGTTCTGCAATCCCCGCGTCGGTTGGTCCAAGTTGCCGGAAACAACAGGCCAGGGGTGGCAGGAGCAGGTCCTGACGAGACATGTTGATGGATACTTCTTACAAGCCACCAATCAATCAATCATGCGGAGCCATTGATGAAGCAACCATTGGCCGAATCATGTTGAACCATGAGCTAACCCTTGTGTGTATATCACCCAGAATGAACCAACAACCAACCATAACCAACCACCATTACCATCCCCCGCGCATCCTCACATTTCCCATGGGCCAAGGAAGGCCGAGACACTGATTCTACCGCAGCTCGTGGCAGATGAGGCGCCCTTCCAGCTGTCATTTTTTCAGTTTCCTTGGTTTGTTCGCGGAATATTTTCGATCTTTTCAAATCAAAGGAGGCGGATAGTAACAACTTCACCTAGATCCTAAACAGAAAGCAGGGCTTACTTCTGATTGATTTAGCTACCCAATCTCGGATTCAATGTGAGCAGATCCCGGTGGTGCTTCATAGGTTCCGTTCTTTGAAGTTTGGAAAGGCGGATCCAGCAGTGTCGCTGATGTACCACCTGTTGCCAGCTCCGGTACTTAGCAACCATTTCATACCCTTTCCATCCCTTCCCATTTTTTGGATCCGTGGATGCATTAGTATGCAAAATTTAGTCACAAATGGTTTCATTGTGATAATTATGTAATTTTATTGACATTTTATTGGCAAAAATAGTATAACCTGCTTTTGCAGTTGGGATGTATTTTACGTTGCAATCATTCCCCTTTGGGTTGGCTCACGCGGTTGGTTTTCATAGCTTTGAGTAGTTTTTTGGCGGCTGGGCTGCTGACCTGCCTTAGGTTTGTGGCCGAACATGAGCCTTTTGGTCGATTATGATTTTTTGGGACTATCCAAGAATGGTTCTTCCAGGAATCCAAAAAACATAACTTGGAAGAAGAAAGTGTTTCCAAGAAGAACTATTCTTGGACTCCAAGAGAGAGTGTTTCCAAGACTGGTTCTGCTTCCAAATCCGCCACCAAGTAATTTGCAATTTGACCCTTATCCAAAGAAAATCGATGGCAACCATTATTGCCAAGGAGAAATGGCGGGGTTCCCAACAGAGGGCGCCTCAGCACGACCCAAAGAGACCTTCCCAGGAGCCTTGCGTCGTGCAGAACTGGCGAAGCTATCAGATTCTGTTTGTCGTTCGCCGGCGGTGCCCTTCCATTGGCAGCACGCTACGCGACCTAGGCCATGGACAGCTGCTGTGACTGGACGATTTGGTGCCTTACTGAGCTCTTGGTTTCCATGGAATGTCTAGGTTTGGATGCATCAAGCAATCATGACCCACAAAATTCACCGTGTGGTTAGGCATCAATGACCGGCTCGGGGTCACCCATTGCCCAACCCTATGCTTCCAGTTACCACCATGGTAGATAACATTAGATAACCAACCCCCAACAACAACGATAGAAACCAACTGGTTACCTCCTGGAATGGAAGCATAGGGCAGGGAGCTGGTGACTAGAAGGGTAACCATCAACCGCCCATTACTTGACCACACCATGAAAAATGAACCAGCCATCAATTAACAACCAGTTGGCCAATGATTCAGTCATTAATTGCCATAATAGTCTACAACTACCATAAATCATAGTTAATCATTGCTTAAGCATCAACTGCCCCCCCAGGTCTGCCCATTGGTTCAGCACCCCGCAGCCGTTGGTTCAGCACCCAGCCGGGACGCCAGGCCTTGCGCGGCTGCCGGACGTGAAGGTCTTGGAGCTGCACCTCGCTGGCAGTAGCAGCTAGCATCGGTTGCCGCATGGGCCCATGGGACCCGGGCCATGTAGGGGATCAGTTTGGGACAAGTTCGGGACATGTTCAGATTGTCATTGCCATCATCGTCGGCATCATCATCAGCGGCAGCAGCAGCATCATCATAATGTCAGTGGGGTAGCATGGGCTCCAGTTTGGTTTGTCAAGTATACATCCCACAGCCATTGTGTAAATTAGGTGACCTTGGTCTGGCAGTGTTTGTTGACCGGCCATTTCAGAAAACAGACGGATGGCACGTAATGACACCAGCGCAACCAGCAGTGCTCAAGCGGCAAATGAATGAGTTGACATGTGCAATTCATGGGGCTGTTTAGTCACTTGACTGTGTCCAAAGGACCTCCTGCTGCCCCCAGGCATCATGAATTTCCCGATTGGGGGTGCGGTGATTGAAGTTTTTTCGTATTCTGGTTTAGGTTTCCCCATGTTTCCCCAAAGTTGGCGCTTTTTTCCATCAAAGATGCTCATGTGGCTGTGGGTCGAAACCCCGTACCCCTGGTCCTCCTATGTTCCCCTATCATTAACCATTGTTTCCCTCATTATTGTTGGTCATTATCCCCCATCAAATTGGTTGGTTAACTGCTTGACCCGGTCGCTCGCCATGTGTGTCCAGTGGCTGCGCGGGGAAAAACGCGCTGCATCACGGCTGACCCCGAGGAAACGCGCGGGGAAGATGATACCAGAGCTGCTGCTTACGCCCTTGCAGCACGGAGACGTGCTTCTTGCTGCTGATTTGGCAATGGGTCAATATTAACCAACCAACTAATAGTGGATTTCCACCAAAAACAATAGGGAAAACAATGGTTAATGATGGGGAACCAGGGGTACAGGGTTTTGACCCACAGCCATTTTTTGATATTTTTTTAACCAACCAACGAACCAATGGTTGACTAGCTGGTCAATGGTTAATGATAGGGGATGATAACCAACAATACTAGGGGATGGACCAGCTATATATGGCTATGGGGCAATATGAACCAACCAATTTCATGGGGGATAATTTCACCAAAAATAAGAGGGAAAACAATGGTTAATGATGGGGGAAGCAGGGGTACAGGGTTTTGACCCACAGCCATATCTCACCACATCTCACCAATTCACGACCAAGTAGAAACCACAGGGTTCCAGGGGCACAATCTATGACACATTTGTATTTTACCGACAATTTCAGTCACATCATTTGCAAGTTTGTGTGACATGGATAATTGCTTGTAATGACGATTGCATTCGAGATTTTAGCCCCAGCCAAGACCCGCAGATAGCTGTGATCAGCAGCGTTCCATGACAAGCATGGCCTCACTGTTCCGACCGGTTTGGGACCGACAGATGATTTCATCTCGCTGATGTTTGATGTTCCAGCTGTTGGACCTCAGGTTGAAAGTGATGGCAGATGCAGCCAGCATTGCGCGCCTGCGAAGGAATTATGACACTTTGCTCAGCACCGGTGGTTGGTGGATGGTGGATGAAGTCATGGGCCATGACTTTGGGCGGAAAAAGCAGTGCAAGCTAAGGGCTACTGTGAACAAAGCCACGCACATCGAAGATGAAATCTCCAGCAGCCAAACGATCGTTTCTCCTTGGTACTTCAACCCAATGAATTGCAACCCCTTATATTTCGGGTGTGCACGAGCATTTACCAAAAGAAAGTGAATGATGATTGTATAGTCATTATCTGTCTTCTAGACATTGTATACATGTAAAATCAACTGCTGCCAAGTCGACTGCTGAGAGTCAGCTCTTCGTTTGAGACTAAACAAGTAATTTCGCCAACAAGTTGAGCATAATAACAATCACACTAGCAGCATTGACCCTGAAGTAACCATTATTCAGCCAACATCAACCATGGTTCACCATGGTTCAACCGTCATTCAGCAACATAAACCATCACTAAACCAACCATAAATCAACCATCATTAGCCATCATCATTAGCCATCATCATCATCATCATCATCATCATCATCATCATCATCATCATCATCATCAGCTTTGTACTAATCAACCATTAATCAACATTTATATTCCCTAGTACTGTTGCTAATTAACCCCCAAAGGTAGCCATTAGAAACCCATGGGTTGGTCATCCACCACCTGCCGAGGATGGCCTGGAACCTGCTGTGCACCGGGACTTGGACGTGCTGGGCGCGCGCCGGCGACACCGGAGGCTCTTCGAAGTGGTGCTGGGCGCAACTCAGAAGCAGCTGAACTAACTACCGTGGAGATGCACATTTTGGTCGATGGTTTTTGTAGATGTATTTTTTGGGGTTGGGTGTGCTCTATTAGCTCATATATTGCTCATACTTATTCATATTATTCATATTTGCTCAATTTATTCATATTTGCTTACATTTACTCGAGAGGGGTCGTATATTTATGATGTAGTTATGTTGTTTTTCAATAGGTATACATTGACACTTATCTGATCGGCACTGTTTGAATAAATACTTTTTACACACAGCAATCCACAACTTAGCGAGAGGGAATATTTTGATCCTTTACATCGTTATGACTACACGTTTGGTTTGTTATAGCATGTGTGATGACATGATAGCACGTGTCTGCATTTTCCGGTGCTTTGTTTGCAATATCCGGTTGCTGCGTTGCATCCCTCAGGTCCATAGTTGAGAAAGGCTTGGCTAGTCTAGCTATTGGCTATGGGTGTTTCTGGTAGGTATAGAAATAGGTTTCTAAATGGTTCCTCAACGGAAGCCGTGGATGAGACATTCCCGCAGTTGATACTTTGAAATGCTGGATTGTGAACATGAAGTTGGCATTGCCCTTCCCCAGCACTTGAATTAGTAATCACAGACATGAGTGATAGTTGGTTTTCAACACTGATCACTAGCCATTCTTGACCATCAACACCCGTCCCTAAACCTTACCATCCGTCATTGTCCATCATTCATTCCCAGCCATTCTTAACTCTTATTGTCAACCATCATTAGCCCATGAAGTAACCCATCACTATCCATCATCAACCATCACTAACCCATGATTAGCTGCGAGTAGCCATCATCACCCCGTCACCCATGAATTCCCCGCCATCGGTCGCAGCTCCAAGGCCCATTCCAAGCTCCTGAAGGCGCCCTTGACGCAAGTGAAGCAGCAGCTACTTCAGATGGGCTGCGTAACTGGGCTCTGCCGTGCGGGGCTGGGGGGACATCCCAACCATCCCAACAGTCTCACGAGTTGGTCATTTGAGCGCCAGGGGTGCCAGCATGCTGACTCACAGTCATTGAGCTCCATATGAATTGTTAGTGGCTGGGGGTTTTACACATTTTTGGTTTCCCTACAAATTACGAACAAATGGCTGGTTGACTAATATTTTTATATTATATTTTTCAAAGGGGTTGAAACCACCAAGCAGTACCAATATGGTACCAAAATGCGTCAAGATATGATACCAATGTGCTCATTGACATCTTGAAACGCGAGTACCGCGCCGTTTCTGTTTGTTTGTGTCTTGTTGTTTGTCGCAGGGTCATTGTAAACCGGGCCAGTGTTCTCCAAGATGGTTGCTGAATCAAAAGCATAAGTTTCCAGCCATTGATTCACAGAGTTATTCACCTTTCCTCATTTCCAGTCAGATCTTATTCCTGCAAAAAGTAGCCATATGACTTGTAGATCTTTAGCTATGCTGGCTGCTGGTTGGGAGCGATGAGCTTCGCCAGGGGGTATCGCTCCTCGGAGCTACCAGGGGTGCCATCCCATGCCCCAGGTGATCCTTGCCATACGGCATCCCGACGGTGCGACGAGCAACCACCTGGCTGCAGGAGATATCCTGTTGGTGGACCCTCGGAGGCACAGAGGTTGACCATTCGTCGTGGTTGTGCATCCCTGGGACTGTGACTGGCTAGATGGTTCTAGGAGTGGTGCTGGACCATGGTTAGTTTGGGCTTAGTTTGGGGGTAGTTCAGCTAGAGGGTTCATAACCATGCTTACCCCCTGGTGACTGATGACGCACCATGGTTAGTGACTGGGCTTAGTTCAGCTGTAGGGTTCAGCTTGCCATGGTGAACGAACCCCAGCTGCACATCCAAGTTGGTAATCGATGGAGCAGGTACAGAATTGAGCATCTGGCTGGTGGTTAGGAGGGATTCAGTTCACAACCATGTTTCACATGGTACCAAGCCGGAAATTGCGGAAAATGGCTGGTGGTTAGGAGGGAGCCAAGTCAAGGAGCCAGGGGTAACCATATATACCCCTTTAAAGGGGGAGCTAAGGAGCTACCAAGAGTGGTGTAACCAAATGGTAGGCATGATTGTTGACCATTTTCGCCTCACTCTCTTTATTGATGTTGGTCACCTCTGGCCTCAGTGGCCATCATGAGGCCATGGAAAGTGTGATTTGCTGTCAAGTTGTAGCTTCATTCACTGGGGATGCTGATCAGCTACCATTGCTACAACCAGATGACGCTACAAGGTGGTGCCACCAAGATAGCCAAAGGCCAAGTAGGTTTTTAACCAGGGCCACTATCGAACACTATCGGTGTTGACAGATAGTACTATATAGTTAGATGGCTTGTGAAGGAACTTATATCTGGGTGTTACCACTCTGTACATTGGAGCCGCATTGTTGTTGATTTGTGGGAACCAGGGTATGCTCGAACCACAGCCTTGCGAGGTCATGACAAAGATGTTGATTTGCAACAGCTGTGTCAGTCATGCCATGTTGGGAACCACTGTTTGTACACTTGTATAGTATGATGCCCCAAACTAGAAGAAAATAAACCGCGTTTGCTACAACTTTACACATGCATGGATGTACGCACGAATGTATGTAGCTACGCATGGGCAAATCAGTAAATCCCCGCAAACAAAAAAAAGCATTCACTGGCCAAGTAGTAGAGAGAGAGCTACTACTTGGCAGCCTACTTTGAAGGCAGATCATCATGCATTATAGCCAGGACCGGCCCTGCATACCTGCCATGTAGGGCGACTCGCAGGCACCTGCAAGGCACGCCCTTTCGTGATCAAATGCTAGTTGTTTTTTATTGTTGGGAAGCCACCTGCCACTTTTAGACAATGTCAAAAGTTAAAAGATCATACATCAAATGGTGCCTTGGGCATGTCCTGCGCCACTTTATCTTTCAATAGTTGCTCCCAGGCCCGGGTACTTTCTTGCTCAAAAACAGTTTCCCCACAAATCACAAAGATCCTATCCAGTCAGGAAGTCAGACATAATTGTGTCTGTGTTGGCGAATCAATTTCACAGAAATCTCTACCCACAAACAAGCATTGGAACAATCTTGAAGCAAGTCGCCAAAGACTGAATTGCCAAATGTGTTCCCAATTTTAGAGCAAGCCCTCAAGAATGATGATTCATCAAATGACCACACAATTAGATTTGAACCCCCGCCCAGCTCTCTGATGGTGAATCATCACCTAAGGCAACATTGGTAGCTGCTTGGAATCTAATGAGCTGGTTCTCCAATGGTTGATCTTCCAATCATGATTCACCAGTCATACACCTCTTGTTGACCATCATTCATGAACCATTGCCATTGCCTGAACTTGTCATCAGCAACAAACCATCAACATTGACCATTATTAAACCATCACTATCCATTATCAGCTATCTACAAACCATTCTTGGCCATCCTTCACCACTACTACTTAACCATTCTAAACCATTATCCATTATCACTCCCAATTACCAACCCTTAAGCACAAGTACCCAACAATTTTCAACTATCACCCACTACGAACCCTTCTTAACTGTTCCTAAGCATCAACATTGGCCGTTCTGAAACCCCATTGTCCATTATCATCACCAATGACCAATTCTCATTTAGCACCAAGCACCCAAACGTATCCAACAATTTTCATTACCCACTAGTCAACCCTTATGATTATCAAGTTGCGTTCATTATTTCATTGTAACCATGAAGCACCCAAACGTATCCAACACTTTTCAACTATCATTATCCAAATCATTAAGGCTATCATTACCATCAAGCACTAAGTCTCCAAGCAGTTTCCACCTGCCACCGCCACCGGTGGCGTCACCGGGTTGCCCCATGGGATCTCCGACCCAGGAGGCGTTCCCGGGCCTCGAAGCCATGGCGGACTTCGTGGTCATTGCCCCCGTGGATGCCTCGAAGCCTCCGCGCTCGGGACGGCGCCAGGACCGGCTGCGTGACGTGGCGCGGAACCCACCCGGCCGTCTCGGGTGGCTACGGTGGGTTGGGGTTGCGGGAGGTGGGTGGTGAGCGGTTGGTTGGTTGGGTTAGTTGGTTGGGTTGATGTTGGGTTGGTTGAGGTTGGTTGGGTTGGGTTGGTTGATGTTGATTTTGGTGTTGGTTGAGGTTGGTGTTGGTTAAGGTTGGATGTTAGCGGTATAAGTTATAATCAAGCTATAAGGGCATATAGTCTAGTGCAAACTGATCAGATTGGTAAGGCCAAAATCTTTGATTCATGATTCTCATGATTCAGCCAGCCACTGTAAAGGGCTTTCACAAGGGTTTGTGCAGCTGCCCATTAGTATTGCGTTTGTTTCTATCAAAGGTTTTCAATTTCTATGCGAAGATTATCTACCAGGGGTCGGCTTGGCACTTCCAAGTTGGTTTGCCACAGACTATCAAGAATCGACGAGCCATGCCCAGCTACTTTGTGCTGGCAACACCCAACCAGCGGCAAGTATGATAAGCAATTTGTTTCCTGATTGGGCCCTTTCAGTGATCTTCCAATCCTAGATGGACCTCCTCAAAAAGCTGTCCTAGTACCGAAGGGCCCATCACCAGCTGCAGCTGACATCACCGGAAACTCCACAAGGGAGCTGAAGAACTTCCATGTGGCCATGTTCATGGATAGCTCTTGGCAATAGAAGCAATTAGGTGCAGAAGGTTATTCCTTGCTAGTTGTGAAGACCTAGACTGGCAGAGTGTTCGCCTAGGGCCTAGAAGAACATCCACCTTGCAGAAATCATGTGCTCAGGTTTCCGGTTGTGGTTGTTCATGTTGTCGTTGCCATCCTCGTTCTTGTGGGTTGTGTTTGTTCCCTGATGACTTGCCCATGCTGGCTGTCCGGCAGTGCTGCCCAGGTGGACTGTTGTGTTTGGTGGGTTTTTTCTCGGTGATCTTCTGCAACGGTTTTAGCATCTTGGCTTGGAAAGGTTTTCAATCATTGATATTTGCCGCCATCAACCCTGAAACTGGGATGAAAAGGCACCAGGTACCCCCATGGGAACACATGGCCCCTGAACAACCAGATGTTTCTTGGGCGGAGCATCAGGGACTCAACTAAGAAGGAAGGGCAACAAAAGCTCAAGATGTGTTGGTCTTGGAGATTTGAAGCATTTTGAAGCTGGCCATCATCAACCACTTCTAGTCAACAACAAACATCTGGATCTCCAAACCCACCTGCACAAAAAGATGGAACAAAAATGAACAATAGATATCGATAGATCACCACCAAATAGCTAGACTACAAGAACAAATCACCAAAATAGATCACCAAAATAGATCACCAAATAGATCTAACCAAACAAATAGATAGACTACAAGATGGATCTCCCAATGCAACAACTTTCAACGGGGGCCACCAGCCCCTCAGCTGAGCTGCCAAGGCCTTCTGCCTCTTGCCACTGCTGTGCTGTGCCTTGAGCCCTGGCTGGGCCCAGCGTTTGGGGCAACGGGTGGTGCGCCATGGGTTCAGGGCGTCGGTTGCCAGCCGCAGCACAGGGGGATGGGAGATGACTATGACCAGCAAGAATGGGATATGGCAAGATATCAGAAGATATCATATGATGCCGCAACTAGATGGTTTCTTAAGATGTGGGACTCCAAGAATGGATGGCTTATTACTGTGAATGATTGATATTTGATGATTTGGGGGTGCCCTGAGAAACACCCATCTATAGCTATGACCAGACAGAATGGGATATGGCACAATAACCGCACCAAGAACAACACTTGGGAGAGGCAGTCTGGAACGGCATGAAGATGAGATGGGCATCCCAGGCATTTCCTTGGCAAAGTTCTTGGCAGGGCCTCACCATGGGCAGCTTGGTACCACAACCACACCCTGGCCGCACCTGACGGGCCGCCCCGCTGAGGACTACCTGTGCTGCTTCGCGAAGGTCCTGGGGTGGCGCGAGGCGGTGCAGTCGGTGAACGGCAGCGTGGTGATGACCATTGCGTGCTCCTTCGGGATCTCCGCGGCGCTCACGCAGACGGGGGCAGAGCCTCGGTGCCATGGGAGGAGGTCATAGGTGGTCTAGGGATTTCCGGGGAGGTCATGAGGGAAGTCTTGGGTCAAGCATACCTATACAATAGTACTACTATGTGATGGGATTCTTCATGGGTCTATAGCAAACTTTTAGTGCAAGGGGGCCTGGCCATGGCTTGCCCATGTCTTCCATGGGTCGCTGTGAGGCCCACGCTTTGGCCCATGCATTGCTGGGCCTGGGCCTATCCTTTGGCCCACTGGGGGTGTTGATCACCCTCTACACGGGGACCGCCTTGCTGACCAACATCATCAGCAACACGGCCACCTGTGTCATGATGATCCCCGTGGCGGCGCACATCTCGGAGAAGCTGCAAGACATGGAGGATTGCCATTTGCCACTGCCACTGGGGAACGTTGGTGGGGTGGGACTGGGTTGGGCCACGGGACTTCGTTACGGATCAGTGTATAGGTGGTTATAGGTAGGGGTGGGAACATGCAGCTGGTGCTATCTCCATTCTCTCCGTTCCGAGATTCTCAGGTTAGTTGTTTTTTATTAGTTTCCATTGGTTTTCCATGTTTTTCATTGGTTTCCACTAGTTTTCCCTAGTTTCTTGCAGGTTTTCCATTTGTTTCCTGTATGGTTCAATTCCTTTGTGTTGGAAATGTACACCAAAAACAACAGCTGGGCGCGGCTGACCGCACTCTGCTGTGATTGGTTACTCATGTTTACCCTTTCCAGCTGGTTGGTCATACCTTTTGTGTTCCAATGGCAATCAATGGCTTTGTATGCGGTTGACATGGCTTTGGGTTGATATGAGCTCAACTTGGTCGATCATTGTATGGTATGAAAAGTTGTTTGCTTCGTTGGTTGTCACTTCAGACATTGAAGTCCGAGGATCCTGAAGTCAGAAGTTTCCTCAATAAAACTCCGCTGTCCAGCGCTGTGCAGCTCAGGAAGACGCTGATCATCATGGTGGTTCTTGCGTCCAACGCGGCATTCGCCACACCCTTGGGGTCACCTTGCAACCTGCTAGTGGTGGATCCGGGGGATTATGAGTTCCGAGACTTTGTCAAATTTGGGGGCGCGCTTCAGCTCGTGCTGCTGATCTCCACTTGCACCTTACTTTGCGCATTCCCATGTACATAGACCTGAGACCGGCGTAAAAGGAATCGTTGATTTACTAAATTATTTTTTTCAATATCTTGGGCGATTTCAGTGGCCTATGACATTCTTAAGGCATACCGTGGCATATGTATGCGAAACCGCTCGGCATTTCCCAAAGCGGAGACGCCACTGAAAGGAGAAAAGGTCCGGGAAAAAGGGCCTCAGATCATGACAGCCAACTGAACCAGATGCAACTGCCTGGTCATCCAAACAGCAACGGTGGAGGTACATCATCGGCCAACTACCATGAATCCCGATGCTTCCAGTTGCCACTATAGTAGGCAACCACCCCCAACAACAATGGGAGAAACCAGCTGGTTACCTGCTAGCATGGCAACTGGAAGCATAGGGAATGGTTTAACAAGAAAAACGTCCAAGATCAGCTGTTAGTTTGCTGATGAGTTTTGACAAAACTTTTGCAGCCTGCTGTGTCACTGAGAAGCTCGACATAATTAGAAGACCTACTGCCAGGGCAATGAAGTATCGCTACAATAAGCCAGGCGTTTAGCAATGGCAGGGAACATCATGTCCATTCAAGCCCACACCACCATATTGACATTTTTTCTGTTTGCTATTTCTGCGTTTGGTCACGGTGGCATGTAGATTTTAATGCGTTTGGACCGATGTCATGTCACCAGATCCTGAGCTTTCCATGGATGACTTTCTCCCGATCCTGGACCACCAGGGCTAGGGGCAACAGCGAGTTCTCGCTGCAAGACTCTGCCCTTACCATCTTGCGAAGGTGCGATTCCCCTTGGCTTAAGAAATTCTATAGGTTTATAGCTGGTTCATAAGGGTTACAACCACTCGTTAATAAGGAGGAAAATAACCAACACTAATGTTTGATTTCCAGGGGTTTATTAATGGGGGGTACCATCAACGGGCACTTACCGAGAAACCAGTTGGCTTTTGGGGAATACCCCGCTTGTTGATCCAGAGTTTGCATCAGCAAATCCTAGCAGAGCTAACAGCCAGATTCGAACCAGGTTGACATTCCTAACCAGACTATGGCTATTTTTCGCCTTATGCTATGACGAGTTTGAAAGTGCTGACCAGGTTGATTGACCAGTCAACAAACAATGGTGACAGCTGGCTGCCATCATGACGATAAGGATTCACCATGATTCCAAATTAGCAAACATTGGCCGATACTAGCTTAGCAAATCGCATCTCAAAATCGCAGGCAAGTTCGTGGCAGGTAACCGGGTAACCCATAGTGATGGAAGATTAGCCACTGAGGATTCACATAATGGCCATGTTCAGATGCTTTGATTACTATCACCAACCCTTATCAACCAATATGAACCACTACTATCAATGGTGAATAAGACTGGTTCGTTCACCATGGTTTAGCGACTCATCCATGAAAACCTTCATTAGCTAGATGTTCTTAATCATTAGCATTCTGCCAACCATTGCTCTTACCCTCAGGTGCACTAACTGGGCAATGGATTCTCTTGCCAGGTTAGTTTTCCGAAGGGTAGCAGAATCATTTCTGGGTGGATTACAGCTACTACCTTAGCTTTTTAGGCTTTTTGGGAAATGATTGCTTTACCATACAGCCACTAAAAGTTAGACTTTTAGCAAGGAATCTAGTTCAGCCACCAAGATTTCTCAACCATTCTGACATGCCTCGGATCCAGCCACTTGCTGCGAGTGGGCGGGCAGCGCCCCGGGGCGGCGGCAAAGCCGGACGGTCGCCATGGGAGGCGATGGCGGATCTGTGGCTCGTGGAGGGTGGAATGGTTATGGTTGGATATAATTAGTTCGTAACTAGGGCTACCATTGGTTGGAAACGGCTACTTGGTGGGGACAATATCAACCATGGTCCCATGGTAATGATTGGTAAATGGTTGGTATGAATGGTAATTCAAGGTATACCGCTTTACCAGCCATTACCATTACCATGTTGATATCACTATAGATGGCAATCTGGTAAGTTATTGTTAACAACTACATGTTCTTATTTTGGTACCGATGCTAGACCATAAAGGGGTGGTTATTGGTTGATTAAGAAAGATGGTGAACTGACTCTGACTGGTGGGGGATAATCATTGTGATATGAATGGCAAATCATGGTTGTTCAAGGTTACTCACGGTATATCACGAGTCATGATTTCTTTTATTTTATTGGTAAAGGTTTTATCATGAGTAGAACTTGTTCGTTAAGGTTGAAGGCGGATTGAATGATGGTAATTCATGTTAATTTGCGGATTATGGGCAGTACTATAAAGCCGGGTAATTATCAACCAGCATACAAGCTTAATATGGCAATCACATGGGGTTATATCAGTGCAAATGACAGGTAAACGCATTCACCACTGCTGCACAAGTGAGAACTATCAGACACACCGACGTTTTTTGCAACATGACCAGGAGTGATCCACATTTGACATGGTTCTAAATCGATCCTGGAGTACTTTCAAACTAAGATACCTTGGGATCCTTGGGGCCTTTGCTTGCTATTGGTATCGAAATTCTTGGTACCTGCTGTTCGGCAGCATCACAACACCAACTGGTACCTGATCAGCTGTTTGAGTTGACTTGTGCGTCAAATCCTCAGGTTCCCTGGGGACGGACGGTGAGATGCAATAGGTTCCAATAACATGTGCAGGTCCTGTTTTTTTGCTCACATAGAACTTATTGTTTTTTTGTCCGATCTTCATCCCTCCATATAGCTTCAGCAGTACTTCCCTTCGGAGTGGTGAGTCACCCTCCGCTCAATCACATTTGGAACACATTGTGCGAAGACTTTATGAATGCTGTGGGTTCCAATCTGGCTCCCATCGGGGTATCCAAATGGGTTCTTCACCACCATCATCATCATCATCATCATCATCATCATCATCATCATCATCACTATCACCATCACCATCACCATCATCATCAGCATCAGCACTTCCATCATCATCACACCCATCAGCATACTCATCATCATCATCATCATCATCATCATCATCATCATCATCATCATCATCATCATCATCATCATCAGCAGCAGCAGCAGCAGCAGCATCAGCATCAGCATCAGCATCATCAATCATCATCATCACCACCATCGGCACCATCAGCATCGCCATCGTCATAATCATCAGCGGTATCAGCAGCAGCATTAGCACCATCGCCATCACCACCATCATCATCATCATCAGATCATCATCAGCATCAGCACCATTTCCATTACCAGCCATCACCAATCATTGATCATTCATCATTGTATAGCCATGTGGCTGTGGGTCAAAACCCCGTACCCCTGGTTCCCCACCATCAACCATTGTTTTCCCTTGTATTGTTGGTGGAAATCCCCCATTAGTTGGTTGGTTAATATTGACCCATAGCCATATATAGCTGGTCTATCCCCTATATAGTATTGTTGGTTACCATCCCCTATCATTAACCATCGACCAGCTAGTCAATCATTGTATAGCCATGTATATAACCTTCAATCTTCAGCTTCTTAATTCTTGGCCACAAGCATTTCCCATCCACTGATCAACCAGCGCCAGGTTGGCGCAGCTGCGGTGAACTCATGGCGTCTGACGCCATGGTCAGCGCCGACGCGAAGATCAGGCGAGATGACCTGGGGATTAACAATCTGTGAGATGCTGCGAGTTAATACGAAATTGTAATCACAGGTGACCTGGGGATTAACAATCTGGGGATTACAACTGCGAGTTAATACGAAATTGATTGGTTTTTTACTGGCTAAAAAATCTTTTTCATGCGTTAAAATTGTTAAAACAACACATCATTTGATTCTATGATTGGTGTGTGATCGGCTGAAACTGATGTCGCCAGCTTGAACAGTTGAGCTAGTAGAAATGTTTGAGTCAGTATGAAAATGAGGTAGATTCGTGTCAGAAGGATTCCATTGGCGGCAAAAGGCTTTCGCAGCAAAAAATGAAGTGCTTTGGAAACCACCCCTGTGCTTGGAAGATTATCAAGCAACTATCTTTCTTGCTTGGATGGTAAAAGTACATGCGATGCGTTGATTGAAAGTTCATGTTGTTTCTCGCTGATGTGTCCTTTAATTCATTTGCGAGCGAGTTCCTCTTAGTTGAATTTGTCACATCGCACAAGGAAACTTGACTGTGTCACATTGATTGCATGACTACTCAAATTGTGTGACCGAAGCCAAGAATGTGATCTCACAGGGCCCAAACAACCCAAAGAAGGGTGATGAGGACATGTCAGTGGAATAGGTGATGACAGCATTGAAAAGTAACTAATTAATTGCCAGGCGATCTTGAAAAGAGTGAACTTCACCAACACGTGAGCTTGCAGCACGGGTTCGTGTTTAGGTTTTGTCGGTGGGTTTTGAAAAGCAAAAGATATCATCCCACTGCGTGTAATACTTCGGGCTGTTGCATTGATTGGATGCATTTTGTTTTGGTGCAGAAATTGTTTTCTGCAGGATGTTTGTTCAGTAGGGCTAGGGGCACGGGTCTGCGTCATGGCCAAGACCGGCGAAAATTGTGAAAATGCCCTCACAAAAAGCATTCTATTTATTTTCATCGGTGTGTGGCGCGCAGGGTTTTGGGATGATCACTAGGGTACAGGGGCCCTTGACCCACAATCCAACAGACTTCAAACCTGCTCTTGGAAAACAGCCATGGATTGCAGTGATGTTTCATGACATCACTTGTGATCATGGATCCACAACCAGGGGTGGTTGGAATTCCCATGGTGAATCACAAGATACCAGCAACCAGGGGTGGTTAGTTCGAATCCCCACTGGTTACCAGATACCAGCGCTGTGGGATGGTCATCTACGGGCTCCGCCAGGTCAACTCTTGAAGTTGGTACTGAGTCGGCCCGTGGAAGAGCCAAGGTGTGGCCCATCCAAGCAAGCAATCCGACCAACGGAAGGTGCACCAGCAATTTGATCATAGGAAAATTGGATAAGATTGGTGATTGCCTGATATTGTTTGATATTGTTAGTAGTTACCTAGGTGATTGATTCGGATTGATTTCATATAGTGATGAATGTGTGGCAATTTCTTTGCGAATCCTTGTCTTTCAGGAAGAGTTTGATGGTTGAGGCCTGATATCCCAAGAGGAAACTGTAGGGAAGGAGACCTCCTAGAAGGCTCCCTTCGCATGTTATATCAGGTTAAAAACTCACAGACGTTTCAAGACTATAGATGAAAGGAAATCATCAGCCAGAGTAGTTGGTACTTCAAGCATTTCCCTCCAAACCATATGCGCATTGGCTGTTTGGCCTACAGGTCCAGCGCTTATGGGGACCACAGTTTGTATGCCTGGTGCAGTCATAAACTCTTAGCATGTCTTTCACGACATGCGAACGGATGCATGAAATCATGAGGAACTTGGTTGCTTGCTCGTAGGAAAGCTTGCTTGGTTCCTTGGGTTCTTTCTGATTCTGATCCTTCATGTTTTTCTTTAGTTACGTAACCTACGCCTACGCAATTCCGCGCAAACACAGAGATGCGCATCCAGGCACTCACGCCTCACACATGCTCCTGTAACAACATTCCTGTGAGTCAAAACCATGGCACCCTGGTGGACATCCAAAAACGACTAAACTTGTTCTAGTTGGGGCCTTCACATGAATTCTTTGGGCTGGTCAACATTGACCCATAGCCATGTCCCGGTCGTTGTTGGTCATTGCTGAGCATCTGCCAACAACCCAGGGCCAATCATGCTGCGGATAGCTGGATGGGGGTCCCTTGCACACGAGCTCTCCCACCAGGGCACCAGAATTGCTGCCAATCGACCCACGAGTTTTCATCAGCCGCGCAGCTGCATTTGGTGGTGCTTGGGACGACTGGCAGCCAGTGTTGTAGGAGGCGATGGCCTGCTCAAATATATTAATTAACGGATGGTGAACTTGTAGTGAAACTATTTAGTGGAAACTTGAAATACTATTCCTTGTCAAATGGTGAAGGCGTGGCAACCCAATCCCAAAACTTGATGCCTTTTCTCAACAGCAACGGTGTAGGCCGAGGATGGCGGAAGACCATTGAAATAGGAACAGATTGCATGGCCCACCCGGTCGCACTGGATTCATTGACCACGATCTTCTCCGAGAAAGCATCATGCGTAGTAACGTGGGGTGATTGAAGACGGGAGCACGCCTGATGGCCTGGACCTGAGGTACGGAAAATGGTATCCACCTGAGATGAAGGAGAAAAAAAGATTCGGCTACGCAACTTGGCTGCTAGTTCTTCATGATGTCACAGCCCCTTTCTGACGGCACTTGGAACCTTTTGCATGGTGGGGCGCCGAAGAACCAAGCGTTCCAACGGATGTGTTGTCTGCATCGTCTCTATAAGGCTTCTATTTTTGTGATGGGACCTTTTTTCCTTGGGGATAGTGGTTATCCTCAAAGGGTAGCGATTCAGAGCCTAGCTAGCATCCAGACAGTTGGAATCAGTTGGATAGCAAATAGCCACCTTGTCTTGTTGGCTTGGTGGTCTAGCAGCTTTTTTCGAGGATCATAGCGCAATGTGGACCGCGAAGCGTCAGGAATAGTGGTGAATGGTCATCATCAGTCATGCTTCATAGTGGCCTGGGGTCCAAAGCCTTTTCGGGAGTTTTTGTACGTCCTTGTTTGTTTCAACCTGACCATGCCATCAGGTCCGATTTGAAATTGTTTGGTGATGGTGCCTACATGACCAAAACCACTTGGGTTATGATTTTCCATTCTGACAGAAGTGGGCCAACTGTGATGTCAGGCTCCTTACCTGATCCTTGCTCAAACCAAAGCGTAATGCCACATGAATTATCATGAATTAACTAATTAGTTGTGCCTACTCTTTTCTTGGAACGCAAATGCCACAGTGGAACCATGTCACGGCACAATGCCTGTGCAAGGTCGCGTTACAAAATCACATGATTTCGACAATTTCCATCAAATTCCATCACCGTACACTTTTCATAGGCGCCCTTTGTAAACCATTAAGGGCTACTTAAAGTAAAACAGTATACGAAAGTTATCAACCAACCATTAAGGTCTAATCATTAGTTCTATACCATGTGAACTCATCCCAGCCCAACTTGCTGCTGCGGCGCACTTCCTTGTCGCCTCAGGAAGTGCCCAACAGGGAACAGGCTGGGACCGACCAAGTGATGCTTCCCCCAGCGCCTGGCACGCGTCGTTGCAGGTGCCGCTCTGTCAAGATTTGAGGCCAGGTGTGCTCTACGAAGGAGCATCCTGGCTGCCATGGCTCCAACCAGGGTATCACGGTGGTCAATAGTGGCTGTCAGTGGTTGATTCACTGTTGGTTCAAGGTGCTTGGTGATGATTGTCGATGATAACAACTGCTTGGTGGCTTCCATTATGTGCATGGCTTGGGGTGATAACCCCAAGCAGTTGCTGGGAAGGGTTTGGAGGCTGCAGCTTGTTTCTGAGAGTTGGAAGGTCGAGCAGCTGCGAGGGGTGTTGTAGTGAACAGTGCCTGGTCGTCCACACTTGGGTTTGTGAAATATGGGGTGTCCAAGCATAGCGTAGCATCAAAAAACGTCAAAAAATGTAGTTTCCCCCTTGCTGGGTATACGGAGTCTTTGTCATACCATTCCCTCCTGGGCATAATGGCTATGGATTCTCTTAAAATCGCCCTGATCAGTAGCCTGGCAATTTGGGGCAGAAGTAGGCATGATACAAACCACAGAGCCAATCCAAAACAAAGCGGGAAGATGCGGCAAGACACATGTCATGATGGTTGCAACTCCCAACTCTTCACTTGGTCATCACGAACCTCTCCTTGCGGGTCGGGGTTTCCAGACATCGCGAAGCAATCCGTTCCCATATTTCACAGCTGATGAAGAAAGTACGTTGATCAACCAATGCTTAATGGGGCACCTAGAGGGAATGATAATCAACAATGATAGTTGATTGATGGAACAACAATAGGGATTAATTAATCAGCAACTATAGGGGTTAGATAGTTGACAATAAGTTATTATTGATAAACAACTATAAGGGATGTTAAGCAATATTGAATGGTAGGGAATGTAATGATTCTTGATCATCAGCACATCTTCACAAGTCCATTTAACCACTCCAAGTGTCCATCGGTGCGTGTATTTGACTGGGCATTACTATAGCCTATTGGTGGGTATTTGCAGTGATCAGCCATACGCATTCAACTAGCTCACCATCTAATGAATCAATGGACTTAGCAAATAAACGATTCATTAAATGGTGAGTGAAATGGTTCCTTAGTGGTTCATTCATCCCCATTAGCCAAGTAATTTCTAGGAGGTTGGGAGGCTGCTTTTGGGCAAATATCCCAGCAGCACAACTTGCTAAGGAGAAGTGCTGGTCCAAGTGCGGACTGCCAAGGGAGGAGGAGCGATGGTAGTTTTGTTCTTTCTTGGCGGTTTTACTTTGTGGGTCGACAGGACAATTCATACCTGACTGAATAAACATTCACGCATATTTAAACCAGCTGCGTTGTTTACATGCCAAATAATACATACATATATGTATGTTCTGTTCTCTATATCTATCAATAAATCTTTAGTCACTTTGTAATTGCATTGAATTAACCACCATTTTTCTTTGTATGTCATTGCTGGCATTTGTACATACAATCAAAATTATTTGTTTACATTTGATATGTTTTTGTGTAAGTGTTCTTGGTTATGAGTTGCTTGTATGTTTGGGGTTCGTTTCTTGCTGGGTTGCTGCTTTGACTGCTTGGTCGGTTTGGCCAACTCATGTCATTGGTCAGCTGATGGAAACTCCTTTTGTATGTTTATCTATGGTACCGCTTGTCATTGAGGTTATCCCAATAGCGGCCTCCCCCAGGCCAACTCAGGTTAGTCCACCAGGGTACCAGCTTTGGCAAAATACAACTAGCTCTTAACATGGAAATTTTAAGGAGCTTGAACCCTGGGCCCAAGTCCGCATGAGAAGCTACCAGGATTGCATGCCTCGAGTGATGACCTTGCCCGAGGAAGGTGAATTCGATCGGAGCCCAGATCACAGAGAGTGGAGATAGGTGGCACACGGAGTTGCTAGGGTCATTCCACCAAGACTGCTCGACAGCTGGACCGGACATTCTCACAAGAACACGGCACCACTGACCACAGAATGGATGGCTCAGGATGAGCTAAACCTGGTAGCTTTGAGTCACCAAGTGTGTGGATCACGGCAAGAAATGGGCCCTCAGAAAGGCATGCGGGTTGGTCCAGGTATTGCTCATCCCATCATGCCGATCCAGCGACATGCGGTACTGTTTGGATTGACCTTTCGCTCTAAAGTCCCTGTCATCTCTGATGAATCGTTACTTGTCATTACCAGGTCTGGTTGTGGTACTTTGCAAGCATCAGGCTTCAACATCGATGGGGTAGTAGATGCATGGTGTCCACGTAGTGGTTTCTCAAAAAGGGGGTGCCCCCAAATCCTCCAATGTGAATCATTATTATTAGCAAGAAACCAACCATTTTTGCTACAGTACTTTGTTACGGTAATTTTCGCCCGGAATCACATCGAGAAGTTCATCGAACCGTGGACTGGCATGGCCTCACCATTGCTAATCATTGGTTGTTTCGCTGTCATGGGAGATGCTCATTGGAGATGTAAATGAACAGAGGGTATCAAAATTGAGAGACAAATCACTTGCCATTGAGCTGGTGAAATTAGCAGGGGTTATCAAAAAATAGCCATTCCCTGGAATTGGTTCATCATGGCTCATGACTCCGTGACAACTACTGCTCATAGTTCAGTTGATCCTTGCTTGATGGTGCCAATTTTGTGCTGGTTCATAGTACTTGAACCCCTGCAGTTGAAACCTCCCAGCCGTTGACCCGCAGAACTCCACCAACCACTCAGGAGATGGTGAAGCATCCCGTGTGCACCTCTCACAAGGAGTGCGTGCGGGAGCCCTGCGGGAGCCCTGCAGGAGCCCTGCGGGAGCCTATGTGACTATACCGTTGTGAGTGGTTGCAGCTGTTGAGGATGATGGCCCAACCTGTTGCATACCACTTGGGTTGTGAACTTCTCGGGCTGTTCCCACACCAACATGCGTATACGTGCTGATAGGATTCTTGGAGATGAATGCCATTATATGCCAAAGATGATTTGCCACAGTCATTCACTACTCATGACAGTTAAGTCATTGGCCATCATAGTATGACCACCCTTTTGCATCATCAGCGGTTCCATTTTGAATTATCGGGCGGTGGCAGTCGCAACTTCCCGGTGGCAGATGCCCTTCCCGTGTGCCGAGCAGAATCCTCTGATCCACTTGAACGTTTATCAACTGCCATTCCATTTACTATCTATATGGTGGTTTCTCAAAATAGGGGTACCCCCAAATCATCCATTAATAGTCGTTTGTAGTAATAAACCAACCATTTTCGGGGTCCCCTATTTTGAGAAACCACCATATACCACCTATATTTACACTTGTTCTCCATGACCACCAGTGGCCGTTTACATTGTCAGCATGAATTCCGAATTGGCAAATAGATGATTGACAGATTCTTACTTGATAATGCACCGCTTACATCATTGAGCGGCATTAGCCATGCCTATCATTAGTGGCACTGGTGACGATACCGCCATGATTGGGAGCATTGACGCCATCACCGCATTACTCCCCATAAATAGATGATCGACTGATGGTTAATTTGTCGCACTACTACTATCACCATTGATGAAGGATGGCCGTCAACCACTGGTTCACTATCACCACTGCTTGGTTACTAGTGCTTTTTAATCACCATGCATTATCACATATTATGACCCATTTTATTATTTGCTCTATGTCACTGCAGATTGGTTGAATGGCTGAAAGTTTGAACAACTGCAATGTTGAACCACTACAAATGGCAATGCGTAATTTATCATTCCTACCACCACTGGTATTTGCCATTGATTGATCACTTTGAACCATTGGGTATCAATCACCATTGGCTGATTACCAATGGTAAACATGCTATTTATCACTTGGAATCACAACAACTTGTTTTAGATAACTGTGTTAGTCTTTGAATCGCTATAAACTACACTATAGTTGCAGCAATCACTACGACACTTTATCGCTATACACCAGCCCAGTGCCTAAGCTAAACAGATATCATTCAGCACTATCAACCATCATGGGCCAATTCTGGTTTGTTTTCATCCTGAGGGCCCCCCAATCCCTTGAAGCGGTCGCATGAGCTCGCGTCGCGCAAGCGCATGCATGTGTGCCCCAAGGTAGGAAAGCCCAAAAGAGTGCTGTGCGAGGTGCAAGGGGCGATGATAGGAAGCGATAGCATGGTTCACGGAGTTTGCAGGTGGCCCCTTATAAGGGCTTATTCATGGTTGATGCCGTATTAGCTGGCCCCTTGCACCTGCGGCTTTCTTAGAAGGGAGGCATCCCAAAAATTTGATGGCTGAATATTACATAAACAAGTTATATAGGAAGCATGATTTGGGGGTCCATGGGGGTCCTCTACTTTGAGAAGCCCATTTAGGTTGGTCAGCTGGTTGACAATGACAATGGTATCATTTGGTTGATGCTGGCGCTTTGACATTGATCATAGCTGATAAGCCATAGCATGGTTACGACCCATATGACCTTAGAGGTCATGTAACGGCTAGAGAATTTGCTTGTACATATAGGTGGTAAAACCTACAGTACTCCATTGGAGCAGGTTTATGACCATCAAGCGTTATGATCATTACAAGGTTAGAACGGATAGTTGTCATCCTTCTTTTACGCTGGTTGATAGTTTCATGATGTTTCATGAAAATTCAAGAACGGCGACGTCACATTGCCATAGACTAACATGACGATTGGTTTGCCAAAGCAAAATCACTCTGTCACATCGGGGCTACCCATGTGTAGATTTATGACTCACCAGAGATCAACTGCATATAGTTCAATACACCAATGAGATACTTTTTGATGATCGCATATCATGGTCAAGTATGCAATATCATTGTAACGAATTGTATGAAAGAAAACATTGTAGCCTTTGGGAATTAACAACCATGGCGTCAGTTCAGTTGAGTTCAGCATGGCAAACGAGAGACCAGGTAAGCCCAGTGGGCTTAGTGGATGTCCGAAAATGAGGAGATTAGGAACCTTTGTTGAAAGGGTTCCCTTACCCTTTCTGCAGATGACTGGTCATGACCCATAACAATATTGCAAGAGTATCTCTCCATTTTAGGAAAGAAACGAGCGCCTTCACGGTTTCGACACATGGTGGCAGCCAACCAAGTACAGCCAACAATGGGAACCATGATCCAGCTCTGAACTACTCAACCTGCTCCGGTTCCACCAGGGACCCGGAGCTGGTGATCTACCAGCAGATATGGAGGTTAAAGACATCCATTCATAGCTGGATGTCCGATTGACCGTCTATATCAACCAAAATTATCCATTATGAACCATTCTAGACCGGTATTTCCGATGATATCTCCCATCATGGTTGGTTGTTACAGCAGCATCTCTAGTGAAAAATGGCTAGATCTCCGCGGTGCCATCTCAAGGTGGTGAAGAAAGGCAGCTGGCAAGAAGGCTTGATGACCCGTATGGCCGCTGTGCCAGGCGTGGCCGGTGGCGACAGGGGGTTGGCAAGGATTGGATCAGCATGTTCAGCAAGGTCATGAGTTGGTTAACCAGCAGCGATAATCGTGCCATGATGACTAATTAAGAAGCAAGTACAATGACAATGATGATGGCTAATGATGGTTTTTAAGTTTATACTGAATTTGGCTAATGGTCAATGATGGAATTTCGGGCTCCCTCAAAGAGGGTCGTGAATTGATGGTTCTGGAGGGAGGAGGATGGTTGATCGTGGTTGTTCATAGTGGGTAGTGATGGGTAGTAACGGTCAGTAATGGTCAGAATGAACAGTGTTAACAATGAATAGCGAACCTAGTGGCAAACATGATTCTGATAGGGGGATGAATAAATTGCTTATCAATAAATGATATCAATGATAGTGCATTCATGCTTCTGGCCATGAATGGATAAGCTGCTTCCTCGGGGCTTAAGACTCAGTCATGGCTAATCGTATTGGCGCTGAACATTGGCAAAACAACTGGGCGTTTCTCAAAATGATGGACCCCCACAAATGGTTGGTTTAATACTCTAAATGCTTATAGAAAGGTGGTTTAAGGGCACCCCCATGTTGAGACACCGCCAAATCCTTTCTGCCACTAACGCTGGTAGCCCAAATTGCTGAATCAGCAGATTCAGAGTGATGGAAGAGCTCCAGGAGCACATGGCGCTGAAGTATCATCAAAGAAATGGTGGTACTTACAAATGGCGGTTTCTGTATCAACAAAGTGGTGGTTTCAACAAAGCCCACTGGTGATTCGAAACCATGATGGAAGCATCATCAAATGGTGGTTTCTGAAAATATGAACCGCCGTCATTCAATAAACCGCCTACATCTATATTACAAACAATGCCATTTCTCAATATGAACCAGCCATCATTCAATTGATTGGTCATTAGCCATCTATTTCGAAAAACATCTAGATTTCAAACAAAAGCCCCAAATCATTCAATATGAACCATCTACAATGATAAACCAACCATTTTCCCGGTCCCCTAAGGCTTGAGAAACTCCTCAAATGGATCAATCTTTCATAAGCCTATGCGAGACTTATTTCGTCTTCGCATGTCATGTTGCTGGTTTACTTGTTTGGACCTCCCACTGCGGCGTACCCAATATACCCAGTGGTTGGGCATGGTGGAGGCATTTGATTAGCATTCACTCATACAGCTTGATGAATTTGTTAGTTCACCGTCATGGAAAAAATGGTTCATCATGCTCCGAAAAAGTGGCCTTACTTGGATGTAGCACGTTTGCGTCCAAGCAATCTTCAGCACGTAGAACCTTACGACTGCATGTTTGGCATGTCCACGCATGGTGCCCGTCAACGGTAAAGTACAGGGACGTGAGGAACACTTTACTCGCCGACATGTCACCAACTCCATGTCGGTGTGGCGTTTTGGAAGCCTCCCAGCCGAAAAAAATCCACCGGGAGATGTGCGAGACCGCAAGCTGCTGCTGGGCAAGATGAATGCTCGGACAATACGACTGCCTCGATGAGTTGGGGGACTTGTAGAATGAGTTTACGACTTGTAATGTTCAACCGGGATTAAAGCATATCGTTTTCTGATCAATAGGGTGGTATGCTCGCAACAGGTAGACGAAATTCTGCAGCCTCGTGGTACTTGTGGCAATCGTGCGAGTGTCATTTGATGGCAATCGTCGTAGCTCTCTCTCTCTCCCCGTGTTTGTGCGCATGCACTTTTTGCCTACTTGTTAACTGCTAGTGATCAGTCAACCTATTGCCGTTTAACCATTATCAAGCATGAAAATAAACCAGTGCTTTGGATTTCGCAGCTTTTGACACACGTCAGCGTGTTCCAGCCTATCCTTTTGATTCCTGAGAGTTTTTCCCCTAAAGTGATGCATGATGATCACATCATGGCATCATTCGACCACAGAGAGTCTGACAAGCTGCGCCGCTTCCCGCTTCGTGTCACAGGTGTCGCTGCTTGGTGTTTGCCAAGATCGCCATCTAGAAGCGTCTTGGCATAAAGTCGCCGTTGGTCAACAGAACCTGTGATACAATTGATGTCCAGTTGCTCAGCTTCAGGAATTGGTATGTGGCAAGGACTGAAGTATTTGTGGAGCTGCGGTTGCTTGTGGGATTGAACCCGGGTAACACGCTCTATGACCCTGGATTCAAGGTAGGTAACAACCTCCATCACCATGGCTTCTACATGGCTATGGGTCAAAACCCTGTACCCTTGGTTCCCCTATCATTAACCATTGCTTTCCTTTATTATTGTTGGTTAGTATTGACCCATAGCCATCTAGTCTTGCCGGTCGCCACTGATGTCGCTGAGGAACTTTCAGGACGGGTCATGACTTTCTGTGACCTCACCGGCGTTCGCAAAACTTGCGAAAAACTTGCGAACCAACGTCTCACACGTGGCTTTGTCAAAGGAGGGTGCCCTCAAAACTGCACGTTCCACCAAGAATGCACCAACATGCACAGCTGGTGCGCCTGTTTCCCCGCAATCGCTGATCAGCTGGTAGCTTTGGGCACGTGACTTCTTCGCTGGGTTGATTGTTTTCCAGCGTTCTCTTTCGTTTGCAGTGGCAAGAAGGGCTTTGATTAGAGAAGTGCCAGCACAGCTATACCAACTGACGATGCTGGTGGATGCAAGTTGATTCAGGTGGTTTCAGCTTGATGTGCAAACTGTTGAGGTTTTGTGGGCACCCGGCTGCTTGATGATCCACAATGTCATGTAAATATCATCAATTAGAGCGTACGGATAGCATGGTGCGGCCGGCCAGACCAACATGTTACAAAAAGCACCTGCTGATCTTCGCGAATCTCAGCGCGGGTTCATCAAAACGAGCGTTGCAAGGCTGCTAGGGAGCTGAAAGGGTGTTCTTTGAAACAGCAGACGCGGTTGATTTGCAACAGGTTGTGGTAGCAAATGCTAGGATTTTGGGTTGTGCCCAGCTGGTTTAGGTCTACAACAAGGGGGGGTCCAACAGCTCCCGGGTAATTCCAATAGGGATCCTGAACATGCAGTTGTGGCCATCAAGATTGGCGAGATCAAACGGTAAATCAGTTGCGTAGCTTTTGCCTAGCCAGTCCGGTCAGCACCTACCACCCCCCGTTGACAAACACGGCATTTCTTTCTTGGAAGCATGTTGCCGCTGCCAAGGCACAAACTCGCTTGAATGCTTGACACTGAAAGCTTGAAGCTCAAAAAAGGTCACCTGAGAACCTTAGTTCGGATTTCGTCTCCAGCATTCATCATGAAAGTCGCTTCATGTTTCTGTTGCAAATTGATTTGGAGCAAGAAGCTACGGTTGAACCTGTGTATTCACCCATGCTCATGCCACAGATTCCCACACAGCAGCAAGAAGTCAAACACATCACGGAAATATACTTGAACGGGAAAAAAAGGCGGTTTAGAGCCAATGTTAACTTCCTTCGGCCAACTGCCGTTGCAGACTTGTATGAGCGGCCTTACTTATGCCGAACCTATGTGCCTTAGAGCTACAAGGTTCGCGGCACATTCATTGTAACAATACCTTTGTGGAAGTATAAGCGCGATCACGCTGGCATAAGGATAAAGAAAAGCTTGATTACAACCATATGGATGTGACCATATCCATCACTACATGCAATGGCACAGGCACACTTATAGATTTAAATATACACATGGGTGGTAAATTCATAAGTAAGTCAGTATACATATAAATATATATATAGAGAGAAATAGATACATGCAGACACCATGTAACTATCGCATGCCTGCCTGCCTACTCCCTGCCTACACACATACATGCGCGCACACACACACACACGCACGCATACAGACATGACATTACATGACCTTGCATTGGAATCATTGGTTGTGTCCACGAATGATGAACCCCCAAAATCATTGGTTTCTCTACTGCCTGATCATTGCTTTGGATAGCTGGTGCGTACACCCAAGACGACCATTTCAGCAAACAAGGCAGCATTTTTCTGACAACAAGCATTCCAGCAGATGAAGCATCATTCCAGCAGATTAAGTAGATTTGTTTGGATGGTTGGTGTTGCGCCCTTGGGGATACCCCCCACTGCACCCCATCACAATGCGCATGCTCAGTGCCACAAGCGCTCGCCATGGTGCAGCTGAGCTTCCAGGATTTGCTGAAGGAGCTGCAACGCTCCAAAGGCCGCATCTGCTGAGGGAGACATGACCAGCCTTCCGTCAAGGAGGGAACATTACAGTTAATGACGATGACTAGTTGTCAATGAAACCAATGGATTAGCAACAAATAATGACAACTAGTGAGTGGTATATAATGATCGGTGTTGACGACGATGATTGGTAACGCATAATAGTTGTCAATATTGTTAGTATTTGTTAGTGGTAGGTCCAGCTCCTGATCAGGCCACTGGTTTTGCAAAAATAGCTGATGATTTACCATCGAATGTGGGTGATTCGTGAACATGGACCTCCCATTCCCAGCAAACATATGGATACAGCCAAAATTGACGTGTAGACAATAATCAAAACTTGGTCTCAGTTGGATGACTTGGACTGTTCGTGAAACAGCGGATACCAGAAGTGCTTGTTGCCTCTTTGTTTGAACATGAGCGTAGTGAATGGCATTACAGAGATGTGTGTTGCATGGCCCAAGCTTGGTACAAGCGCCACCCCAGCTATGGCGGCTACTCACATGAGATCCATCCAAGAGCCAGGAGTTGAAAGCCGTAAAATATGCCTGTGACAAGTGGATGTAGTCCATTGCGTCATGGTTCACCAGTACAGTATTACTAGCTGGTGATTCTCAGGGAGCTAAGGAGCCAGGGGTATCCCTAAATCCCTTTAAAGGGGGAGCCAAAGAGCTACAGGGAGTGGTGAAACCAGATGGTAGTTAGCCATGATCAACTGCTTTTATCGACCATGATGTTAATGGCAGTCACCTATCATCACCATTATCAATCGTTTTTAGGGAGTACAAACATCTACAAACAGGATTGGCCGGCAAATGCTTGACCGAAACCCGGGACAACCTCCGGTGATACAGTCCTCCATTGAAAGAATCATCGAAGCTACAGCAGTGAACACCCACGTTGGACCCAGCCCCTGGACCAGCGCCAGGGAGGCCATGGCAGCCCCAGCTGTACCAAGATGGCATCCGAAGCCCCAAAGAACTGGGCATTGTAGCTGGGCTCCAGACCTCCCGTGAGGTGGCAGTCATGTTGAATCAACATGGTCGATGGTTGATGATCAATGCCGGCCTAGTATCACCACTATCAACATTGTGAGGTTACTATCCATTGTTGATAATGCCGGCCTAATAATGGTGATAGATGTTGAGAATGGTTCCTTATGATCATTTCATTACTTCAAGGTTGAGTTGGTGTATGTCACCACCTCAAGCGTTTTTTGTTGTAGGAGGGCGATTGGAGGTGGTTAACAAAAATGAGGAAACTTGTGTTCAGGAACTGGTTTCGGCCCCTGGATGCGTAACTTCAGCAGCAGCTGAGAGAACAAGTGAGAGCACCCCCTTGAGGAGCGTCAGGGTCAGCCACCGTCCTGCCAAGGTAATGAAGTGTTTGGGCAAATCCTCGCGTTGGAACCATGCCTTGCACCTGCTGCAGCATCATCATCAGAAGAAGCTGGAGGTAGATCTCATTGTCTACAATGTGGCCATTGCTGTCACTTGATTCACATTTTGCCACGCAGTATATTTGTGTGTGTAATGGTGACTGCGAAGGCTACCGGTTTGATTCTAGAGGAGCCAACTGTTCCTGCTACTGAAAGCTGAATGCAAACACAACATACGGGTGTGCAACTATCCTCAGCAACATGCGAGTCAACACCCTCAATTCCACATTGGTGGGTGAGATTTTTTTGGGGCAGCTTGATTCAAAAGGACTCGCAAAATTGCATATGATCTGGCCATCAATGCAGGGACACTACGAAGTTCTTTGAGCACACAGACCTTGCAGCTTATGATCATGCAAGGTCATATTTGCTCAGCTTGTGAAAGGTCATAGTCATGCCATGTCATGCCTTACCTGCTCATGGTTACACCAAGTGATGCTTCACATCACCCACCAGGGCAGCCATGGCCCTGGCGCTTGCAGTGCCGAGGCCAGTGGCAGCTGGAACTGTGCCCTGCAACTGCTCAGCGACATGCAGCAGGGTGCTGTGCTGCCCGATGAAGTCACGTGGAACAGCTTGGTGAGCGTAGCATGGCAACGTGGGGGGTACCAAAGAATCGTGGTTTATGGTGGTGAATGGTTGGTTTATGGTTGGGCAATAGTTGGATGACTGATCATGACTCATCTATTTTTGGGTTGGTAAATGAACGGATTATGTTTGGCGAATGTTTGGTTACAACCGCAGATCAGATGGTCAATAACAACAGCACTGCAACCCGGTGGGTCAATAGCGACCATCCCAGTAGTGGCGATCCCATCCCATCAATCCACCGTTTGTCGTGATCCAGGGCTGGTGGCGTGCGGTTGTAGCATTGGTGCCATGCCAGGGCATCCAGGGTCAGCACTCCAGGGTCATTGGTCTGTGGTGTGGGAGTGGGCTGCGACCAGATGCTGGAGGGCACGTGGTGTGAACGAGTTGTTGGTTGCAGGGGGGGGTCAAAGATCCCAGGAAAGAGGGTGGCCTTCATGATGAGCCCCAGAGCTTGTCAGAAGTGATCCCCATAGCCCATACCCACGAAAGTTTCTTTTACAAGTTGCATTCTTTGAAGATGAGCTTGCAGTTTCTTCAATATTGCTGTACGATTCTGCAAGCAATACATCCAGAACAAATTCTTACACAGCCTCAGGCGCATCCGACATATGTAGCCCAGCCATGCTCATGGCAGTAGCTCATCTGGCTGAGGCATGCGGCAAAGCTCGCTGGGATCTCTCGCTGCAGTTGTTCTGGGAGAGCCAAAGTCAGCTTCTGGGCTGGAGCCAGCGGAGCCAACCGTTGTGAATTTCAATGGCCGTCGGGCACCCTGAGTTATCCAACCGGGCTCCAGTTTCAGGAAAGAGGTACCTGTGGTGAAATAGTGCTGCTGTAGGGAACCTTGGCACTGTCTGGACCACAACCAGTCAAGCTTTGTGGCATTTTGAGAGTCAGCACTTTGATGAACAACATTCACACGCCGTATCTATCTAGTTTTTATTGTGTCAATCTACTTATGTGTTTAGCTACTTATTATATAAAGTAACCAGTTTGCTATACCTGCATGTTCTTTTTCAATTCGGCAATTTATCTATATATTCATTTGGCTATGTTTGGCTGGTGGTCCATGTTTCATATTTTTTTTGGGGGTGGGCCAGGTGAAAAAAATAGTACCTACCTATTGACCTATCTACCAATTTGCCAATTTGCCTATCTCCCTATCTTTATCTACCTACCGACCTATCTCGCTATCTCCTTATCTACCTATCTATCTATTTCTCTCGTTCTCTCTTTCTCTCTTTCTCTTTCTTTCTTTCTTTCTGTCTTTCTTTCTTTCTTTCTGTCTTTCTTTCTGTCTTTCTTTCTTTCTGTCTGTCTTTCTTTCTTTTGCTCATGACACAGTCATGTCAAAGTTTTGGTTCCTTCCATGTTTAGGTTCAAGGCCCATTTCCAGGGTAGGAGAAAATTGCATTCGTGCAATGGAGAAGGATGTGTCTTTCGACACACGTGACGAGGAGGCCGCGTCCATCCTGAACCTCCTGGATCGGGTGGGCCTCACAGGAGCCAAATTGGCTGTCAGTCGTGGGGAGGAGGAGACACTTGCATTGCAAGTGGCGGAGCAGCTGAAGGTAGCTCCTCGCGACTGGCACGTTGAGTTCTTGCGTGGGCAGGTGATGTCAGCAGTGCAGATGGAGGACTTGGAGAACCGTGTTGCTGGAGGGAAGAGCTCCTCTGCCGGATCAGGGATGCTGCTGAGATGGCAGTATCGACTGAGAAGCAGGAGGAGCCGGCAGTTGAGCAGAGCATTGTCATACCACGCAAGGGAGCCCTTGGGAAGAGTGTCAGGCTCTCTTCAGGGCGTGTAGTGGCAGACGAGGAAGTGTCCTGCAAAGTGCTCAATCATCTCATTGATGAGCTTCGTATGATGGAGGCCCCGGTGCTGCACGAGCTCAAGAAGACCATGGACCCAGTACGGGCGGCGAAGTCACTGATTGGGAAGTATAGGATCTCAACAGTTCGGAGATACTTGGCTTCGTGGCAGAAGTTTCGGAAATGGTTTCAGGAGAACTCGAGGCTGGGCGCGTTACCAACTGGAATCCATTTGGTGGATTACTTGTATGTGAGGGAAGACCAGGGCATGGGAGCCTCCGTGCCTCTGGCAGTGTACCAAGCCATCGGATGGTTCGAGAATGTCGGTGGCTATGCGAAAGAGGACCGCATGTTGGAGCACCCGATGGTAGTGGGAGTGGTGAGGGAACTCACCACGAAGTTAGAGAGCCAGGCTCCACCTGTGAAGCGTGCTCCTAGATGGTTGGCATGTTTCTTTGGGGCGCTGGAGGACATCGTGATGGACACGCAGCGAGGAGTTGGGCTTCGTGTGACCGCATGGGTCAAACTGGTGAAGGCATGGGCATCGCTGAGATTCAGTGATGCTTCGAATCTGAAGGTGGGATCCCTCAGGTTCTATGACGGCCAGTTGGCTGGAGTCTTGCACAAGACGAAGACTACTGGCGCTGGAAAGAGGGTACGTGAGCTGCCGGTATTCATCAGTGCAGAGGCCTATGTGAAGAGAGATGAGTGGTTGGGCAGGGCACTGGCTTCTACCTCCTGGACGAGGCCAACTCGAAGGAAGGTCCATACCTTCTAGGAGAAGGGATTTTCCGGGCCGCAGCAACTGGGGTCAATCCCATGACGTACCAAGAGGCCGCTGTGGCCAGTGCCAACGTGATGATGGAGTTGGAAGGAGTTGGAGGAGAGAAGTTGATCCCGCATGGGTGGGAATCTTTCTGGACTGAACATTCAGAGAGATCGACGTTGGCATCAGGGCTGGCTGCGTTGGAGGTGGTGAAGAGCGATCGCGACCTTCTGGGCCGTTGGAGTCCAGAGGGCTCCGATCAATACATGAGAACTTACAACTCGGTGATCGGCAGGATGCAGAAAGCATTTGGTGAGGTGGCCGGTTCCAAGACAGCATACCGAAAGCTGGACGAGGGAAGTGTCCTTGAAGAGATCAAGGTATGGCTGGTGAAGAGATGGGACGCAGACGAGGCAGTTGCTCAGAGCGCGGTTGAGGCATGGAAGACCAAGCTGTCCGAGGTAGTGGGCGACATGGGACAGCGAAGCCGTGGGGACGGGGAGGGAGCTGAAGATGCACCTACATCCCCCACTGTCCTGTTTCCAAGTGATGAGGAGATGCCGGACCTTGAGGCGGTGAGGCAACTGAAGAAGCAGCGTCTCGGTGTGGAGCCACTCACAGAAGAAAGAGAAGGGAAGTTCGTCATTGTATATAGACGAGCGGGTAGGGGCACCCTGCACAAGATCGGGGACGGCGGATGTTGGATGGGAAGGAAACGGTCCTTCATCAAGGCCGAGATCCAGAGGTGCACTCATATCGCTGCAAGCTGTGCTGGCCAAAGGGCTCAGCAGCGGATGAAGAGTCCACCAGTGACTCGTGCGACAGCTTGGAGCTCAGCGATGAGGAGGCTTGAAAAGGAGTTGACTTGCAAGTGCAGGGAGCCCCTGAATGGTTAGGAGCCGCGCTCCAGGTTGGTTACCAGGGACGCTCCCTGGGAAGGGGTACCAAGGACGCTCCTTGGGAAGGATGGGCCGCGCCCAAGAAGGTAGATAACTCGGGGGTCGCACCCTTGGGTGAGGCGTCCTTGGGTCGCACCCAAGGGAGGTTGGGTCCATAGGAGTACTCACAAGATGGTTGACCTTGTGCACTGACAGCTGAGTGAGGGTGACCTAGGGGAAGTCCTGGGCCGACTCAGGAGGATGGGGCCGCAGCACCTTCAGTGCGAGCTGCTGCAGCGGTGGTGCCCGCGCTGGGGCCGAGCAGGCAGGGTCAAGGGGTGCAGTGTGAGTCGTCACTCACTCAGCATGCATGCCAGTGTGTCTTAAGCAAGGTGGCACAAGGGTTGGTACCGCGTACCGTGCTTGGTGTAGTTGGGCTCAAGATGCCAAGGGTAGTGCTGGACGCTGACCAGGCTACAGCGGCCGATGCCGCAGGGACAGCAGAGTTAAAATACCTGCTCTCCCGCCAGGATGTCACCCAGGACAATCAGCGATTGTTCTTCCACCATGGGGTGACGACGGTGGAAAAGCTGGCGAATGTAGCGCAGGACCGTGACGATCTTGTGCAGATGCTGAAAGATCATTGGGGACTGGACCAAACCAACAGTCTCCAAGAACGTGTGCAGGTGGCCGGGATAGCATGCGCCTATGCTAATGCCCAGACCAGGAGTCAACGGTCGGCGGAAGTGGAGGCTGAGTATGACATCCAAGACAAGCCGAAGCCGCTGATTTCTGGGGAATGGACTTCGATGAGAGCCGCCTTGGAGAAGCGGCAGGGCGTCATTGAAGATCATGTGATGCCTGCCAAGGAGTACATAGAGAAGAAGCTGGCCGAAATCGAATCAGGAGAGTACCGGGCTGAGTCGTTGACAGAGGTGGTGAGCAAGGACGAGGTAGATGTAGACAGCTTGGTGCCGGTGTTCAATGCCAAGGGCACCTTGTCCTTGCGCAAGGGCTCAAGCAAAGTGGCCGAGCCAACCAATGCCGAGGAGTTCAGGCGCAGGATCACCGTGATGTGCCATGCAATGATCCTGGTCTCCCTCAAGCACACCAATCGGAAGGAGCTGCAAGGCGAGTGGGTCAAGGTGTTTGACCAGTACAGGGAGTACATGCTTGGGGAGTTTGTCTACTCATCCTGGGCTATGACCTGGCGGCCAGGAAGAGAGCAGCCCGATTGGTGAATCAAGAGGGGAAGAGCTATGTGGTTTCGTTGAAAGAGGCTTGGCGAGATACCACGGTCAAGGAGCGGTACTTCATCACTCCGTTGGCCTTGTACTCAAAGCGCCCAGCTCCTCCCAAGTGGGCTGAGCCTCCACCACGATCCAACTACTCTCGGCCAGCCAAGGCACCAAAGGGCAAGGGCAAGACCGGAGGTGGCCGGTCTACCAGCTCACCGGGAGGCAACTGCGCCAGTCATACCCCGGATGGCGACATGATCTGCTACAGGTTCAACACGGCCGGGGAGAAGTGCAAAGCCAAGAAGTGCAAGTTCCGACATGTATGTGGAAATTTGCTTCAGCGACAAGCATCCAATGTATCAATGCTCGACAAGGACAAGACAGGATGTGCCGCCGGACACTACTGGGAAGTGACCTTCCCTCAAGGTGCTGTACTTGTTCTGTGGGCGGCGTCGCAAGAATTCGCTGGCTGACTGTTTGAAGAGGCTGGCTTCCAAGCATGGCATTGGGCTCGAGGTCATCGAGCTGGACATTCAGCGTGATCGCAAATGTGACTTCACGCAACCTGAGGTACAGAAGCGCTGGTTACAGCGCATCCGCAAGGGCAACTTCTTTGCGGTGGTCACCACGCCACCTTGTTCCACGTTTTCAAGGGGTACATGGGCGAATGATAGGGGTCCATATCCGTTGAGAAGCCTCATGTGGCCCCGTGGATTTCCGTGGAATGGAGGTGGTCGACGAGCCAAGGCGGACTTTGGCACCATTATGGCTGACTTCTCCTTCGAAGCAGTCCGTCTTCAAGTGGCTCATGACCCCGGCATCGCTTTTATGGAACAGCCAGAGGACTTGGGCAAAACTACCCATGACCGTGTTCCTGGGCATCAACCTGCCTCTATGTGGCAGTTTCCTCAGTTTCACCAGTTACTGCAGCAGCCCTCCTTGCAAACAGTGGTGTTTCCTCAATCCGCATTTGGATTGGAGTCGGTCAAGCCGACACGGTTTTTGATGAAGATGGATGGGCCCCTTCACTCCTCCATGCGTTCAGGCCCTCCGCAATTTGATGTTGAAGGCTGGTATGTGGGGCCGTTGGAAAAGCTCAGTGGTAAGCCACTCATAGGCCAACAAGATGGTACGTTCCGTACCAGTGCTGCTGCAGCATGGCCGCCTCAGCTATGCGAATGGGTTGCCAACGCTATCATCACCCAGTTCCTTCAGAACAATGGCAAGCGAGGGCGAGGAGGTGATGATGACGTCGATGGAATGGCAGGGGAACCTGACAACAAGAAGAGAAGACTGGAAGTGGATGAGGAAGATGGGGAAGGTGCAGCGGGAATGGATCCAGACCCATCAAACCCACCCGTGAAAGGAGGGCGAGGGCTACCAAGGAGATGCATTTGGAAGGGTAGCTCAGTCCCATTCCATGATGGGGGAGGTTTGCCGTCACCGGGAAGGTGGGCGAAGGAAAGGAGGTGGTATCCCAGTGAAGGGAGATGGATGCGAATGAGGAAAGAGTTGGTGGAGTTGGCCGCGAGGAGAGTGGGTGGTGTCCCCCAGCTGGACAAGGAAGCGTTCAAGATGTGTGGCACTTCGTTCCAGCTGGTCAGGGATGAAGTCTTCTTGGAGGAGGCGAGGGAGCTTCTGGTGAGGACATTGGAGTTGCCGGCTGGGAGATTGGAAGTGTGTGATGGACAGCCCTTCAGGTTGGACTTCATCATGGACTTGTTGGAGGCGGCTGGGGACCCTGATTGGAAGTTCCTGGAAGAGGCGAAAGTGGGCCTACCATTGGGGGTCCTGAAACCTTTGCCAAGGACAGCGAATGTCTTCGAAAGACAGACGAAGTGGAACCTGGAGATGGAAGAGCAGGAGGATTGGGTGTTGGACCGATGCAACTACCCGTCTGCGGAGGAGCACCGGGATCATTTGAGGCAGCACTTGGAGGCGGAGGTCAAGGACGGACTTATGGAAAAGATGAGCATGGCGGACTTTGTGGAGCGCTATGGCACCAACCGGGCGATCGCATCCCTGGCGGTGTTGGTGGAGGATCCTGTTTCTGGGAAGAAGCGGGTAGTCCATGACGGTACTCATGGCGTGGGTGTCAACAACAGGATTCGTTGTGTTGACAAGGTCCGGATGCCTTCAGCCAGGGAGAAGAGGGCCTTGCTTTCGGAGTACAAAACTGCGAAGGAGGTGGTGATCTCATTGGTGGGGGACTTTGAGAAAGCGCACAGGCGGTTCCTCTATGCCGCCGAGGAGAGGGGATTCCTTGGATGCAGAGTGGATGAGACGGAGGACGTTGTGTACGTCAACCGGGTGGGGACGTTTGGAATTACGTCTACGCCGTACTGGTGGGGGCGGATCAGCGCTGCTTTGGTCCGGTTGATGCACTATGTGGTGGGCCCGTACTTTGTGGAGATCCTGCTCTATGCTGATGATTTGGAAGTCATGGCAATGCGGAGAGCAGGGAGGATTGGTGCCGTTTTGGCGTACGCGACCTTAGCAATGGTTGGTGCCCCGATGAAATGGAAGAAGCAGAGAGGCGGAATGATGGTGGAATGGGTGGGCATCAACACGGACTACAAAGAGTTTGCCCTTGGCCTTACCCAGAGGAGGCGAGACTGGGTGGTTCAGTGGATTGATGGCCTCTCAGAAAAGATGGAGGTGCATCACAAAGAGTTTGCAGCCGGTCTGGGTCGCTTAGGCTTTGCCGCCTTGGCATTGCCTTGGGAGAGGCCGCTCTTGGGCCCTCTGTACGCCCGGTCGAGAACAAGTGGGGCTTATGAGGATACCATGGGCCGTCCTCTTCATCTTGAAGTGGATCAGAGACAAGCTTGTTGGAGGACGAAGCATGGAGACCGTGGAGGAGGAGAAGTTGCCTGGTGCATCCAAGCAGAAGATATGGACGGATGCTAAAGCTACAGATGATCGGGCTTGGATTGGAGGATGGCTCCATGAAGGGATGGGCACAAAACGGGCAAAGTGGTTTTCGATGGAAGTCACAGAGGACTGGGCTCCATGGCTGAAGATGAGGGGCGGCTCGCCGAAAAGGATGATAGCTGCACTGGAGTTCTTGGCCACCATCATCGCTTTGAAGTTGTGGATGAGAGAGGGAGGCGAATGCTCACTGCATACTGAGGCCTTCACGGACAACCGAGGCAATGATGATGGTCATTGAGGTCTCGGAGATGCTGAGGCAGAGTGGAGGCTATGCTACTCTCAATTGGGTACGAAGAGAAGAAAACCAGGAGGCAGACGACCTCACCAACGAAGAGTTCACAAAGTTCGACATGGCCAACAGAGTTGAGCTCAAGCCTGTGGACATCAAGTGGATAGGG
>VSDK01022771.1:520477-590323 GCA_009767595.1 Symbiodinium kawagutii
GGGCAGTACTCTGAGAGGTCGCACCTCTTAGAGCGGCTAGGGTGGACCTGTGACGCCAACCCTTCGTGTCAAAGAAAAATAGTGTTGCGCTTCAAACATGTTGCAAACCAGAACTTGCTCATGACACAGTCATGTCAAAGTTTTGGTTCCTTCCATGTTTAGGTTCAAGGCCCATTTCCAGGGTAGGAGAAAATTGCATTCCCTACCCACCCACCCTGCAATTTCCCCCTGACAGGTTTGCTGCTGCACCAATGCAGGCCGGACTCGTTCGCTAACGAGTAGGGGGAATGATTTGCCCACGGTCGCACCATGGGCCGGATTATGGTCAAGTCCGTGGGGAACGCTTCCTCACGGCCGGTCGGGCAGTACTCTGAGAGGTCGCACCTCTTAGAGCGGCTAGGGTGGACCTGTGACGCCAACCCTTCGTGTCAAAGAAAAATAGTGTTGCGCTTCAAACATGTTGCAAACCAGAACTCTTTCTTTCTTTCTTGCTTTCTTGCTTTCTTGCTTTTTTGCTTTCTGTTATCTATCTGTCTAGCTATCTATTTGCCTATGTCTTTATCTATATGTTCGATTGGTTTGCTTGTCCATCTGCACGCATCTTGGAATATGTTTGTTCCCGAAAAGATCGAAACACGGCCATTGCTCATTTTTTACACGTGCTTGCTAAGGCTCTCGCGAACGAGCACTTATAGCTTCAATTCTGTCATTGGGGCCTGTGAGCGCGCGGGCCAGTGGGAGCCGCTCGGTCCGCAAACAACTTCAACCGTTTTTGATTGCTTGGAGACGGATATTTTGTTGGTTGACGTGCCGGTTCAACAGCATGTGCATAACAATCCTCAGTTGAGTTGCTACGTTGATATGTTGCCCTCTAATGGATGGCTGCTTCCACATCTTCCATGTTGAAATTGATGTGGGGTCCAATGAAAAAGACTTATTCATCACTGGGATTCGATCATTAGCCCATTCCGCAGTCTTTAGCAACGTTTTAGTTGATAGCAACTAAAAGTGCAATTCATAATGGTTTTTAAGCCCCGAAAAGACTTGTGAAATTCATTGTAGCAGCACCACACGAGTGGAAGATATGTGATTTATCACCGAAGATAGCATAGACATGAGGCTCACAGCCATGGGAAATCTTTTGTGGCAACCCATAACTCCAAGAGGTACAGCTTTAATTGTTCTTGAATGTTCTTGACATGCCCAGCAACCCTGAAAGAAGTGGCCGTTTCCCCTGATCTTCTCCCTGGGATATGTCCGTTCGAAACAGTGTCCATACCATCTTTGTCCGTTCGGATGTCGTGATTTCCGGGATCTAGGTTAGCCTTGGAGCTCTTGACCACCATGCCATCCCGAAGCGCTTCCTTCGATGTCATTTCCTTCACGTCAGCGATCAACGCCGTCGCAGCAGATGCAACGCATGGGGCGTGGCGTGCAGCTGTGGAGATGTTCGGCTGGATGTTTCCTGGCGGTGGGGAGCACCTGGTTGAGGATTCCCTCAGATGCCAAACATGGCTGTCAAGCTCACGCCGCGAATCCAAAGGTACCAGACCTCATATGACCTTGTCCTTTGAGAGGTTGATGGAAGTTTTGAACCGTCCGGGAGAGAATATACTCATGCAGACCCATGCAACTTTTGTTGCTGGAGTGGCCTCTTCCATTTAAACGAAGAAAGGCCGCTTCTAATTTCAGCTCAGTTGGGTAGGATCCGGTCTGGTGGGGATCGACTGCAAGGCTTTGAGATCAAAATTCCAGCAGTTCGAAACGCAACATGATTGTATACGACATCGGGATGAATCAAGTTGATTGTGCATCAGCCCATTTCCAACACAACGGGATGCTTGTTGAAGACAATTACAATGGGAAGATGGGTGATTCCACAGCAAGTGACAACTGGAAACCTTTCGCCTGAGCACTCATCGCGTGACTCCCTGAGGTCGACTCAAGGAGTGGAGGCCAACATCATGACGCACAGCTCTTTGGTCAGTGCTTTAGCTGTGGCAAAGGAGTGGGAGAAGGCCCTGCAGCATTTGATGGACATGCCAAACCACTCGGTGCTCCCCAACCGATGCTTGGCTAAATGCAAGTGCTGGGCGTGAGGAGCACAGGAAAGCTGGGGCCCAGGGAATGACAAGGAACCCCACCGACTCCGGAAGTGGGATTTCCATGGATCTCCTTGGTTCTTGCAGAGCAATCCTTTGCAACAAAAGAGCCAACAACCACAGTGACAGCAACAGCAAGAGCAACGCACTCCACCAAACTCCACGCCTTTTCTCAGAAGGTGTAGTGAAGATTTCAGATGATTTCAAGCATTTATGATGCAATATTCTGAGATTACAAGCTATTTGATTGTCAAGCATTTTCAACCTCACCCGCAATCCCATGCATTTGTCTGAAGCTTGGTGGTGCTTCATAGCTCATTGCAGACTACACGCCGGTTCAGTTCGCGAAGGTGTAACCGGGTGTGAGCAGGGTACCACCTGCAACTCCCTACAATTCGCTGATAGATTTATAGTTCACTAGAACTTGTAAGTGTTGCTTACCTGTATAGTTTACCATACTCGATTGGCGGGTCTGTAATGATTTTTGCTTCGCTCGATGTTCATGATCTCCAGATCCTACTGGGCTGAAGCATCAGAGCTTTGACCATAAGCACTGGGCCTCAGAAAGCACGCTTCGGTGACAGTTCGGTGCTGCTGGTCGTGTGGCGTCGCCACTGCGTTATGCAACCGCTCAAATACATGATCTTACATTTGCTAACCTGGTTGGTGGGTTCAAAGATTTGGTATTTTCCCTAGTAATCATTAACAAAGGGTTTGAAACCACCAGCCAGTAACCATAGTCTCCAGGAAGTCAGCAATCACGTAAGGTCTACTAGCTGGATCCACTTGCTGGATATATCAGTTGGATTTACGGCTGGTAATATATCACGAGGATCCAGCTGATAATGAAGCCCATAGGTGATCAATCATCAGCTGAGCCGCTGGTGGCTTCATCAACAGCTGGACCTCCCGAGGGACCTCCAGGATCCTCTGGGGCACCTGTGAGCCCACCATGGGCCAGCCCAGCGCGCCACAGGAATCGTCCACAACATCGTTTTGAGATCCTTCCCCAGCACCAATTGGCAGCTGCCACCTCAGCAACCTGGGATACCATGGGGGTCGTGCGGGAAAAGTTGGGTCACATGGATGGTGAGGCTGATCCCGATGCATCCAGTTGCCATTGTTTTGTAGCTCACCAGCCCTAGGTACAACAAATGGTAGAAATCAGCTGCTTGACTACTATGGTAAGTGGAAGCGTAGGGGATGCTAGAACCAACTGCTGTTGCCATCACTTTTTTGAAAGATGCCCCTTCCAGACTTCACACAGTACTTCAGCATTTGGATGGAGAACGCTTGCAGTAACACTTTCGATGGTTGAGTGCACGTTTTTTCCAAGCTTCATCGTTTACCCTGGTCCAAACGCCATGATTGTTGTTGGAGCGGTGGCGTGGAGATACATCCTGCCGAGCTGCTGGCAAATGCCACCCCTGTTGACGTTGCTGAACATGGCAGGGGCCGTGTATGACTTCCAGCTGTTCCCTCACTATCAGTGGTGGTTCATTTGTTGTAGATGCGTGGTAGCAGGGTGTGTCAAAACTGTGGTGTGTGTGCCTATTTCGTTTTAATTGATAGGAGACGGAAAGAAAGGAGCATCCCTGAGACAAGGGAATGACTATCACAACAAAAACAAATTCTGCAGGACAGGCACAACCAGGCTGCCAATCTTGGAATGCATCAGGTTGGCACTCAACTTCTTCAGAGATGCTCTTCAAGATAGACTAAGGCCATGGGATGTTGATGGCACCACTCCCAAATCCAACTAAAAACGCGCATTGAAGTGGATCAAGCACCAATTTTGGGGAATCACTTTGTGCATCTGTATATCCACATTTGCATAACATGAACCATATGAATGGGTTCGCAGCAATGTTTTTTTTAAAGTATGCAATTTTGCTAACAGTCCCCAGCAGGTTTGCTCCCCTTGGTTGGGGAGAAGATGGATGGTGGACTTTGCGGGGTCATGCCTCGCGAGCTGGGGTCAGAATTGTGTCAAAAGGCTGAACTTCAAGAGAATGTTTGTCCAGTACAAGGTACACAAATGGTACACATATGTGCACATATAGACGTGTTTGAATGAAGTCAGCTGTTCAGATCACGTGGCAGGTGAATTCCATACTGCATTATGCAGGCATCATTGGATGTATGCAGGCATGCATGTATAAGCATGTGTATGCGTGGAAGTGAAGGCAGGAAGATGTTTGAGGCGCTCAGGGAACGACAAAGACAGTGCCAAGTCACACAGGTTGATGTTGTCATCGTTGGAATGATGCCCCATGGTGCAGCAGAATGATGGGGAGTGCAACAGCCTAGATATATATATATATATGCATGTTGTATCCCCATGTGTCATGTTCAAGGATGTTGTTTTACAGCCATGTCTTGCGGGCATGCGGTCACTTGTTGGTGTTCACTTTACTCTCTTTTAACTTAATGCCTTTATTTTCCAAATCAAAAAGGATGCCTGGAACAAACTGTACAGTGTCGAGCTGATCCATTTGAGACGGGATGTTCTTTTTGATGTTTGTGTGTGTGTGTGGGGGTGTTTGAAAGTGGGATGCATTGATCAGTCATGTGCGTTGAGGTTTGTAGTGAGACAGCTGTGCGACATGAAAAAAGAGTTGCCATGTTGGATCCATTGCACGCTCTAAGACATGATCAAATCAAAACATGTATTCGACATTCTTGCGTATAATTTGTACCTTTGTATGTATTTTTTCTTGGAAAACCTAAACTCCTGAATCATTTGATCATGATCACGGCCAAGGTATTGGAGATCCCAACCTTCAATGAACCAAAAAAAAGCAAAAAAAAAAACTTCAATGAACCAGCAGCAGTTTCACCAACTTAGTAGCAACCTACTATCCCCTGCAAAACTAAAATTGTCCCATCAACCAACAATCGTGAACCATCATTAAACCATTCATTCACAATCATCACCACTCTTCGCAATGTAGTGACCATTAGGAAGCATCCACTGCTTAACCATTGCGACTTTCCATTGCAGGGCATTGCCTAACCTTAGAAGACTGCTTCACAGGCCCCAGGCAGATACCTATGCTGCCATCCTCACCGTGTTTGAGGCTGCCAGTTGCTGGGCCTGGTGGCCCAGAGGCTGCTGGTTGGTTGGAAGGGCTGGTGCTTTGGAGAGCGCTATGACTGTTTCCAGGGCTATCCTTAGACAGTAGCACAGTAGCCCTTGGAGCTAGCAGGAGTGAACCGGATGGATGCAGATGGTAGTTCAGGGCAGGTTTTTAGGGGATGTTTTGGCTGGCGCGTGAGGTGCCGAGGTCATGTGGAGCACCCCTGGGGGTCGTGGATTTACAGGCAAAACATGTATATCAAAAGTATGGGAGCAACTTGGTGTTACACAATGTTGGGGTCACTGCAGGAGAGAGAGCTAGAGAGACGGAAACATGTAGGTGCCTGTGCATATATCATTGAGTCCATTGTACCTGTGAGTGTTTGTGTGTCTCAGTTGACCAGGCAGTCCTGGGGTGTCACCACCCATGGCCTCACGGCTGCTATTTCAAGCCTATGACTATTCTGAGATTTCACCATTTGGGCTTAAAGTGTCGCAATGAATGTCATGGCAGCCCCGAGCTCATTCAAATAGCACTATAGCAAGGATGATACACTTTCGCCAGTGAGACATGGCGTTTCTTCTTGTGAGACACAGGGATTCCCGCATTTCCGCGGTGCGTTGGCCACAGAGGGGAGGCTCAAAAGCAGCATTCACAATCACCAAGAGGGCCGCATGGCGGGGATACAGCTTCAGGGATGCAAAACGACTGTATCTTAAACATATCGAGCTGCGCCTACTCAAGTAATAGTAGCATTATGTCATGAATTTCTGCTGCATGAATTGGTAGCGATGTCGTACATCATGCCACATCCCTAAGTGATTTGTATGGCTTTGCCGACTGCACTCATTTTATTTTCGACAAGTTTCCAATGATTCTTGGAAGCACGTATTCCAACGGTTACATGCACTAGGAAGTAAGCAATCTTTGGCGCACCTCTTGTTGGTCCCAGATCCATGTGGTACCCAAGCTAAGCCACGATGATACCGCCAGGATCAAGAGCAGTTCTTTGAACATTCCTTTCTAGGCGCAATTCAAACCTAACCCACTTGACAAGCAGGTTTTTAGATGTGTTTTTTAGTTTTTAGGCTTTTTTAGATCTGTAAAAAAACCTAATTGACAACCCACAACTTGGATATTCAAGCCAGATCAATTCCGACCATCAAATTGCGCCACTTGCTGCCATGCCGTCGCCAGCCTGTTGCACCCATGAGTGATGCAGGTGCGGCCATGGTTAGTGATGCTTTTCTCTGGTTGAATGATGTTTATTGGTGGTTAAATGATGGTCGAGTGATGCTTAATTACAGTTCAAAAACGTTTATACTGTAGTTGATTGATGTTTCTTGATGGTTCATGATGGTTATATCAAGGATGGTTGTTTTTTGGTCAACACGCTGGTTACTGTAGTGGTGGTCAATTGTCAAGAGGGTGGTTCATGGCCATCAGTATGGCGGTTCAATGATGGTAGCAGAGTGGTTTGTGGCGGCCACAGGTCACCGTAGGACAAAAAACAGGACCTTTCCGGGCGACAGCAGCTATGTCGATTGAATTTGTTAGGACCGTCCCGGAATGGCATCATGAACCGGGAGGTTTCTTGTGGCTAAGGATGGCGAAGGGTAATAATCAAATAATTTACTATTAAACTAATCAATGGCAGGGGAACGAACACTAGAATATCTATATCGGTGAATTACTTTCTGGCAAACAAATGGTGGTTTCTCAAAATAGGGGGTACCCCCAAAATGGTTGGTTTACTGCTATAAATGATTACTAATGGATGATTTCAGGGTACCCCTATGACTTGAGAAACCACCAAATCTGTTGGCTTCACCTATTCGAGTTATGATTTTTCTAGCTTAATTTGCCAGGGGATAGCCAGGTCATGGGAGAACTGGTCTCTTCAACGACTTCACCAACCAGCCCATCACCACCCAACCCCTGCCTTCCTTCCCGGCGCCCCGCGTAGACCCTCGGTGCTTTTCAGGCGGCGATCTGAGCTCCTCAGCGACGTTGGCGGAGCTGCCGCCGCTGCCGGATCTGGCGCAGTTCCATTGCTTGCGACTCACGGGATGCCGCTGGGCCGAGATCACCCACGGGGGGTGGAGGTCCCGGGGAGCTCGGTGGGTGACCTTGCAGGGATCCCGGTGGGTGACCTCCCAGGGATCCCCATCAAAAGGTGGTTGTAACAGCAGAGATCTGAGTGGGAAGATCATCTTCAGATCTGAGATCGATGATTTGTTGGGATTTTTTTGGGGGGTGGGTGTCACTGATATCTTGATTTTAGATGATTTAAGGGAGTGTGTGATGTTGAATGATGCAATGATGGTGGATTCTTGGAATAGCCAATGTGTCATTATGTATGAATCATAGAATGCCACTCCATATTTTCAAGTGAGGTGGGATGGGCACGTTTGGCATGATTGAGCATGTGTTGACAGTACGTTGGGCCAGTGGAATTTGTTGACATCAAATATCATGTTTGGCGTCGACTATGTTCCTGATGGCCATCAAGCTTTGAACTTCGTTCTATGGCATTACTACTCAAGATTGCTAGTCGATCCAGGCTTGGGAGCTAATTAGCAGTAGATTTCACTTACAGGAAAAAAGATGTGCTTGGGTTCTGCTCATGGTTAATATTTTTCATTTGCATACATACTTTTGGTATAACCAATGATGGTTTCATTGCTCACCTGGGAACCAAACCTTTGTTTCGTCATCTCATGGCTGGGTTCTCCGGATGGTTCGGAGCTGCCGTTGGGCTGCGCCACAGGTAAGCGGTGTCAGAACCGGCGCGAGGCGGCACAGCTTCGTGTCGGCAGCTGCTCCCCGCGGAAGTGCATCACGGATCGTGCCTGGGACCTCTTGGAGTGGCAGATCCGGCGAGACACCACCTGCTTTGGAACGGTTGAAGGTGGATTTATGCGTGGTTTTTCATAGGGAAATGTTACTGTTATCTATGGTTTTTTGCGGCTCCTTTTTATGGTTCATTCAATCGATTCATAGAGAGAAGGCTTTCTTGAATTGTGGCGTTTGAGGGATGTTGTTTTCGGCGTGGATGTTTCCAATGGACTTCCCCTAAAATCACCTCAAAGATCCTGAAAGATGATCATTTCAATCACCCACATTGGCTTTAACTTCACCGTTTCAAATCTGGCAAGCGGCCGAAGTGTTCTTCTAACGATTAAAGGAGATACATCTACTTTGAGCGCAGCCCTACAAAACTCCTTTTGATTCTTTGAAGATTCAACTAGTAACAAAAAACGCCGGTTCCTATCACATTCACCCGGATTATGATGTATCGTTGCAATCGCATTCAACAACAATTTTTGGCGTCAATTTGGGCAATCAAAAGAATTGCATCAGTTTACATCAGAATATATTTGGTTGGTTAATCCAAAAGAATTATTTGCTGATCATTTTGATCAGCCAAAGCTTGGTGAGATGCATGACCCATGATGACCCCACCATCTTCCGCCACCTCCCTCCGCACCTGCGCCCTGCAGGTGCTGCATCTCCCGGGCCACGGCTCCCCGCGCCGCCCAAGAGCCCGGCACCGCGCCGCGCACTGCGGGACGCGACGCCAGTGGAGGCGGCAGCTGAGGCGCAGCCGTGTCAGCAGATGGCGCAGCTGTTGGCCACGTTCACCAAACGTGACACGGCGACGGGTGGAGCTGTGGAACTCATGGCAAGCAACTCATGGCGAGGAGGTGAAGCTGGTGAGGGTTCTCACCAGTGAATCATGGTAGTGGGTAACCAGCGGTAATAGGGAGTATTTCAGATGGTTTATGGACTTAATCAATGCTTAACTAATATTTTGTAATGTAAAATTTGCGATTACTTAAGTGGTTCACTGGTTCAAGTCCTGGGAATGCTGGCAGTGCTAGTTGATGGCCTGGTGCTGGAGGGAGAAATCATTTCGTGGAGCATTGGTCTCAATCCTGATGATGAAAGACGGCATATGATAGCTTGAGGCACGGTGAAGACTTGCGGTAGACACTTCATGAGACTTCTGGACTCTTCTGGGTTGCAGCTATGATTTGATTGATTTTTGCTGCAAGTGCGGCTGCACTCTGAGGCATCCAAAGTTTTTTCTTCACTTTGATGGGCTTCAATCATCCGCATATGGAACGCCTGCAGGTGGCCCTGCAACAGCAGCTTGGGCCAGCAGGGGTCCGACCGCGCCCCAGTTTTTGCCTCCAAAGTTGCTTTCACCTACAGTATTTCTCTTGGAGTTTGCTCTTGATGTGTTCACTGCCGTTTCTGGAAAGTAGTTCCGGAGTTGGATAAGTGAACCCTGACAACATGTGCCATGGCAGGATTGAAGCCCATGATCAGCTGCACAACTTATCGAAATGACCGTTCAGCGACCCTTGCAGCTGAAACAGCTAGAGGAAATAAAAATCAGGCTAGGCAAGTGGTGGCTACACCAGAAACACCAGCCCAGCTACGAACAAAAACGAAAGTAGGCCCAAGCAAAAAGGCATGGCGCATCATGCCGCCAGCAAGGGTCAAGAATGAGGGGCCGTGGGGGTATAGTGTCGATATCCCACCCACCGGCACTGAGCAGAAACAAAAAACACATACAAGAAAGGATCTTCAGGTGGATACCACTGAACTTGATAAAACCATACAAAGTCACATTTGCGTGCTTACACGCCAACCAATTTCACAATTCCATCGAGGACATCACCTTGCGTTTGCTTGTTGAGATTCCCCATGTGCCCATCAAGACACGCAAGCGAAACATTTGATTTCCTTTGTAATCATCGCTTAGCGATACTCGGACCTTTATCGACCATTAATAGTGGGCAACATTGATATGATTAATCGTCATAATTCCACGTATTCAGCGCGAGCATGGTGGTTGTTGATTGCCTTTCGGAACCATCATATGAAACCAGCCTCTACCATGATCGGCAAACATGAACCAAGCATTGTTGAGCATTCATCAACTACGATCATTAATATTATTTCAGTATTAACATTCACCAGACATTCTTGCACATACCATCATTAATCCTGATTGACTAAAGACATAGCTAACCATCATTGAATCATTGACCATTTATGACCATTTACTATGCTAATCGTCATTCGCATCAGCCGTGCCCATCAAGAAACTCAAGCGAATCCTCAGCCAGAACCTGGCGACCTGAGGCAAGTGCAGGCGCTTGCAGCGGGTTTGATGGATCTGATGACCAAGCACAGTGCCTTCCTTTCGCTGCGCTCGGCCATGAGGGAAGGCGGGAAGGGTGAGTCGATGGTGGTCTCCGTGGGGTGCCCTTGGATTGTTGGAGTTAGATCCTTCGTTTTGCTGGCTGGATTTTTTGGGGGTTCTAGTTATATGTATATGCATATATATATATATATATTTTTTGTGTATATATGTATATATGTACCTGGTTCTCCTGTTCCAGGTGAATTTCTAGGGCATTTCAGAATACCTATGGAATTCCCAAAATTTGTTGGAAATTACGGAGCCGAACGGATAAATACGGGGCATTACGCATATTTCCAGGGCATCCTCAAAATGCAACATTTGCAAAATGCAACATTTACACATGGATACAATCTGATGAATTTGATACTCCTGGTATGGTTGCTCAATTGGTTCCACCTGTTTTCTTCCACTTCCCCCCAAAGCTGCAGTCAGCTGGCACCAGCACGATGCCAAAGTAGAAACACCTGGCTAAGATACCGCTGCATGCATCGGTGGATGCGTTGGCGCGGCGACACCTTGCGAGTTAGCTCGCACACTCTTCCAATGAAATCTTCATCGGACGCGCAAGCCATGGTAACTGGATTTTCCAGATACCCAACTCCAGCCCTTTGCACACGCAAGGTGTGAATCACGTGGTATAGCATATGAATTTTTGGCATCAAAGGAAACCGGGGAACATTCATTTCCCAGCATCTCCCAGCAAGCCAGGAATAGCCCTTCAAAAAATGAACTCCAGCCGCGATGATGTGGTCACAAACATCACCCTCAATGAAAAATTTCTGCGCCCACAGCTGGCGCATGAAATAGTTCAAAGCCCTCGAGGTTGTAGCCTCACAAATGGATTGCGTTTAGCCAAAAATTGTTTTTCAGCCGCGAACCCAAACATTAAGCCAACATACATACTTCATTCAGAAAGTCATAGAATGGAAAGTTGAAAACATTTTGCTCTACACCAGGGAAGGAACGATTCTTTGAAGAACTTCGTTGCCAGAGTTCTCAAGGTCATGTTGGTGCGCAAAATTCTCAATGAATTGACAAAGCACAGTCGTCACAGAACCCTTGCTCCATGATGATGTTGGCTCCTTGGCGCCAACCCAACCCAAGAGAGACCGGTCGATCTTCTGGATGTAATTGGTTTTGCGGTGTTCCTCAGGATGCGGCAGGCTTTCCAGTTATAGCTGCACCATCCTAGGCCCTCTTCACAAATATACACGAGCCCCCCAAAACCAAAGCAACCAGACAAAACCCAAACATCAAAAACATTCAAGAATCATCTTACCAAATTCAACCATGGGTCTCGACAAAACTCCAGAAAACGTGATGTCATCTCTCGCAGCCGCTCATCAATGCTTGTTCCGTTGAACATCTCTTGCAGGATCACCAAGCAATTTGCAGCATACGTTTTTCCCACCCCTAAGGTCACTCACTGTATGAAAAAGATCGATCTTGTGGAAATCTGGTTTGGAACCTTGCTCATGCATAAGCACTTTGGTGAAGATGGCCTCTTCTTGCCAAGGCAGCTCTTGACCAATGGTTCTGAGAAAGGCTGGCGTGTCTGACCTCACAATTCGCAAGGTTTGTAAATGTAAGTTGGAATCCTTGCTGAACATGACATGTTTTTTTCCGATTCTCAAAAGTAAATGGTCACCCAACAAGAAAAAATGGAACAAGTCTAAGACACATATCTTCATAGTCGTAGGTTGGTCTGCCCCCAAGGCAAAGGTGACATATTCCAGTACAGTCCGCCTGACTCGTAGCAGACCGTGGAACATTCCGATAGCTCCGCACCAAGTTGGCGCTTGTCGCCTCAGATGTTGTCAGCATGCAAGGTCAACTGACAAAAAGAAGGATTCTTACACCACTAAACGGTTGAAGGCCCATCCCAACCCCCAAAAAACATGCAATCACTTGAAACAGTTTCGAAGTCACAAGGTATGGCCAGTCCCCTTTGTTTCCCAAAGGAATTGGAAAAAGCAGTTCACCTGTTCGCAGTCTAACTCCGTTCCTGGAGGCATAGTCCAAAGATCGAACCACCAGGGCCAAAAGCTGAAGATATGCTTCATGGTTGTCGCGGTAGTCTTCCTTTGTTTGATTTAACAACGTGCCTGTAACAAAGTAACAATTTTAGGACAAAGTAAATCTTTCAACATCATCCCCAAAAAATATTGCATGGAAAAGTATTGACAAGATTTGCTCTTGTGTTTGCGAGAAACCCTGAGCATAGCAGCTAGCATAAACCTGGTCTCCAAAGCATTGCCGATGTAGTTGGTGTTTGCAGCCCTGTCTTCTCGCACAGCCCCCATTCTGTGACTCACATGGCTACCAGCCCCCAAAGGCGTGTGAATGCTCAGCACCAAACATCCATCCTTCTTATACGTTGTCCCCTCATCGCCATGCAGATAAACTGGAACAGCTTGACGCAGGGAAAGTTTGCCTTGTTCAGCAAGGGTGTAAACTTCATGGTTGGGATGAAGTGGTCGGAGTTTTGCCCAGAATGCTTCTAAAAGGTCACCGCACCATTCCAACCGGTTGAGAGTTGGACCAAAGCCCAAAAACTTGTCAAGTTTTCCATGTCTATCCAATGACTGGATCAGGGATTCGACCTTGATGTATGGATAGCGCAAGTCGTGACCAACATGCCCCGTGGAGATCTCCACATCTAAGCGAAGCCGATGCTTTCGAAACACGCGGTCACAGATATCTTCCTGACTGCTGCTTTGAAATTTCAAAAATGATTGGGGGGAAGTGGAAACACAATTTGTTTCATGATATCAGTGGTGTTTATGAAACATGTATCAAAACAATCGTTGTATCGGTGCAAACCAGGGGGCAGCATGTTTCTCGGAAGCTCCATACAGCTCGCGCAAGACGGGACACACCGGCGCTGCTGTGTTGGCTCGCTGGTCGTAATTGATGATGGACGTGGCTCTTCTGATGATTTCAACGCATGGGGCCTCAGGGCCACAACGTGTTATTGGATTGTGTTTGATTAGATTCAAACATCTTGTGGCATCTGAATCTAACGGAGGCCGAGTCCATTACAACTGCATTCATTGCATGGAAGTAGAAAGGTTAAAGTTAAGATGTGTGAATTTTAGAAAGGTTAAAGTTAAAGTAGAAAGGTTAAAGTTGCAATCCCATAGACCAGCCCTCCCTGGGATGGCCCTGGACCGATGGCGTGGGTCGCTTCTGGCCGAGCTGCGCCGCGGGAGTAGCTCCAAGCAAGATCCACAGCTGCACGGGAGGGACCTGGCAAAGCTGGAGTGGCACACCATAAGGGAGTGACTCTAGTCCTTGAGGGGATTAGCCAAACGGTGCGAAGATCTATTTTCCACGGAGGTCAAAACTGACATGGTAGCCAGCCGTACTGGGATAGAAACGACGTGCCCTACACGGCATTCAAAGCCGAAGGCTATGGCTTTGACACCAGTAAGGTTTTTCAACCCACCAGCAACTCGATACCAACCCGCATTTAGAATCAAACGTGGCATCCGTGATAGATGTGATTTCCAGATGGCATCAAAAATTAAATTGAAACAATGCAATGAAATGTTTATTACGTGTTTGCGGGATGGCCCAAAGTTGCAACCCCAAAGGCAGTAGCCATCAGTTTCACTGACACTGCCTGCAACCGTTCATGTTCTTCCACAGTTGGCTGGACAAGGCATCATCGCAACGAGAACCACTTGGAAAACCAACAGCGGGACCATTCATGTGACCATGGCAGAACTTTTGGCGACTTTTGGTTTATCAGCTGTAGGGTTCCGATGAAGATGCCATGAGCTATCATGATTATGCCGCAGCCTTTGCTTTGGCCTTGGCTTTTGCTTTGCTCTTAGCTTTGGCCTTAGGATCGGCTCTGTCCTCACTGCCCTTGTTCTTGAGCTTCTTGGCATCTGCAAGAATCAGCCTGAGCAGCCGGTGGGACTGATGGCAAAGCGTTGGGTAGGCAACAGGGCAAAGAAACACCATATGCAAGTGAAGTTTGGCATCCAATCAAAAATTCAGCCAAGAAACTTGAACCGAGGATCCACCGCAATCAGATCAGCACACCTGGGCAGTCAGTCACACGCAAAGGGTCAACTATCAGAACTATTGCCATCATCATTACCATCATCATCATCAACATCATCATCATCATCATCAACATCAACATCGTCATCATCATCATCACCATCATCATCATCATCACCATCATCATCATCATCATCATCACCCTCAATCAACACCGTTATCATCACCACTCATCAACAATAGGAATTGTGCAGCAAAGCTGCGGTTTCTTGGCAGAGTCTTTGGCAAGGTTGACGCTGTGTTTCAACCTGGGCATGTGCTGAAATCAGTTGATTCAGTGTGAAATGAACCTTTGGGCTGTCGCATCCAAACCTGTTTGTTTCGCTCTTTTTGCTACTTCCCCCATTGCAGCTGAATCATTGGTTGAACTTTGATAGCTATGCGATGCTATAATCAACAGCACTGCAGCATTCAACAAAATTACTTTCGGGATGTTTCAGGGCAATGCCCTCGAGCGAATTAAATGTGCATCGCTAGGACGCTTGAAGGACTGGTAGACTAGGTATGTGAAATATGGACCCCCCTCAGAATCCTTCACGGTCTCTCCTCCATCCAGCGTATTGTGGCAGCCACGTGTACCTTAGTGGAAAGAGCAAGTAGTCAAAAGAAGGTAGAAGGTACCAAGTGAAGGTAACATGATTTTGGTTTACCGGGTGGATAATTGAAAATTCAATTCACGGTGGAAAAAAAATGTTTCTGAAGAAGAATCGAGTTACTCTTAAAAGTTTGGATGAGGCAACCCTCCAGAAAGGATGGTCCAACTGACTCGTGAGACACGAATAAAATGATCATCTTTTCCCATTTTTGAGATCGATCTACTGCATATCCAAACCTGCGATTTCTGAAGCGTGTTGATGGGCAATGTGTGAAGCCACACTTGAAGACCATGGGGCCCCATTTCTCAAGGGTCTTCTGTACCACAGCGATCGCATGTCGAACTATGTGACCTGATTTGGCCCCCTTGCGAGGAAGTTGAAGTTCAAGTTGGGGATCTGCATGGATCTTGTGGAAACACTCATTGGTCCGGGCTAATTGAAGAACTTTCTCATCCGAATCCGAAGTCAATGGAAACGGCATAGGAGTAGGATGTTCGACTTTATCCTTGCCAGAACAAATCGAAAGCTTGGTTTAGAGTAGAGGCATGCTGAAACATATATGCATCATACAACTCACCTATCGCATGCTGTGCTGCTTGCAATGGTCCTGAGGAGATGATGCTGGCATCGTTGGTTGAGCCTCGCTACACTGGTGTGCGTGGCATGCTGCACATTGAAGCAAGTGACCCTTGAATTGCAAGCAAGAAACTTCTCGGTTGTACTTGATGAGCTCAAGTATCCAGAGGGTTGCATCATCGTCATCATCAGCGGCGCCGCAGTCAAGAGGCTTCACCATGGTGTGACCAGGTGACATTCACTGACAGTTTAAGATTGGATGGCTGTCATGGGAACCTATATGTCAATGCGCTGAACCAATTGCTTTTTAACATGTGTTGCCCATTAGTTTTGGTGCCGATTTGAAATGCATTTAGGTTGATCGTTGATTGAATCACACTTGATGAACTGTAAGGGTAGTCCAACCTATGTTTGGGAACTCGTTCGATTGGAGCCACAACCAGCTATCAGCACAGCCAGTCAGAATCTATTTTCGAATTGAAATTCAAATGCACCGTCCCACCTGCCCAATGCCGTTGTAGCCGAGCAACGAATCAGGAACCTCGCCATCTTCCTTGAGCTGAAGATCGGCTTTGAGACTTGCCAGCATCTTGAAGCTTTCCGACAAACGCTCGTTGATGTTCTGGAGATCCTTCCCCAACCTCATGGATTGGGAAGTTGGTGGGTAATGCATGCATGCATGGGTGAGAGCAATGGTAAGTCTTGCATCGGATTGTATGGTTCCAAAACCTAACTTTGACAAAGAACTCTTTAGCAGATGGCATCTCACCAGCTTCGATCTCGAGCTGGCCGGTCATCTTGTGAACCGTCATCATCTTGCCGTGGATACTGTCCATGAACTTGATGAGATCAGGCAAAACCTCTACATGCATGTGCATTTGGAAATGTTGTGAGTCCAGCAGCGTGAAACAACATGATATGGTATGAATTGACTTGCTGATTGAATAGGATATATTCTGCCTTGTCTCCCAATCTTTCAGCTTCAGGTGTCATCCCAGTCTCATCCGCCAATGCCAGGGTTCCAAGTTCAGGAATAGGATTCGGAAGTTCCATTTCCTAAGCGGGCAATGGCAAGAAAGGGTTTGATTATATCAGATTAGGCTTTATGCTGGAGTAAGTTGGAAAGAACTATAGGTATTATCATGAACATTGTGGAATTAGTGCTGAGAAGGATCCCCGAGGTCACTGACTTCAGTGCGCTTGCGAATCTCAGATTGTCGAATGGTCTGTTTCGTACTGAGCTCCACAAAGTACTCCCGGGTACGGTTATCATATTTCCATGCCCTGGCACACATGAGTTGAATTAGCAAACATGTTTAGATCCACAACACAGACTTCAGGGACGGATGTGACATGTAACACACTCAATGACCGCCGGGCCCACCGAACCAGTGCAGAAGGAAACCGCTCACAGTATTGGATGATCTTGGCGATGCTATCCCTTAGCTGGGTTCCGGTGGAGCTCAACATGCTGGGTGATGGACTATATTGGAAAAATCAATGCCACGCACTCAAGATAACTTGGATATTGGGATAGGTTGCAGCTGTGGTGAGATGAATGATGAATGTGATGCAGCTCTGTGGCTGGCTGAAGTCTCCAGACTTTTTCATCTTTTCCTGTGTCATCCAAATCCCGTTGATTTCCTGCTCCTTTGTCTCCATGCGCTCTCTCACCACGATGACTCTAGCTGCAAACTCAGCCTGAGTGGGCAGAGGCAAATTGAATCATGAAACATGTTTCGCTCAAGGAAAGAGAGCCATACCGCCAACAATTTAAAAGACCAATTGTCGCTGATGTTTGTCATGGAATCGCCCATGCTGCAAATCAAATGGATGATGCATAAATGGTCACCAAGAAACACGAAGCTTTTTGTGCTGGTTTTTCTGGCAAATGCCCAACTTGTCAATCGTTTCAGTCAAAGCTATCTCCAACCACTCTCTCCCCTCCCCGCCGTTCTTCCACATCTCATGCGTCTTGGTATCGACATGGCATTTGTTGGTCTTCGGCTTGACCTCACAGAGCCTTCGCAATCGCATACGTAGGGCATCGTGACTGATCACCTGAGTTGCAGGACGCTGCAGGTGTGAATGTGTTAACGGGTGTGGACGAACATGCATATGCACTTACTTGTCAAGACACATTGAACCGTATCGATATAACATGCATATGAATGTCACCCAAGGTGTGTGGAGCAAGATTGTTTTTTTTTTATTGTTTTTGAATCAAGTGGCTTTTGCCCCTGACGGCATGACAATCATGTCCTCAGCTTCAGCACCTCCATCATCATGTTCCATTTCATCCTGATCCTCTCCTCTTTCAGCAGGCGAGGTTGTTGCTGACGCAGAAGTAGTAGAAGGAGCTGGGGACGGAAGAGCCATTGTCCTTGTCGGTGGGGTTTTTGCGGGATCCTGGGGAGGTACAGTTGCTGGCGCTGATGCTGGCGTGCTTTGGTTCTCCAATGCTTTTTCCAGCGCTGCAATTCGTTGCATTGCAGCATCAAGCAGTTGCTTCTGCTCCTCTTGTTTTTTCTGCCTGAACTGTGTGGCTGTGAACTCCGGTAGCTTTGGGACCATGTTCAAGTCGGGGAGGGCGACATCCCTTTGCTTTGCTTCGGGTTTTGCTTCGGGTTGTACCTTCAAGACCTTGGTTTCTGGTGACTTCTTGGTTGGGGTCTCAGGCGGGCAAGAACGCTTTTGGCCAGGATCTTCTTGTCCAGGTCGTACCCCAGTAACATCACCAGGCTTTCCAGCACCAACTTCGAGTTGTGGCTCCTTCCCAGGCAGCCAATTACAACTTAAATTGTTATTGTTGGGTCCAAACCAAAACATGTTACAACCCAGAATGTCAAGGTCCCAAATGGCTAGAACAAAAGCATGTATCCACAGGTTATGTGGGTTAAATGACTTCACGAGCTGACTACAAGTGAACTCATGCCATCAACCTGTCCAACCCATCTCGATTCCTCCGAGGAAACGGTAGGCGCCATCATAGCAGCAACTTCTTCGGGTGCCTTGGCGCAGCAGCGAGGGTTGTGACTTGAATTGGGGATGAGATAGTTCACTGATGATGGAGGGAATGCAACACGGTGGGCACATGCATGTATATGTGCGATCAAAGTTCTGCCGGGAGAGTGGCTGCAGTGGAAATGTCATCCTCTTGAACCTCTTGCTTTGGTTTGAGAAGCTTTGGGTCCTTAAGAATGCATGGACAAGCAAACAATCTTTGATTGAATGAACTGTCGAACATGGAGTAAAACCCCGAGTGGAATATAGATCTATCCACACATGCATTCATATATGTTGCATTCAGAGGGGCAGGAACCTTCCCAGTTTGCAGCAATTGCTTTGCTTCCTCACAACAACACACCCACAGACCAATAGCGCTGGACATTTAGAATCCAACATCGAAGCTATGCTTGAACAGGTGCAACGAGAGGGTCCTGGATAGTCTTCACCAACTCATCATACGATAAGTTCTCCGGAGCACGTGTTAGGTCTAACCCTGCCATCTCAGCGCACACCTGGGCACCCTGAGCAAGTTCACTGCAACTCCACTGGTTGCTCCGAAGCGAGGTAGCCATCGATGAGATTCGATCGCTAAGGATGCTTGGGCTGGCAAAAATTGCTGAAAACTGCTACACTTTTCAAACTTCAGAGAAGTAAAAGCATCTACAGTTTCGGAAAAGAGTCTTGTTTGCATGTTGTTGTCAAGCAATCGCATGAAGAACGATCCTTTGAAACATTTTCTCCGGGAATTGCAGCATTCGATCGGTCTCGAATTTCACGAATTTCCCATCAAATGGGCACAAGGTTTTAAGAAACCTTTTGAAATGGAAGAGCACCCTCGTTGGAACCTTGAAATTGCGATTGTAATGATCTTGATCCATCTTAAACAGCTAAAGGAATCCAAGATAAGCTCCCCAAAGAACCCCAAAGAACCTCAAAAAATTATTTTGAAATTCTGGTGAAAATGCAACAATTTGTTGCATCCCCGAACGGGTTGCGAACGCATTCTGAACGCATTCTGAACGCATTTCGAACGGGTACGTGTTCGAACGGGTACGGGTTCGCATTTTTGTTGCATTTTCGAGTGGATTTTTACGGGTTTGAACGGGTTTGAACGGGTTTGAACGGGTTTGAACGGGTTTGTACGGGTTTGTTCACATAAAGCATATGTGAAAAGGAATTCATCAATCATACCCCAATATGTGGGAATAAAACAACACATGAGAACATGTTTCCTGATGTTTGGGGTAAGAATTTGCCAATCTAAGTCTGACACAACCAATCGAACACGGATACGTCCCTGGAGAACGGGGTTTGGGGGCATATGATGCTGGGCCTTTAGCTGACAATCGTAATTAACTTACCTGTAGCGGTCCCCATTTGAAAATGGGTTTGGGGTGTTTATGATATGCTGGAACCCTGTCATCTCAAGAGATCCCTTAAGTGTTTCAATGATAAGATCATATCGATCTCGATCCCCTAACTCAAGCAACCATTTCCAGAATAAGACGATACCCATACTATAGATCATGGCTATAAATCTGAGATTGGACTTGGGAATGAATCTCGCAATTCTTTTTTGATTTCAAGGTTCACACTTTAGTGGGCATGACAGCTTTCCATTGGGGCGGAAGTTTCAAGCCCTTGTTGCCCCTAAGATAAACCAGCACGGGTTTGAAGCGAACTTCATCCCAAGAAGTTTCAGAGTTCCAGCTCATGCTATTAAAGATTGCTGGACCATCTGGCAAACCATCTGCCGGCAAGGTAAGTTTCGGAGCACCCTCACCTGCCGACTTGAGCTTGGGCATCAGCTGCACCGTGGCTGCACCAAAGCGCGGTGGGTATATCCTTGGCCGGGTTCGATTCCAGCATTGAGTTTCCCCGGTCATGGGCCATAGATGGAATTGTAAGTTTCCAATGTTTCAATTACAATTTTGGGATTGGAAAAAACTTATGGTCATGCAATCATGCAAAATTTGAGTCTAGGCGAAAAAGGTCGATGCCAAATCCCTCGATGCTACCGTGAATGCTACCATGAATGATATTGCAAAAGCCAAGAAATGAAAACCCTATTTCCAGATCGTTGAAGCCCACCATAAGCTCAAAATTAGGGATTTGGAAATGAGAACTGCTTCAAGCGGAGTTGAACCACCACTGGAGTCCCAGGCTTGGAAACGAGTTCAGTGAATATGGAATTCCGCAACCTGTTTGATGGGTTGGATCAAAGAAGAATGGTAAAACAATGGGAATGATGAGTTGGATCAATCTCAATTTCACAAACAACAGCAAACCCCAACGGATAAACATATGCTCTTTATTGTCAACCTGCACTTTTCACTGCTAAGATTCTGTGTTTGCTTCAATCCTGGCAATCCCTTGAATCGAATGCGGCCAGAACCATCAACATAGCGAGCTGTTGGTTTGTCCGCTTCCGCTTGGTTTTTAAGGAATTTCTTCAAATGAAGTTTACCTCGGTTGAACTTCATGGCCCACTTGTTGTTGCAGAATGCTTTGTGCCTCTTCGGGCACGGGTGCCCGTAGTGGGCCATCCACCAGCATACCTTGTATACCTCGGAGCATGCACCCATGAAGAATGGAGAACCTATGGTTGTTGACAACGACGAACTTACAAGTGTACACTCACTGCAATAGTTTGTTTGACATGTTGATGGCATTGAACTATAACCAATGCTGCCAGCATGAAATGCTCCGAATCACCGGCACATGAAGGTACAGCCAGCGCATCTTGTCATAGTATTCCATATAGCTTCCTCCTGGTTGCTCTAGTACGAAGGTACCCCCCATCGCTACAATGAGGAGCGCCAATAGCACAGACCTAGGCTGATGAAAGATGTCCTGATCATGTAAAGATCTTTAGTGTTTCACATGTGACTCAACAACAAGAACCCATTACAGTTCATTACCTGCATGCATATATTCAATGCTTATACATGTGCAGAATATGTGAAACTGCTTCCAAACCACCTGGCACACATGCAATTGGCTTCGCATACGTAACCCAGCGAGCAATCCCCAGCAGCATTGGCAATGCTGCGCTTGCTGGTTCCTATGTTGACCGAGCTCCAGCTGCTGCAAACCACAGCCAGTACACTGGCGAAGTCGTTCTCCTTGCACTGTAGGATTAACCAAATGCATGTCCTTGGCCGCAAGCGTGAAGGATTTAGAAGGTTTTGGTGAAGATGCAAAAGAGATATCGAAAACCCACTAACATGCAAAACCAAGAGATTTGAGACCTCAGACCTGCCTGAGATGGGAAGCTGGATGATAAAGTCTAGACACATTCGTTCTTTGCATGGAACCGCCACGATCTCTAAAAGAAAAGGATAGCATAAAGCAATTATAATTGATAAACCAGCCAAAGATCGCAAACCCGGCACTGGTCAAAATGTCCATAGGATTTTGCTTCCAGTACGGGTCTCCAGGTGTACAGTACCCAAGGTCCGCTCTAGCAGCAGGAAAGCCAGCCTCCGACACTGCTCTCCACACGTTGCCAACTCCCGCGTAGAACTCGACAAACTCAAGTTCCTGCCGCGCAGGAAACCATAGCAATTGAAGTATACCCTTAAATTTTGGACCCCCCCAAAAATGGTCCTTTTTTGGGGGGGTCCAAAATTTAAGCGCATTTTCTTCGCACGGACATAGGAGATTTAGATGATCTTGAGTGCCCATTGGATTTCTGATTCTAATGGTTTAGGATGACCTTGAACCCCCATTTATGCAATCGCGTCAGTCCTGCTGAAAGCAAACCCCCATTTATGCAATGGCGTCAGACCTGCTGAAAGCAACCAAAGTTGCTAGCGAAGTGAACCAAGACGACTACAGCCACAAAAGCCTCAAAAGGTTGCAGAGGGAAAAGGAGCAAACAATTTGATTTGCTATGTAGCCTTACATGCATGGATTGATGTATCATATATATGCATGGTATATGCATGGTTTTGTACCATCTCGTACCTAGTGTCATGGAGTAACATGCTCAATGATTTTCGGATCAATTTCAGCCGGTGCTACTGAGAAACCTTTGGCGCTGACAAAGCTTCCAGCTTGGCCACCAAGGAGTCGATGCAAACCACCATGCTGCTTACTGGGATGAGCTCTGAAAGAAAGCTATGTTAGACTCTTGAACAGCCAAAGGATGCCTCGATGTTGCTGTTGATCAAGTGGTCACTGCTGTTGCAATGCTTGGTTGTATACTACTTGCATGTGTTTTGCCAAACCCTTTTGATGGCTTTGGAGGCGGCAGTCGGGAAGCAAAATATGTCGATTTCACTTTCAAGAGTCTGATGATGACCCAGCATTCTTGGATTAGCATGGAATGCAATCGCTCACAATGGCACCGTAGTCCTATATTTGTTATACCTGAAAACCTTTCGACCAATCAGTTTGTTAAGATCATGGCATTGCAAAAGACTTCCGTTTTGGCAATGCACTCAACTCGAATGATTTCTTGGCAGCCAAACTTCGAAGTAAAAGATTTGAGTTCTTATGTTTTTGTTGATGTGCCCTAGCCCCTGTTTCTGAAATTTGCTAAGGACGATGGCTGTCATCAACAGGATCGTTTTGACCGACTGCGATTCAACAGAGCCGGGCTTGCGGTCCATCGTCGAAGGCCAGGGCGCCGCTCGATGGTTGAGCACCTGCGTGGGAAAGGACAATTAATGCATATAGGTTTATCAGAATCCTCAACCCCGCCATCCATGTCATGCAATATAGATCGAGGTAACGCATGTCTCAATGGCATGTGTTGCAACCATAATTTTGATGGCATCCCCCAATAGCAAAGCAATTTATCAAGCATGGCGCGGCATCATTTTCTCCAGCAATTTCCCCACTGTTGCTGGCACCATCGAAACCCTAGTTTGGACTGGATTAGGTTGATCTGTGGTTGATCTGTGATCCATTTCGATCCACAACCATTTCGCTGATCAACTTCTCTTCACATAACCCAGTGGCCCCTTGTACCTGCAAACACTCTCCTGAAACATGAACGCATCGACAACAAATCTTCTTAGCAGCAACAAACGGAATATTGTTTGGTTTTTTGTCAGTCAATGCAGGGAATAAAATGGTAACTGGTAACACCAAAAACATCGCTGGTACCTTTGGTGGCCACGCTATCAAAAGTCTGGCTGATACTAGAGGATTGGGCAAACAAAGCCGTTGAATCATGTGATCCCTCACTGCTTCTGCTGGGCCAGCTTGAAAGCACTGATTGCTGCACAATGGGCGGACCCCGACACAAGCTTGAGATGCTCCAATACCCGGCTCCGAGGATCGCGTGGTTCTGGAAGGGATTGAAACTTCTGGACCTTAGTTGGGAAAGGCTGACATAAGATTCTGACCGTATATGTTATTACGTGGGCTCAACATTCGTCACATGCAGTTGTAGAAAACAACACATGCAGTTGTAGAAAAATTGCAGTATTAAGATATCAATTTGAGACTTCACTGAATGAGAACCCGACCCAATACTTTGCCAGAACAAGGTTGGTTCCGCAGCATGGAGTGGGGCGGGAGAAATAGGCAACCTGTTCAAAATCCTTTTGAGAGACCTGGGCCCCAGGGGTAACACCTTCTCTCAACAACTTGACAGCAGCAGCCTTCCTACTCCAGTAAACACTCCAAGCCAACTTGTCTCCCAACTCAATCTCGAGGGCATCATGTTGATGGGCATGTCGACCTTTGGTATCCAAAGTTCCCGTTTCCTTACAAGCATTCAAAACCTGCAAGCATTCTTGGAACACCTTCTCACGGATGCCCTCAGGGTCTTCCAGCGATGCCTCGGGATCATGTCCTGGATCCCCCCCTCCTGCTCCAACAAAGTGCTTGCCATTGGCTGGCACTGCTGAACCCCCAGTTTTAGCTCGGGCCTTTGCCTTGCCTTTGGCCTTTGCCTTTGCCTTCGCCTTTGCCTTAGCTTTCGCCTTGGCTTTTGGCTGGGGCGCGGATGGTGCGGAATCTGTTGGACTTGCCTCAGACACCTTCTCAGCAGCATTGTCAGCAACTTTCTCCTCAACACTTGGAGTGTCGACGGGAGGCACTTCCTTTGCTTCTTCTTCTTGCTTGTTCTGCTTGCTACCTTGCTTGGATTGTCTCTTGCGCTTCTTCTGAAGCTCTTCTGTGTCTGTCTTGGCTTTCATCTCTCGCTTCTTCTTCTTCTTGTTAGGCTCTTCAGTCTCAGCCTCAGGCTTTTCTTTCTTGCCACTCCGCCCACGTCGTTTCTTGCCTGGCTGGTCCTTGTTCTCCCCTTCTTCAGCTGGAGTATGTTGACCTACCTCTGACTCAGGTGGGTTGTCATCTGCGGTATCCTGGGTTTTTGGCTTTTTGGCAGAAGTCTTGGCTGCAGTCGATCGGGTTCTTTTCGGGGGTTTGGCGGCATCAGTGGGCATTTCATTTGCCTCTCCGCTCGTCTCCTGTTCACCCTTCTGCTTTCTCCCCCTTCCCTTACCCTCACTCTGCTTCATTTGCAATTGCTTGCGCCGGGTGATCGGCGCAGGCTGAACTTCTGGAAAAGTAGGCGTCTCCTATTCAGGGTTTGGCGCCAGAAGTTCAAACTGATTGGATAAAGAGGTTGGCCTCTGCATATTACTGGTCATCTTTTATCAGGCATTGGTACTCTTATGGTCTTTGGTTTCAAAGCCTCGATGAATGCATGGTACGTTCATTGATCAAATGGTATGGGCATTCAACACAATTCAATTGAATGGTTCAACATCGAACTATCATGTTATCGCAGCCAATGGGCTTGCAATGGATGCGCTGTCCTCAGCTTTCGATGGCGCCGCAGGTGCTTCTGAAGAAGATGAAGATGGAGCCGCAGCACTGGATTGCTGAGCCAAAGCACCATCACCTTTGGCAAGGAGTTCTTGCATGGGGGCTGTGCGGAGCCATTCATCAGGGCCAATTTCAAGCTGCAATGTTTCGTCCATATCCCCACCAAAGGGCAATGAATCCGGGACCAAAATTGGCTCCTTCTGGCCTTACATTCATTGGATGGTGCCATGATGATCTTCGCAAACATTTGTGCTGACAACCGTTCTCACACATAAGATTGGAATGAACACTGAGATTGAACACACTTGTGCCGTGACTGTTTTGAATCTTTGGAAGCCAGGCTACTCTTTGACACGGCAGATGCAAGCTGGCCGAGAGATGTTGGGATGCAACTTTTCCTCATCAAGATCCCGTTGGCATTTGTAGCCATGTCCATGTTGAAATCGTTAAAATCTGAATGCACTTATGATTACTTTCAAATAAAAAGTGTTGGATCGAGATATATGCCCCACAGGTACACTTTCAGGCAACTAACCAAAAGGGTCAGCTCATCCTCCAGCTCCTTCTTGGTCTTTGTTTCGCCGGCAGCCGCGGCAGAGGATGACGGCAGCACAGGGTCCTGCAGAGGAAGATAGAACAGGACAAAAATGGGCCAATGGGTGCATGCATGAAGTGATCCCCTATGACTTTCATGGACTTTCTATGGCTTAAGTTCACATGGGTGCATGTTTTTGACTTTTTATGCCCATGGAATGATATGTTTGGGAAATCATGTTCGCAATGTCATGAAACAACTTCAATCAATTCTGCATTCAATACTTATTGAAACATATTTTTCGCTTACTTGACCTGGAAATACCTGGAAGAAAGTGGTTGCAATTGTTGCTACCATGATCATGTATTGCAGCAGTCCTCACTTTGGCTGGCGCTGGAGGCTGCATCCAAAGAGTCCTGCAAACGGATCACCAAGCCCCTAAGGGATCTTGAAGGGGAAAGTTGCTTTGGCTTCATTGCATGGGTATGCTTGTATGGGGATGTATGATGTAATTGGTGAAAGCCACATGGAGATAACAAAGTGCTAGAAGTCGAATGCGCTGGCTCCTCCGAAAGATCAATCGTTTCGACGGTAGCCTTCTTTTGGTCTGGCTTGCTGCAATGCTCAAGGTCTGGTGTGGCAACTTGGGTCGCAGTTGCCTTTTCTTGGTTGGGCATGGCTTGGATGTCTCGAACCGGTTCTGGGGAAGTCTTTTCTTCTGATGGCCTGTCTGTCTCGGGCATGTCTTGGACTGGTTCTCGGGAAGCATCTTCTTCTGATTGCATGTCTGTCTTGGGGAAGTCTTGGGCTGGTTCTCGGGAAGCATCTTCTGATGGAGTGTCTGTTTGGGGCAGGTCTGGGGCTGGCTCTTCAAGTGGTCGTGGATCATAAGGCTGACCATCACCGAAACCTTCCAGCTCCAGCTCTGCTCCAGGAACGTCCGCACCCTTCTTCTCCTCCAAGCAGTGCGTGAACTCATTTTCACTGATCAGCAAGAAACCACACAATTGATATATCAACAAAGCTATTATGCATGTGATCTTGGTTTGGTATGATGACAATCGAAATCGGAATCAAATCCAGCAGGAACCCGTGGTTGATCAATCAGAATGGTTGCAATGGCTATTCTTTTAAGGCAACGCTGTCGAACTGTCATGTACATGTCCCAGGTCTCCTTGGTCACGATTTCCAAAGAACCATCCTCCTGGAGAAGGGGTTGTAGCTGATATGAAGGCAGCTGCATGGTTCGATCACTGATCCATTGTGGCATCCCAGAATGTCTAATGCAAGTCAATGTCAGAAAAACATGTTTATAGCACCAATTTAAGCGGTAACTTGATTGTTTTCTTTCTTATTTTTCCATCTTACTCGTAGGCGAGGCCCCCAACCCCGGTTCCCTCTGATGTCCTGCCGCGAAAGGACACCCATGTCAAGAAGAAGTGCTTGCAGCCTTGGATCCTGCAAAGGCCATGGTTTCCGGCTGGAAATTGTGGATGGGGGGATGGAAAAAAAAACACACCCCTTAATTACCAGAAAAGAAAACAGGAGTTTGAAGAGGCATCAAATATTAGACATGCAGTCCTTGGGGCATCGCTTGATTCGAGTCGGTTCATCTGAATGTGCCCTAACAGATCCCTTCAGCACTTGAATCAAATGGCGAACTGCCCATGCCTGTTTTGAAACAGTCTTTTCCGAAGCCAGCACCGAGTACATGGAGAAAAGTTGCTTCACTTCATACTCCAATTCCTCTATGCCAGGTAGTCCCGATGTAGATATCAGTTTGCAAACTGGCTCAAGAACAGAAGTGTTGGCTTTGACGTCATGCATACCTTTCTCCACATCTTCATTGCTAGTCTTCTTCAGTTTGGCATCGAAGTGAACCAGAAGGTTGAAGCCAGACCGCATACGCTGACGTATTGTGGGGATGTTGTCCCATTTGAGCGCCAATCCCCGGCCACCACCCACCTTGTCCTTCTTCACCTCGGGTACCAAAGCTTCACATGGAACATCAGGTGCTTTGTCAGCACTGCCAGTCGGCGTAGCCATGGCACTCGTAGGCAAAAGTAATGGTGAGCTGTCACCAAACCCTGCCTAACCTTTCCCGTTTCTCAGCCTAGATTTGCTGACAGGATGGAAGTGGTGAGATCGAAGTGAAGCACTGAGAGACACTGTGAGAAAGCTGAGCGAATCACAGGTGAATGACATGTGGATTTGTTCGATTTGGCGATACCATATCAATCATTTAGCCTCTTGATCTTTGGTGCTCAATTGACATTTCACCAACGTTCACCAACCCAGCCGCTCGGAAGAGGGGGCTGGCACCTTGAAGTTGTTCTCTTGGCAGCGTCCACCGCAAGAAAGCTATGGCGGCAAACACTGGGGACAGTGACGCTGGGGTTGAGTGGCTAAGTGGTTTGTGACCCAACATCATTGGTTAGGTTCAATGCCCTCAAGTGCACTGCTACTGTTACCATTACCTTCCATCATCATATGATTTTATTATGTATGACGTGATCATTGGATCCCTCAGATCCCTCTCTCGCTATTTGATCATGTTGTCTCTTAATTATCTTTGGGTTGTCCTCCTATTTCTTTGGCTACTTTGGCCATGATGAATGGCAGCAGTCTGCTGGCAACGGTCCTGAGAAAGCAGGCCCCTGGTCAAGAAGCTGGGTGACAAGTAGAGAGATAGATAGGTAGAAAGATCATGTATCGAATAATGATCCATGCATGGAGATTGAGATAGATAGATAGATAGATAGATAGTTGAGGTGGTTTCAATCTATCATAAACCAACCAAAATGCATAATCAAAGACCACGCATTTTTAACGCATTTGATGCTTGGTACGGATGTGTACGCTTTCGAACGCATATTCCTTGGGCGCCCTAAGAATTCCTAGGGCATACCTCAAAAACCATAGGAATTTGATTTTGCCCCAAGAATTTCTGGGGCTAGAGAGTAGCAGGTATATATATATATTACATAATATTGATTGCATTTTTTCGTTGGAAATGTTTTGTTTCGGCACTGTCGGCCCTCAGACAGACACCTTGAGAAGCCCTGGAACACTCCCAAACAAAGCATCATGACCTTAATACGATGCGGGGCACCGGCTGGGTAGCGATGGTGAACATGACTTGGAGAAGGCTCGGGTAAGGCGCCAGTTGTGGCAGATACAACAGCAACTGTCAGGTAGGTTTCACAAGCACATGAGAACCTTTGGGCGGCTCCAGTTTGTATGACCCAAACACAGCAGTTGAGGCATGAGGCACTGAGGTTTTCGGATGAAGTTTCTACCGTACATGTTGATTCGCCAGCGGCCCCTGTGCCATCCCTTCATCAGGAAGTTGAGAGCTACCAGGAGTGGTCAGAAACCAATGGTTGACTTTTGGATGGTACAGTAAATGAGGACCCCCCGAAGTGCAGCCACAAGTCGCAGCATGTACCTACGTATGTATGCCGTGGATGTGAGCCACTGGCTGCATGGCTACTAGAAGCCGTAGCAGCTGACACAATCATCCAATATCAGCAAGGAAGAATGGGTGACTTCATAACGTGTCGGAAAAGAGTTGCGTAATTATGGACAAGTAACGCACGTACCTAATGCACATTACTGTGCGATGTCATTTCTTGGGCCGTTCTGGAATGTAAGGTAGCAGGCTGCTGCTGGTTGCTCACCCGGTTGCTGCTGGTTCATGTGGACATGTAGATCATATAGCCTCCAAACTACTTAAACTGCTCAGCTCAGAGGTTGCTTCTCAGTGTGGCACCGCAGGTTGGCAAGTTGCCTAGGCACCTTACGTTGGGGGCAAGGCCTCCCGGGGCCCACCTAGGCCCACCCTGCAACCCCGGCAGTGCCCTCAGGGAAGTTGTGGCAACGCCTGCGGCAGCGCCATGAGGCGTTGGTCCAACGTCGCTGGGCTTAGCACAGGGAGGTTTCAGCTACGGAAGGAGTTGCGGATAGCCCAAAAAATCCCAGAAGTGGTTGGTGGTTGGTGATTATAGTGGTTGGCAATAGGGCATATTCACCAAGAATCGCAGTCAAACAACTACTGGTTGGTGGTTTGATGGTTAACTGAGCTGGCAATGGAAAATCACGATTTTTCTTAGGGAAATCCGAGGAAATCAGCTATAAAATGGTGGATTTTCCCTAAGATGTTTTTTGAAGCGCAGAAACTTTGCAACTGAATAATTTCAAGCGGTCTAGCTCCCAGCTGACGAAAAGCTAAGCCAAAGAGACTTCCTAGCCATAGCCTAGGCAAGTGAAATGGTGTGTTTTGGTTGGGGAATAAAGCAGTGGAGAAATTTTGCGATTCGGCCGCACGAGCAACCCGGTTGCGGCTGGCCATTGTTGAATGGGAAATGAAAAACTGACATCTAGCACGCTTTGATATCTTTGATTTGGAGAGGCTTCGGTAGTTCGTTTCCATCCTGGGCAGTGACACAGCACGCCAGTTGCTTGTTGCCCTTCCCTGCCCTCCAGACAAGACGACCTCACACAGACTTACCCCATTTCACCCCAGCCTATAGCATTAATGTAGTCCTCGAATCCCGAAAATGCCCGTGAGGGAAAAACTCCTGTCAACAAGGACTGAGACGGGTTCTTACACAAATGAAGAGCATGGGTACATGATGAAAAGCAAGAGATGGGCACACATACAGCTTAATTAGCTACAAATGATATGTAGTCAGTAGTACGACATGATAGCCCATACCGGCTCATACTCCTTAGCTTATTTTCAATGACAATCGATGATAGTTGCTGCCTGTTCAATGACGTGTGGTACTTTTTAGCAATTGGTCAATCTTCCTGATAGTTGTTGACTGGTAATCCTGGTCAATGTATCAACAGCTGTTGGTGCACGTCAGCACCATGTCTCACCCGTGTGAGCACCCGTAGGTGGTGAAGAACTCAAGGAGTGTTCGGTTGCCCTCAGCAAGGCGGGGCTGTATGCGTGTGCCTTCAAACTTGCAACCGTTCATACATGATCTGCATTCGTTGGATGGCATCATTCACTATCCATTAAGAGTAGCCAGCCGTGATTGTGAACCATTATTAATTATCAATAATCATCATTAATTAACCGTCATTATGCACGCTGAAATAGCAACTTTACAATGCTATACCACACTTGTTCACCATCGTTATTGACCATCAATTCCATTGAAGACCTACTGACGAGCCATACCATTATTAACATTTTTGTTATCCGTCAGTGGTCATCATTGACTAAAGCATCTTGAACCATCATTGCCCATCTTCAACCATCATCAACCATCATTAACAACATATTTACCAGCTATATTCCATCGATCTTCACCATGAGTTTTCACCATCATTAACAACATATTTACCAGCTATATTCCATTGATCTTCACCATCAGTTTTCTCTGCTACATCTAGATCTTCACCGGCACCAGCCAGGAGCAGCAGAAGCTGCGGCGGGAGCAGCGACGCGCGGAGCAAGGCCACCTTGCGGCGATGGAGCTGAGTCGATGCGCAGCGGTGCAGGCTGGGATGTGGGCCTCGGTGGGTGGCATGGCTTAAGTGGAGAGCATAGGTGGGTGGCATAGCTTAAGTGGCATGGCTTAAGTGGATGTTAATCATTCGTTAATCATGGCTAATGGATGGAAATGATTAACGAATGATGAACAAATGGTTGGTTGACAAGCATATTTTTCATAGGGGTTGAAACCACCAACCAGTCGTTAATGGATGGTAAAATGATGTTTCACGGGGTGTAAGAACCTGCAAGAATAGGGACATAACATGATAGAACTATAGTTAACAACCAAGAATCTTCGGCAAGAGGGTTTTAAAAAATGGGAACAATGACAATTAATAACGGATAATAATCGTGTATATTTGGTTAATTCATGGTTAGCTCATTCATGCTTGATGATCGGAAGTAATGGTTAGCAGTGGCTCGTGGGAGGTCCATATACAACTCCAATATTTGACGGTGGTAGATCGCCAGATCTTGGGCTTGCAATACTAGTGGTGGCCCACTAAAATTTTGCGAAAGTCACCAATATATAGGTAGAGTAACCTCGCTCACAGTAGTTCCTGCGTCTCGGGCTGCAAGTAGCTTTGGTTACATTTGAAGGCCTTTGTGCATGGATAGGAGTATATAGGAGATGATGGGAGTATGTAAAGATATACTGTGTAGATATGCTCATGGACTGTCAAGTTGTTGGGTGGCTTATCATAGCTGCCTTTCTTTTGTAGTTCGGGGCGCCCAGATTGAACAAAGCACTGATGTGTTGCCAGGCCGGCCTTTCAGACTCTTAGCCGCAGCAGAGGGGGCGATCTTGGAGAAGAAGGTTGTATCATTGGCGATTGATTTATGATGGATTTCTGACTGGCTCATGGTTGGTCAATGGTTGATTGATGATTGATTGATGATTGGTTGATAGATGTTGATGGCTATCTAGTTCTAATTCGAATCCTCAAAGGTTTGGCGATCAATGGATTCATTATTCATGGACACTGCTGATTCGTCATGGCGGAGCATCTATGGATAGATGACATGACTTGCTCATGCCTGTGAAAGCTGCCTAGCAGATGGTTCAGGGGTTTTTAAAACATCGATCCTATTGGTGAATAACTACCACGGAGCCTGCGCGGATAAGATGTGGATGTTCTTAACGTTTTGCTTGAAAATGATTTCACATCACATTCCAACATGTTTTATTGTAAAGCAAGGGTAACTTGGTATTATGTTATAATTTCAGCCCTTTTGTACTATCCGCACTTCCTGACCTTTTTAGTGAGCATGGCGAAATCAAGTAATTATGGGTTAGGGGCCGTTTCCAAACCCCGCAGCGTTCCCAAATGTGCTAATTTTTGCCACCCAGAGCATTCTGGAACTCAGTCCCCAAGAAAAGCCACGGACCCAGAATGATGTTTCAGCAGTGGTTGTTGATGGTAGTCAGCCAAATGGGTCAACCGACATGTGTTTTTCAGAATTGGTATGTCATGTGAAAGTAGGTAAGTCTAAGACTTGTAAAGATTATATGCGCAGTGACTGCCCCCGATCTCCATCACCACCCTCAGGTGTCTAATATATTCACTTTTGCCGATGGTGGAAGCAATTGTAAACATACGTTGCAGTCAAGAGTTGGTTTGTAGCTGATTTCAACATTTACCCAATGCTTCCAGTTACCTCGCTACCGGCAGGAAACCAACCGCAGTGACAACCAGCTGGTAGAAGCCAGGTACCTGCTTACCTTCTATTTCATGGCAACTGGAAGCATCGTGATTGGTTCTGCAAGAATTAGTTTGTTCATACCGAATCTTTCACTTGTTCCAATGGTACTGCATTAGCCAATTCATTTGTAGTTGATTTCAACATAGCACCACGCTTCCAGATACCACTTCGTAGGTCTAGCCAACCCCCAACAACTACGTTAGGTATGAAACTGGAGCCTTCTATTGTGTAGCCGGGGCACAGCAGCACTTCCGCGAGGCCAGTTTTCGAGCTTGGCAGCGCTTTGCCGGCGAACGACTGCACAGACGAAGGGCGATATGTCAAGTGCGCGGCCCTGGGGGTGGCGTTGTCGCGACTGGCCGTTCTGGTTCCAACATACTTGGCTGGTGGTGTGTAAAATGTTTGGCTCATTTCAACCCTGCCCTTGTTTCTTGGAGCTAGAGCTCAACCTTTTTTCGACTACATGTTAGCAAATGCTCACAAGATGTTGATCTTGTCTTGACCATTCCTGGGAAGATTGGCATAAGCACCGGGCCTGGTTGTTTTTCGTTTGGCTGCGAGAAGTCCAGGTGCTGAAAACCAAAAAACGCACAGCTTAGCGGCAGAGATCCTCGCAACTATTATCCATGGAGAAATGTTCACATGATAGTCCGGCTGGCGGTTAGAAAACATGTTGTTTTCTCATGCTTTCCCTAGTATTCACTAATGGTGGGTCAAGGTTGACAAACATTTTATCATAGGGGTGGCTCAACCACCAACCACTAGTGGTTGCATGGCCGTGGGTGTTTCATGTGCATGATCAACAGGGCGGCTGCTCACCCCAGCCACTTCAGGCATACAAGATGCAAGAGCCTGCCGAAAAGGCGGGCGGCTCCATTGCCACATGGATCACATGGCACATCCCCATTTCAACCTGCAGTTCCACACCTTTTTATAAAGAAATATATAATCTAAGAAGAGAGCCAACCAGAGATTGTGAGATGAATATTTTTATGATTGCGTAGGTCACCACGTGTGGAAGAACCAACACGTTGCGTCCAAAGTGCTGGCCATGACCGGGGGGAGTTGAGCTACCAATGTTTTTTGCCCGTTATGAATTGCTGATATCCGTCATTCACCATGGTATCAATGCACGGTTGAACGGGGTAGCTTCCATTTGGCCCTGCATCTCTTGGCAATACGTTCGGTATAGGGCAAATCCGTGGGAAGCCCGGGCAAAAATCTCCTGGCGTGGCCACAGATATAGGGACGTAACACCTTTCAGTGCAAGTGGACTTCCGCCCATTGCATTTTCATGACCAGCATGGTTGATCAAGTGCTTGACATGGATCCTGTTGCATGAGGGCTTGAAACTGGCTAAATTGATAATTAAAGCTGTGATTTGTTCCAAATTTGAATTCACTGACTTAACCAGCCCAAGCAGCCATGGTTCAAGATTCATCCTACATCGGTAATCCATCAATTACAAAATCTCATTCCTGATAATCACTATATCACTATATCACTATATACGGATGAAGGGGAGTTTGCGTGTGGTGATGGTTTATGTCATGGGCCACGACTCACTGCGCCAGGCGTTTCACTTGCAAGCTGCGTTTCTACAGTGGCAACGGGCAGCTGCTGACAGCTTGAAGGTGAAGGAGCTCCAGCGGGCTGCCGCACTTCCTCCTCCTCCCAGGGAGGCGGTGGTGGAACTGAGCACCGTCAAAGCGTATCTTCAAAGCGTGGCTCGGTTCGATTTCAGCACCATGATATGACACAATGTGACACATATCTTTTGATTTTGGGTCTAGCAATTTCCTTACCTGTGGGGAAAAACAATGATCAAAACTATTTGATTCTTTCATAGTGACTTTTTACGGCTTTGGTCTAGGCCCATGCTTCTCGCATTACATTTGGGAGCCAGCATCCTCCTTTCAGGATGCTCGCAGTGTGCCGCTCAGGCAGAGGCCAGATGGACGGAGGTGAAGGTGGCCAGAAGCTTTCTCGCTTGGCGCTTCTTCCTTGCTAGGCGCCGTGGTTTCGTATCTCCGTTGTAGTCACTTCGTCATGTGGTTGCAAGGCCCAAGCAGGTGCCATAGCGCCGTGAGGACACCTGAAGCAGAAAGGTGGTTTCGTATCATTAACCGTTATGACCCACAACATGGTTAACATCAACCAACAAAACTGACATAGTTTCAGCAAGTAAAAACTACTTAATAATCAAGTTGTCATTGAGCGGTGGCATGATTCCAAAGCCTGCATTGTGCCAACCAGTCCATATGTTGCATTATCTATCATGCAATGCTGAGCCATCATGAATCAACAAGAAGAAGAAGGCATCATCGATCAGCACCAACCGTTTCATACATGCTTCTGTGCCTCCTTCAGGTCTCAAAATCGAAGCTGGCAAGAGCGCAGCGAAGAAACTTGGGAGCATTAGACCCAGCTATTAGACCCAGCTGAGTTTGAGGATAGGCTGCCCAACAGGGCCTAAGCCGGCAATAAGCCAGCGACTGGTGATTGCTAAGTTGGTTGATGGTCAAATGGTCATTGGTTGAGCTTTGTTTTTAGTCGATTTTAAACAACCAATCTTCACATAGGTGATGGCCTCACCAATAAGCAGTCAAACGGTAACCGGGTTTCTTGTGGTTTGCTGCGGGGTTACCCGGACCAGCGGTAGCAGTGACCAGTTGAGCATGCAGTCCAAAATTAGAGAGGATACCAGTTTGCAGGCCTTTTCAGGTTAGGAGAAATAGCAATTTTGATGATGCCTGACGCCTAGTTGTTTCCAAGCACCAGTTGGAGAAGTTGTGTTGTTTCTAGATCGGTGGTTCGTATTACTCTTGTGATCGTTGCTACGCTCATGCGTTTTTTGGCCCCAACCACTGCCGGTGAAAAGAAGGATTAAGTTTGCTGACAATTGCCGCGGATTGACACTGGGCCGATTGTCGCCATTTTCATTTTCGTAGTGGTTGCAACATGGGCAGATTGTACTTCTGGAATTAATTAAGTGATCCTGGCAGGGCAGCGCAGCCGCAAGTCAGCTGTTTACAGTTTACCAATAAATCATGGACTCTACGGAGGCTTTGTGCCAGTGGGTGACTGACTGCTTCTATGATATCTACAGCTCCCAGGCTCCAAGAAGCTGTGAGCACATGCAAGTGATTGGTTTCACCGCCGGTGCTGTGCTTCAGGACATGTGTCAAAGTATGCAATGCAGCCTACGCCAAAGCAACTTGAAGTACTGGACTCGTTTGGAGCCTCAGAGCGTGACATAAAAAATCTTGGTTGTCGGCGAGCTGCTTGGATTAATTGATGTGTGGATAGAAACCGATGGGCACCAGAAGAGGCACATGCAATCATGTGACCCTGAGAGTTTACATGGTTTCTTCAACCTTGGCTCGAGAAACTCCATGCGCTTGTTTGATCCAGAGGTGCGGTATGCGGTATATTCAAAGGACAACCTGTGGTTGGGGTCAAAACCTATCAAAACCCTCGACCCATGGTAAACTAATCAATGCTAATCCAATGAGTAATCAATGAAATGTAACTAATAAATCTAATAATAATGGAACCACGTGAAACTTTTATAATAGCTATTTAACTTAACCTTTTGAATATGATCAAACCTTTGGGATGGAACCTTTAACATGGTATTCATTTATTGTCTATATTTTATATTTATTTAACTTAACTTTCGTGAATATGTACTTTTATGTTTATATTTATTATTTATTTATTGTTTATATTTACTTAACAAAGGTTTACGATGGTTCATGTTACTTAAATGCCCCACATAACCCTTGGAAACATGACCCGCCTCCCATTGCGCCGAGGCCTCAGCGATGCGAATGGAAGGCTGGCCTTGAAGGCCGTGGCCGGCGAGACGTGGGACATGGGACTCGGTCTCCAGAGCTCGTGATACATCATGTGGTTGGGAAAGGGTGACGGAAAATGCCGCAACTAAGGTTGTTTTTTGATCATATATTGATAAATTATGATAACTTGTGAAAGTGAAAGTGAAAAAAATGATAAATTGTGGGTGTAGATATGTATAAGTGGTTTGCTTCTCTGTTTGGTATGCATTATGTGATTGTGATATTTGAATGTGCGCATGTGCACATGAGTGGGCAATTTGACCTAGCCGGTAGTGTGCTTAAAGTGCGCGTCATCATGTTTGTCACGGTCGGTGAAAGTATCCACAAGCAAGAATCGGTCAAACCAAGGTAGACGAGTTAAGCCTGTAAGCTTTCACAATTCACCAATGAAAAAAGGCGGTAACTTGGCAAGTTCACTGCTAGTTGCTGCTAGTCCAGTTGATAGCATACAACTTGCTGCATGCTGAGTTCGTTCGCCTTTCTAGGCAAAAAAATATGTTGACAGTTTCTTGCTGGTTGAGCTCCTGTATCGTTCATGGTGGTTGACTGGCCGTATCTGCCGTATTGGGCAAGACAATGTGGTGTTTTCGTTGGTTGTGATCAGGGATCCTGCAAGGCTGGGAGCATACAAATGTTTCTCTCCTGTCGGGCTGAGGATGATCGAAACAGGATGCAGGCCATCAATTGGCATAATCATCATGTATTCTATTATCCTGATATTGAAACAATCGATATGTTTGTTTCGATGTTATCGATTATCCTGACAACATTCATTCTATTTTAGCATTTCAAAGCCTAATTAGGCCCGTATGGCTTGTTGGGTTCCCAGGTCGTTGGTTGCTGTTTTCTTGTTCTGAGGAATGCAGGCCAGTTTGGGAGCAACTATAGGTTCAGATCGTCGGGGCTTTCAAAAACGTAACCATTTTCGAAATCAAACAAGACTGGTTTTAAACATTTTCCTAGTAGTTATTAACAAAATAGTTGGTTGACTCATATTATTCATAGGGGTTGAAACCACCAACCAGTTTTCGAAATCAAACAAGAGAGAAGAAACGGCGACAAAGCAGCGACCAATGTTGGCCACGGTTGCCAAGTGACTTGTAACCGCACCATCATCAAACATTGACTAACCATTCTTGGCAACCGTGATCATCAACCATTAAAAAAATGACAACCCAGTATACAGTAAACCATCATGCAATCAACAGCCAGTTCCAAACATTATATGATTAACACCCATCATTAACCGTTCTTAGATGTTGGCCAAGGGTGATTCGCAGTCTACCTGACATTGCCCAAACGTTATGTACAGCACCCATCAGTAAGCATCAATTCCCCATGACTCGTCGTTATTTGTCATCATCCAACCAAAGTTCCCGACAAGTATTCATCAACGAACCAGCATTCAACATGAATTACCCACCAATTAATCATCACCCATGAAGTAACCATCAACCATCAACCATCAACCATCAACCATCAACCCATTCACCATCATCAATCCCCAGCAACCACTGATAGCTGGTCTCCGCAGGTGGCCCTGATGCGCTGGAGGGCAGGCTGCGCTTACAGTGCGGCGGAACGCTGGTGCCGCGCCACGGGTTCGTTGCTTGGGCCAAGGGGACCGTGGACGGCAGGTCATCACCGTGGTAGGGAGCTGCGGCTGCCAGGAGCATCCTGCCCTATCCCTTTCAAGGGGGGGCCTTTCAAGGGGGAGCGGTGCCAGGAGCCACCAGGAGGGTTAGATGCGAGTAGGTGAAGTGAATGAATGGTAGATCCATAAATCCATAAACCCCCTACCTTTGATGGTAAATCACCAGCTTTTGGAAAAAAAACAATGATGGTTTATGAATATGGATTTGCCAGTAATGATGGTTAACAACCGACAACGATAAGAGGGATATCAAACCAATCAACAAGCACCAAATAATTGATGATGATGGAAACGCTCTGATGGTCAATTGCAAGTCAATTGCAAGTCAATTGTCAATACCTAACAAACCAACCAACCAACCAACCAACCAACAAACAAACAAACAAACCCATAATAGTCGATAATGATGAACTATCAGCATGAGTGGTTGATCATGCTTAGTGGCTGATTGCTCATGGTGGTTAGAAACCACGGTTGATAATGACAAATGTGAGCCGTAGTCCGCAGGTCTTTCTTGGTGAGCCATCAGCAAACATTTTGGGTAGTTTATGAACCAATGGATCTACCTCACATGGTAGTTGAGTAGCCCTCCAACGGATGATCATTTGTCCTCTTGGAGAAATCGTGTGAGGAGGGCCAGGAAAAGTGCAAGCACAAGTGCGCCATTTGCCCTTCTTTATGCCAATAACGATAGATAATCTTCGAAACGCTCAGCAGTGTGTCCAGTCCAAAAGAAAAGACAGTTCAGCTTAACCAATCACACCCAAAAATATTGACATGGATGGTTTCCTGCGATGACTGCCATGAACTGCATCACATTCTAATTATTATCAGCACCATGATTGAAAATCAGCGAAGTGACTTTTGCTGAATCGAAGTTGCTTTCACTCAGACATGAAACACACAACCTCCTTTCGCAGCAGACTCTGTCAAGCCTTTAGGAAAGTCGCATGCAGCAGCAGCCAGATTTTGGAGAGAATCTTGGCGTGAGAGCGTGGGGTTCCCTGATTTTGGAGAACTTCTACCCTTCCAGCCATCCCTACTTGGGGTTCCCTGATTACCTACGGTAGAGGTACCTGGAAGGGTGGGTACACATGTTGACATTGCAACTCTTACTTTCCAACCAAGGGGGCCGCGCGGGTTATGGTTGCAACTCAAGGGTGCAACTTTGAAAGCTCCCCATTCTACGTCGAATCAATCACTGCGGGCAGATGCGTCCATAGCACTTACAATCCTTTTCGTGTCAGGCTATAAGCGTTGTAGACTGGTAGGGAAATCATTTGAGCAGTTACCAAAGTCCCTTGCTTCTCGTTATCAATGAGGGTTGCGGTGTTCGCCGCATTGTTGTGGTCCTCCTTTCTACCAATGAACTAGTAGAACCAGCCGCCACAACTGGAATGCCTGGCCGCAGGAACCTAGTCCCACCACAACATGGCACATCATGATCATCATGGCACAACCGCAGCCTAGCCACTGAGGACGTGCAGAAGTGTCCCGTGCGCGACTATGCCTCGCCTATTGGAACAAGTGGACCACTCTGAGTCATTTGGCGGCATTAGGCTGCTGGTGAAAGCATGGGCATGTGACATTGACCAGCTCCGCGTGTGTTGAGATTGAGCCATTGACTGTTGCAATACCGATTCTAGCAAATCTCTAGGGATCAAGATATTGGTATCATCGCTTTTGATTTGACCAGTCGCAATGGGCATACAAGAACCGCAGCCTGAACATATGGTGAATAGTTGGCGCTTGTGGGACTATGCTTTTACCAACCACTCACCATATGTTCCACAAGTATCATTCACCAAGCATAGACCAACCATTCACCACATGTTACCAACCCACTTTGGTCCACCATTTGCCCTTGGATTTGCCCAAAAAAGCGTCGTTATTTGGAGAAAACGCTGAGGCAAGGCCCAGCGACATGGCGGAGGGTGGCTGGAGCAGCCTCAACGAGGGGCTCCTTGGTGTCATGATGTCGCCCCGAAACCTGGATTTTGATCCAACGTTGTGAATTTCCATTGTGAAATGGGTAGGGGTACCTCCCTTACATTGCATGCAATTTTAGAGAGTTTTGCTCAGGGCTGGCTCCACATGCACCATCACAAACTCCATCAAGCTGCCGGGGCGCCATGGTTGCTACGTCGCGAAGTTGTGTGTGAGTATCGATTCTGGCAGGTATAATATATAGCTAATTGTGGTTTGACTAGGGCAGTAGGTATAACTATGTGGTTCAGTAGCTATGTGCTAAACAGCCCTGCAATTGCAGGCATAGCTATGATTAAGCAGATGACCAAAGTGCAACTTGGGGGCCCCAGCTGGTATAGCTAAGATTGAGTCCATAGGTTACTCAAGAACCCTTCGTTTGGCCCCACATCAACCGCCAGTTCCCAAACAAAAATCGATCTGTCAGGGTGATCAACCAATTCACCCATGGTGCCAACCACGGGAGGCATCCTGCTTGGCACCCAGATCTCCTCCCAGGTTGATCACCCAGTTCCAAGCAGCATCAAGCAGCCCTTGTTAATCTGCAGCCCAGGATCCGCGCTGCCAGGATCTGTATGTCCCTTCACGTGACCGAGGCGCGAAATCGCCAGGGTGGAATGTGTGTGGAGATCACAGGATGGCACAGTGATGCGCCAGCATGCATCCCCATCAATGGATACATCTCCCAATTTATGATTTGCATTGCGGCATTTACGTGCATTTACTTTGTGGCGAGTTCACAGGTAGATCATGTGCACCAGGAGAAATAGGATATATAACCAGTCATCGTTATTTAACCGCGCTACCACTGGCAGCATTGAAATTGACCGGCAGTCCCCATTGTACCAGTACAACCAGCAACACCCCGGCGGCATTATGAAGCTTTTGTCTAAACGCTATAGTATGCTACTGTATAGCCGCGCATTCCTGTAATCGCCGTCATTCAGAATGACCGTGTAAGTATACAGCCACTTCTGCCAGGTGATGGACAATGAAAAACAAAATTATTTGTCTATCAATAATCATACATAGGCGTTATTAACTTTTTTATTGCATCTACTATACTACTTCAACATTGCAACACTGGTAAGAGTCACTAAAAGCAGTAAATCAATTATAAATACATTTTGTCGCATCACCATTGCCAATTTCTTGCAAATTCTACACTCGCATATGCTAATTGCTGTCATTCATAACCATGATATGGCCATTCTTGGCCATTGTGCACGCACCATTAGAGAGCATTTTAAACTCATTCAGTATTCAGCATTCTTCATGACAATAAGGTACCCAGTCTTTACTGTATTTTTGATCAGCTACTGTAGCAGTACAACCACTATCAACCATGAAATGACCAGTCCATGGTCTATTGCACACCAGACGGTCCATTCAAATGAGGTGATATACGCATATGTTTGCTTCTAGTAAATTTATTTTCTATGAACTATAAGATTGTATGTATGCTTAGTAAATTTATTTACTTAAATATATGTATATATGTATGTATGTATATTTATTTATACAACTTTTTTTGTATTGATATAATATGTATATTGATACAAATATAAACAAAAAAATATATATATATACATATATATTTAAATCGTTAAATACATATTAATATTATATTTATAAATAAGATCATTGAAGCGGTCCATTTAGGTTCCACTTCCTGCTTAGGCCAAGGCTCCTCGAATGCCTTTGAGCCGCGGGAGGGCGCTCCTCGGAGAAGTTGTCCTGTTGAACGGGCACCTGCCATGCCTTCGCGCGTGCAGCATGGCAGCACCGGGGGAGGGGCTATGGGTCAAGCAGTTAACCAACCAACTAATGGGGAATTTCCATCAACAATTTCATAGGGAAAACAATGGTTAATGATAGGGGAACCGGGGGTACAGGGTTTTGACCCACTACCCTATGATTCCCCAAGTGATGATGGCGAATGATGGTGGATTGATGGGGTGAGTAGCCAGCAACAACAAACATCACTATGCACAGTTGTGATCAATTATGGCTGAATGTAGGTTAGTTGATAGTAAATGATGGTCGTATAGTCATAATTTGAGGACTTCATAAAACCGTTTTAGAATGCGTATCCTCCAAGAATTGAATGGCGTGCAAAGTGCAAACGTATCAGCTATTGAATTCTCACACGCATACATGCACACATGCATGCAGATCGCACGCAGATGGACACACATACGCGCACACAGTCAGAGAGCTGGTGCAAACTTGTTAGGATTTCTACAAAATATTGTTTATGCATTCGCACATGCAGAACTTTGTAAGTACCAACCGGCATACACACACACATGCACATTCATGTTTTCAATATGAATGTGAACTGTCAACCATCGTCAACATGTAACAACCTCTAATAAACCCACCATAGCCTTCGGGGTTCCCGTTCCCAGGCCTTCCTGGCGCAGCGATCCCGTTGAGGCGCCGAGCAGCCGTGAATGATGGCTAGACATAGGGAAACTGGCTGTGGGTCAAGGCTTCAACCAACCAATTTCATGCGGGATAAAAGCCAACAACAATAAGGAAAACAATGGGTAATGACCGGGGAACCTCGGGTACGGGGTGAACTGACCCACAGCCAAATGGTTGCTTAACAATGATGTTCAAGAGCTGGCTTAGCGATTAGTGAAGCATTGATTAGCTTGTGAACAAGTGATGAGCAACGGATGGCTCGTGAGTAGTGATGGTTAAGAATACATGAGCAGATGATTAGTAAAAATAAGAAGTAAACAATTAGCTTATTAAACGATGGCTGGTTAGTAATGATGGTTAGTTATGCTGGTTCACAATCAGTTTAGCAAGCTGATGTAGCAATTTGTAAACCGTTGATAAATTAACCGACAATTAGTAACGCCAATAAATAAACAATTAGGTTGGTAACAGATGGCTGGTTAGAAATGATGGTTATACAGTTATGCTGGTTCACATTCATCTTAACAAGCTGCTTTAACAATGGGTGAACCATTGATAGATGAAACGATGATTGGTAACATGAATAATTGAACAATCAGGTTAGTAACAGATGACTGGTTAGTAAGGGCGGTTCGCAATGATATTACAAGCAGGTGGTTGGTCAGTAATGGCTGTTAATGATATTAATGATCTTCATTGCTGACAGCAACCATTAACAAATGATTAGAAACCCCGGTAAGTGAAGCTGATTAGTTATGCTGGTCAACAATGATTTTGACAAGCTGATTTAACGATCAGTGGATCATTAATAGACTTGTTAACAAGTCGATGTAAAATTTGAAAGGCCTACGTTCCACCAGACGTTGGGGTTGATTAAGGCAAGAAGGGTTGTTGGAGTCGTGACCTTTTTCTTGCTCCTTGAACGATGAACTGCAGAAAGACCCAGTGATCAACAGCAATCAGCATCAGCCAGTTGCTTTTTAGGAAGCATTGTGTGAGGCTTGGGGGCATTCAGGACTGGGCCCGCAAGTTGTGCACCCTTAGACTTGCCAGTATGGAAGCAGACAAGGGTTGAGGGGTTTGGAGGCAACTGCCTATGAATGTCCATCAACCTGCCGGGGAGGAATCCTCACGAGTTTGTGGAAAATCGCATATTGTATTGTTGCTTTTCCAGTTGTGACTCATTGCTATGCATCATTTGCCAAAAACATATTAATCATTATGGAATATTATGGACCATAATCCGCCAATCACTAGCCATATTGACCATCATAGTCAACCAATCATATCACCATATTGACCATTATAACCCATCACATCCGCCACCTTTTCCAGACGGCTTGCAGGCGGCCGAGCCACTGCCACACGATTTGCTCAGCGCGCAGTTCCAGGGCCGAACCCAGGGGGGCGGGGGTTCATCTGGCTGGTGGGAGGGTGGGAGCTGCAGCTGGAGCCAGGGGTCTCCCTAGAGCCATTAAAGGGGGAGCCCGTTGGAGCTACCAGCGGTGGCGTAACCACATGGTTTTACATACTGCCTGGCAAGATTTGTGGAATCATTTTGCTGCTAAAGTAGTGGTCACTGTCACCGTTTTCTACAAGTAAACTGGATGGCTTATACCAACTAACTTTGGTTTTTAGCTTTTTTGGGATATGATTGATTTACCATATAGCCACTAAAAGTTAGACTTTTAGCAAGGGATCTAACAGCCACCAAGACAAGTAAACCAGCTGAAGAAATGGCTGGGATTTTCCAGGCAGCTGATTGAGCTGTCCTTCCCACGGCTTTGAAGTGATTCGACGGCTACGGCATCATCATGGCAAGCGGCAGCAATGCCCGTTACGTGAAGCCGACATTTGGCTATGGGTCAATATTAACCAACCAATTTCATGGGGGTTAATAACCAACAACAATAAGGAAATCAATGGTTAATGATGGGGAACCAGGGGTACGGGGTTTTGACCCACAGCCATTTGACCATAACACCGAACTGATTGAATGGTGAAGAATGCATCGTGAGCTTATGCCCTTCCACACTGGGAAGGGAAGTGGTTCGGGTCAGGGTCTGCCCATTATCCACCACCAAAAAATATCCAAAAATCACGTGCGGTGCTGGTACGCTGACATTCCAACCATGCGATGTGCCCAGGCTGGCGTCTCATTTCAATGCGACCTTTCATCAGGACCAGGCTGCCTGGGACTGAGATGATGCGGTATTTTGTTTGGTTGAAAAACATCCAGCAGATCCCAGCAGTTGAATGGCGTGACATGGCGCGACATTTCGCAACTCTGTGTTGTCAGTTTCGGGCGCTTGACGGAACTGTTCGCGGGAGCAAATTTCTCAGCAATTCGGAGAGAGTCGCGAGCACATTCACCCAGACCCGCAAATAATTCGTGAGAGCCCCAGGTGTTCGACCGACACCGGACATGGGTTCAATTGGCCGGTTCAGGTTAGTGAAATAGACACACAGTGAGTTTTCAAGTGGCCTTACTATAACAAGCATATTAGTTGGAAAGTGTTCTTGCTGCTTTCAGTTTTATCATCCGGTGGACGAACATATGGATAGCTCACCAGAATCGTTGTGGCTGTCCAGCGAAGCCACGGTGCATCCAAGGTGGCTCCCCCTTTGTGTCATTGTGGGCCGTGGTGTCACGGTGATGTTCTGGCTTTCCATGTTTTAACCAGGTGTAAGCAAGATCTAGAAGACAAAAACAACACACCCCTGCCATTTGGTAGATGCGACTAATCTGTCTAGTTGGACAATGGCCCATCTACATGGATGTTTTTGCAAGGTTTGGGGGTGAAATGTATATGGTGATTTTCAATTTCCAGGTTTATCTACCGGAGAAAACCTACTGCAGATAGTTCTCAGTGTCCACCCGTGATTCCTGCCTGCAGGTCATGAAGCATTGGTCGCTGGCCAGTCAAGCCTCTCAATCTGAGGAAGGTGCGGGGTGATCCGGCTGTGTATATTTTTGTCCTATTGTCAACCAGTCAGAGCTGCTGCCGCACATTACCAACCATTGTAAACAATTAATTATGTATCTTCAGCTCTTATCAGCCATTTCTACCGACGGTGATCAACCATCTTTTTAAACATGTATAGTCACTGGTTGATTTTGACCGTTCATATTAACATCCTCAATAAATGATCACCGTAATTAAATTATAATCAACAATTGCTCAAATTATATCAGTCATTCCCCAACAATGAGGCAAATCCTCAGTGAAGTTCTGGCGAAAAAATGCCGACCAAATATGATAAGCGATTATCATCCGATCACCTATCCACCACCAATCGCTACAAACTATATATGAATCTGATAAGCCACGACGATCCGCCACAAGCCATCGAACAACCATAATTTGCGGCTACACTTGTTCAGGTTTATATGCCAGCGCCATGGAGTATCTGGGTAAGCCAAAAGCCATTGAACCACCAAATATCCACTACCAACGACCACTAAGCAATCGATTATGGGGTTTGGTTCATTGAAACCACCTAAACCACCATACACATTGGCTATAAACGCATTTAACCACCTCTAAAAAGCCAATAATCCTCGAATCACCTCCCAATGCTCGCAGGTTATTTGCGGCTCCTGGACTATCACCGGGAGATACGCCGCCGCGAGCGCGGCCGCACTGCAAGCGCAAGTGCTCGCACTGGGTAGCGGAGCTAGCGGAAATTCCGCATCATCAACCTTGGTTAATTGCATATGGTTCTAGAGATCCTTGAGTAGATGCTGAATGTGAAATTGAACTATACCCAAGCTCAGTCAATGAGTACTTGATTTGCGGAGATTATTTTGTACAATCATCGCCAGTCTGCGGGGAATTGCAACGGGAGGCATCCTCAGTTTTGATAAGTGATCAGCCAATATTAGCGACGATTGGCCTTACAGTTCACATCCATTGTCAGCTAGCAGCCATAGGTTTTGGTTGGTAACATTTGCATTTATTGAAAGATCAAACGGGAGCTACGCATCACTATCGGAACCTGCCAACAGCCATAAGGATGTAGCCAGTAATCCGGATATAGCACCAATTCTGGAACTATAATTCCTTCATGGTATGATATGTTTATAATGTAGATTTATGTCACAACCAGTGGTAGAACTACTTCCACGACAGGCTAAAAATCATAAATAGGTGACTATTTCCAACTTTGGCAAAGTCTTTCTTCGGACTCCAACCGCCTTCCCCCAATCAGCAGATGTCCGACGCTGGAACATTTCAGAGCCCAGGTGTTCCATAGGACACCTCACTTAACCACTAAGTTCTTGTCCTAATCGATGTTTGTTTGATTTTTTTGATTGCTGTACTTTGTGTACCAACATTACATTACATTACCTTGTTCAAGCATATCCAACACATAATAGCCAAGTGATGGACCAGTGATAAACTAGGCGAAGCATTGTTTACCACTGCTCTCCACCAGCACAAAGTTGTTAGACATCCTCACTCAACCGGAACTCGCCAACCCTAGAGACTAAATAAGTGACTACTATCATCACCCAGTTGATGGTGCCACAGCTAATATTGGCTACCGGTTACCACCAGGCTATTCATATTATCCCGCCTGTGACTGGGCCATGGTGATGATCATGAGCAATGGTTATGCTCCCTCATCTCCCTCTCACATAGAGTTACCGTTGTGTTGGGGGCGTGCCGCGATCAAACACAGTGCGATGTGGCGAATTCACGTATTTCTTGTACAGGTTCCAATGCCGTGACGCATGGAGGATGATATGTGCAAGCCAATTTATGCACAAAAGATTTTATAATGACCAAACATTAATGTTTTCAGAGGTATCCAGGAGCCATCATGGTTTCTTTCGTTTCTTTGGTATCAATCGAAATCGGAAAGGTTATATACTCAGTCAATCAGCAACCAAAGAAACCATGATTATGCTCATTATTGCTCAGCTTGGTTAAACAGTCGAACAGTTTGGTTAAAGAAAGCTGTTCATGACAGACTTTGTTCATCTTTGCCCAGCTATTTTTGCAGACCGGAAATCAGGTTCCCCACGGACGAAGGGTGGCCAAGAGCACAGGCCGCTGGTGACCCCGACCCAAGGATTGCAGGTGAAAGTTTCCAGACTTTTGGCACTGCTTCCTGACTTTTGCCTTTGTTGGAACCACCTTGGCAGGTCTTCCAGGTTGATGGAACAGCTCCAATCATGAGTTCAATCAACCGTATTTGAATCTTGATGCTCTTCCCTTCCTTTGCCATTCCTGTGATGACAGGGACAGATGATCCAAACTTGGTTGATCAAGTTTCATGGTGTTTGATGATGTCCGACAATCGTTGAGAACAAGCATTTTACGACCCCCACAACTACTGGCTGGTGGTTGTCAACATTCTTATTGTCACTGGCACGAACAGTTAGTATATAACTGGTATATATTCCCTATTATTAACCATTATGAACCAGCTAGGTAACCAACCATAATTGATGGTTGATTGGCCATAATTGATGGTTGATTGACTACTATTTCTCAATCGGTTTGCAAACACCAACATCTATCACAACTCAGGTGTGCACATCACTCCTACCATGAAGATCGGAGGAACAGGGAGACACCTGCCCTGACAGTTGCGCGATCCACGCGCGGCTCCGAATGCCAAGTGCGACGGAAAAGTTGGAACACGGGAGCAATGGTGCCTTACCCAAGCTGTTGGTTTATGATTGCAATGGGTCATGCCATGTGGGTCCAGTTGGCGATGGTGTGTCCCCAAGTCACACCAGTGGTTTCCCTATTGATCATGGTGAACTGAACGGCTGGATGAGTAGCTACCCCCATGGCTATGAACTAACCCCATGTGCCTTCGCGACCCGCTGCTAGTCTCACAGCCTCAACTGATTCTGAAGTGATCATAGCCGCTTTGTGTTGAAATAGGGTACCCAAGCACAGCGCGCTGGGTATGCCCATATACCCCTACTCATTTGGTATTTCATGTTTTTGTTGTCGCTTATCATTTATCATGATCTACCATCAGCTGTTATAACCTCTTAAATGTTTTTTTCTAATCTTTCATCACTTTACATCATCTTTTAGATAATATTCTTTGAATTGTTGTTGATTAATGTTGCCCTTTACTATCATTGTTCTCGATTGATATCGACTGTGATCGGTGTTTGTTGTTGACTCTTGCCAATGATTGCTTTTGATCATCAACATTCATCAACGTCATCCATGTTCATGGATATCATTCCTCACTATCATTCACTACATATCATCCTTTATTATCATGTTCTTCGAATTAATGTTCATGGTTGATGATTATTGCTGACCATTATCATCCGTTCTTATCATCCAGCATCCACTCTGAACAGCTCAGGAGGTGCCTTCCAACCATCGCCTTAGCCGGCAGCCCCAGGTGCTTGCCAGCCAACTTCTCGAGGAATCATCCAGGCGGATGCCAGTGCCAGGGGGGCACGGGGGCAACTATGTGATGGGTCATGGCACCGGTAATAACAAACGACATTAGTATTTAGTATGGTTAGTTGATGTGCGTTCTGATTTGTTATATTTCAGTATTGTTTTTATATTTATTTATAATGGAGGTTAATTGATGACTAGTGATGCTTAATAAACATGGTCCATTCTGATGAACAGTAAATCCACGTGTTCATAACTTCTCCCATTTGTCATTGTCAATCGCCAGCTGGCAATAGTGGGTAGCGGCTATGGTTTTCGCGGGCAACGGCAGTAATGACCAACATGGCTGATAGAGTGACAATGACTACTATATAATAGCTGGGAGGTCCGCCATGGGTCACCACTTTTGCTAGCTCGATTGCTGTTGTGATTCGCCATTTTTTGAGTGCTCCGATCGTGGAAAGGATGCCACATTATTTGCATCCAAAAGCTACAGGTCACTATGCTCCAAAGTTGTTAATTGTGGGGATCACTCGCGGTCAATAACAGTATAGATCAGTACAGCAAGTGTCACTCGCTGTCGGCAAACAATGATGTCCAGTTGTATCAGATACATGTTTAGACACATGGAACACCACACCCGGAAAACCAGCTAAAAATGGAATTTCCATCGGCAGGTTAGTTTACCAGAGGGTATCTCTTGTCCTGTGCTAATCAGTCATATCAGTCAGATCGTGAACGCCTCCGGTGCCCCGTTGGTTTCTCACAGCTTCAAATGCTCGGCAAGTGAAACGTCGTCAGGTTCCTGTCGCCGGACCGTTTCATGCTAAGTGCTGCCATGGGTAGCTATGAGAAGGCACACCTGCTGGGATCGGAACTTGGGTCCAGGGTGATCCGCGGCGAAATCTGGGAATCCCAGGTGTGAAACACTCAGCACCTGGTTGATCATTCGGCTTATGCAAATATCATGCAGCTCTACTACGTGATGGTTCATGGAGATGAGTTCATTTGGAAACCCATCATTTCATTCCTTGTTCACCAATGTTCACCACACATCATTTCTAAAGTGTTTTTACCATAAGCTATTCTTCGGAATTCTGGTTCCACGGCTACCAGTGTATCGAACCGATCCTCGAATTCCGTGGCTTCAAACTGCTTTGCATCTAAGAAGACCATTGTATTGAGTCTCCATTTGACAAGGACTGAACTGGTGGGTAGAAACTGCCAATCATGGTTACTATGGCTAAAACATGGTCAATCATAACAGTGGGCAAACCATTGGTTGACAATTATCATAGCTAGTAGTAACTTAGGCTCTTCAACCAAATCCATCCGGAAAAATGAGGACGAAACCCTGATATTGAATGTGGAAACCTGAGAAACCCCGCCCCAAAAATGTGTGCAAGAGTGAAGAGCACCAAGAAGAAACTAAAAAGCCGCTAGCCTGTTCTGTAAAACAAGCAAAGTGGCACTGGCCTTCCAAATGCATCAACATGTCAGATGAAGACCCCTGTTTACAGGGTTTCATGAAGATCATATCAACCATCGCCAGCCATCATTATTTCTCATCATTGATCATCAGCAACCACTATGAAGCTATTTGAAGTTTGAAACGGCTGTTCAGTTGCATTCAGCAGTATGTACCCGCAAGCATCACTACGAGTACTACTATGACTATCGCTATCACCATCTACAGTAGCCATCCATCCATCCATCCATCCATCCATCCATCCATCCATCCATCCATCCATCCAGTCCATCCATCCATCCATCCATCCATCCATCCATCCATCCATCCATCCATCCATTCATCCTGGTATATCCTGGTCAACCACCATGACCGTCGCAACTGGAGGCTGGACAGTGGGCACTTGCTCTCCAGCTTCTGGACAAGGCGAGGGGCTCAGCTGGCCGATTGGCCATGGATACCAGGACAAGCAGTTCTAGACGTGGCCAATGCCTAATGATGGATTCATCGATAACACCTAATAATGCCTAGAAATCGGAAATCCGTGGGAAGCCCGGGCAAAAAATTGAAAATTGGTAGATAGTTATTGGTTGATCAAGCAATGATGTGGTGAGCTTGGTGAATAACAGATCTACTGAACCAAAGGCAATAGGTAGCAGTAAACGCAGCTCAACGGTGGGCGGACAGTTTGGCTCTTCAACATGAGATGTGAACAGCCAGGTGATAGGTATCAACTGAATTGATCAATATGGCTGATATGTTTATCAGCTAAATAGCTGATGAATTCTCAGCCACCCATCATTCAGGATCATTCACCGGACATTCCTAAGAACTGACTGATGCTGGTGGATGAGCCATGGCTTATTCAGCATCCAGTGCCCAGCTATGACACAGGTGATCAGCATGCCGAGGATGGGCCAAATCACCCAATATCATCACTAACCTTTGCGTGAGTTGAAACAATACATGTTTTAGACAAATGAAAAAAGTACCATGCATTAGCTCCTGCAAAATTGCAAAGATGGTATGATACTCAAGAGCATGAGGTAAACATAGGGAAACCCCAATATGGCTGCGGATCAAAACCCTGTACCCCTGGTTCCCCATTATTTACCATTATTTTCCCTTATTGTAAGCAAAAATTGGGCCAAAAATCGCAGCCATATTATGGTTGGTAAATCCTCCATGAAATTGGTTGGTTCATATTGACCCATAGCCATATATTTCCAGCATCCAAGGCTGCTCTGCAAACATCCGTCATCACTGGCCCAAGTGCAGGCGCAGCGAAAGGCACTGCTGCCGGATGCCATCATGTACCGCTGGGCGACAGTTGCTACCAGCGTCGACGTGCTCACTATGAGCACGGTTGGTTTCAAGGTCAAGGTCGTCATCATGATATATCAGGAGGGCATTTCTCCAGTTATAGGGGACCCTCCAAATCATCAAACATCAACGAGCTATGGCAATAAACCACTAGAATTTTTTGGGGTCGTTGTTTTGAGAGACCAACATGAGGATATCACCAATGTTTCTGATGATTGCCATTATGAATCATTTCTAACCACTCTATTGGCCATCATTGGGACGAAATCCCTATTTCCCCAGCGGTTTTCAGGGGCACCAGGCGGGTCTTACTACTCGTGGCTTCGCTGTTGGGGAGGCACCGCCGACCGTGGTCAGGTACACGCTTGGAATCAGCGCCTGCGACATGGGTCGGCAATGGCAAGCGGTCGGGAGCCATGGCGGTGCGTGGTTTCATCACTTCGAGGGCCTCGACGATCACCTTCGATTTTGGGTGCTGTCTAGGTCGGAGGATGAGTTTTGTGCTCCTTTCGCTTGAAACTATTCCAGGAGGAAACCGATGAATGTGGCTGGTTCAGAGCACGTATAGGACACAACACATGAGCCCAGAGCAAGAATACCACAAATGCAACCATCAGGTTTCATTGTTTCAAGTGGACAACTCCGTTTTCCATCTGGACGTTCTGGCCTAACCAACAAACACACGTTCAGGCAATCTGTTTGGTGCAAGTGCGAAGCCAAACGTCAGCAGAAGGCTTAAGACTATCGACATGCGCCTCACCGGCCGAAAATTGGACTTCCACTTCGAACCAACCAGCACTGCACTAGCCATTTCAAACCATCAAATCTGAAGCACCAAAGGACGCACAATTAGACAAGTTTGAAACAAGTATCACCGTTATTTTTAACATCCTGTAACCATCGTCCTGCAACAGTCTTGGCCAAGCAGTAGCCATTGATGATCAACCCAGGTGACGTGTGTAATCAATACCTCCAGCGTTTCACAACTTTGCCATGGCCGCATCGCCACCGGCCGCCTACGACTGGTGCAAGGTCTTGGGTGAGGAGCCGAAGGGTGGATGGGTCTCGTGCCACCAGCCATCAATCATCCAAAGAAGACGTGGTAACACATAGTAAGTGTATAAGTAGTAGTGTCCAAACTGCAAGTAGTAGTTCTAATTTCCCAACGATTGGACTACAGCCATTCCCAGAATGGGCAGTTCCCAACTCGAACTGATACAGCTTGTGCTGCATGTTGCTTTTTCCCAGCTGTTCCTTTGCACTTCATGGTTGAGGCTGCATGGCTGGAGACCACAAGACTGCATGTATAGTTGAGATGACGCGAGCAGCGGCGACATGTCCAACAATATCAACCGCTAGATGTGCAAGGGGAGGGGCAGGAAGCCTCGCAGCAATCAACAAAAGTGCCCTCCATGCCAATCAAATGCTTTGCCCTCCATTCAAACATGGCGCTTTGGGGAATGTGTGGTGGTTTTCGGAAGTGAAAAGTTGTGGAACAATACATCAGATGCTTGAGTATTTGGCTCATCAGTGTTTGAGAATGCCATCCGGACAATTCTTGCTGCAGAGTAGTGCTCGAGGGCGGGATTAGAGAGGATTAGACTGGAACCGATGCCACTGATGGCTGAGCAGTCTCCCGTAGCATTTTCAATCAAAAGCCTGGCGGTAGGTTACAGTAATTACTTGGATAGTATGACAGTCGCGTCCCTGCGACTGGTGCCATTCTCCGTGGCAAAATCGTGGGGCTACAGTAGTTCACCCACCTGTTCTTGTTATTTACGATGATGGTTACATCTCATATCTAACCCCAACAGCACATCCAAGTATTAGCTGGGCATGGCCAGAAATCTCACTGAGATTCACTCAGACGAGCCATGGAAGCAATCCCTGCAATCCCTTCTGGAATCCCTCGATGACGGATTCATTGTCAAGTACTGACAGAATACTGTAGGTCCCTTGACAATAGGCAGAGTAATTCCCACAGATCCCTAGCTTTAGATCCCGGTTTTAAATACGTTTGCAACCATCGCTCACCGTATCATTAACATTTTTGATCTATTGTGCGACATCACTAATCATCATTGAGCACCATTGACCATGATCACCCATCATGAACCACCATCAACATCCATCAGCCACCATAAAAACCACCATAAAAACCACCATAAACCACCAAAAACCACGATAAAACCACCATCAACCACCGTGAATCCCTATGTTTTCCCATGGGTTTTTGCCATGCAGACCTTGGACCCACCCTGCGCTTGACAGGACCTGATTTTGTGTCGCTCCGCCCTCCGGGACGACCAAGCCACTGCCCCCGGGATCACACATTTGGACGACAAGTTCTGCAGCACTTGGGCGGCGACCATGGAGATCCCCAGCTTGGGGTCATTAAGAATGGCTATAGTGGTGGATGAAGGGGAAAAAACGTCCAGTATAGTGGTTAATGAAGCTTAGTAGTGGTGAACAGTTCTTATTCACATAATGAAAGTGAGTTGTGGGTGACAATGATACAACGGTTGATGTTGACAACGCGCTGAATGACAGGCGACTGGAACCAACAACAATAAGGAACAATAAGATCGATGGGAGATCCAGCTGGTTGAAGTAAACCCTGCTCAGAACCGATGGCAAATCAAAAGCAGCTGTTGGTCTGGTGAAACTGGTGGCGGTTTCGTGATGTGGAGCTACCATTCGTCAATATGCATGATGCATTCATCAATTGACCCAAGTAATTGATATTGATGAGTGGTCGAATCATTGAAACCAGTGTTTGGTATTATTCGGCGTGCAGCTACCTGGCAAACATGAACATTTGGCACATGGACAGCAGTTGCGAACTGCTTCGGTGTAAAGGCTGTTTCGCCGCAAGCATGTAATGACATGTGCATACTGATTTTCTTTTTTTTGTATGATATGAACTGCAGTTTTTTATATTATGCAAACTGCAGTCCCAACTAAAGCCGTCAGACAAATTTGTGCGTAGATAGCGATTGCACTTGCAATGCGTGTGCCTGGTGGCCGAAGATGCGCGATTTGACAGGCACAACTGGATGAACGCCTGACTGAATCAGTGGCTTTTTTCGGTGGCTTGTGCACCCCAGCAGCCAGGTATACGCACTCAGCAAGCCTTGGGTGATTCGCTGAAACTGGTCCTGCTCTACTTTTCAGCACGCTGCTCGCTGAAAAGCCAGATCCGCCTCCAGGGGCCTGGCTTGCGATGGAAAGTTTGTTATTACCAAGGTTTTTTTGGGGTGGGGGTACCTACCCTAGATTGATAGATATATGATATATCGGTATGTTTCCATACACTTAGTGAAGTGATTTAGTCGTGGATGCTTTCCACGAGTTGAATCCACCAGCTATAGCTGCGCTTGGGTGGTGCAGGTCGATTGCCATGGGATCAATGTTGGTCACACGGTTGTTTTTTCAAGCGCCAAGGTTTAGGCCATCTTGGGGATCAAGAGATAGCAACTGGTGGCGGCTTAAATGGGTGTTTCTTACGATAGGGGTATCCCTAAAATGGACCCTTTATTGCTATTAACGGTCCATGAAGGATGAGAACTGGGGGTCCCCCTATTTTGAGCACCCCCACATGGATTGGCCTTCCTTATGCTAGCATGTGTCCGCACTGCTGCGATGATTTCCATTTGCCCCTTCAGGTTGGTGTGGGGCCTGCACGGAGTTTGACAATGTCATTCGTGACGTGCAGACAGCCTTCAAACCCTTTCCTGAAAATGATGACATTCAGTTTGTGTGGATCTCCTGTGCTGCTTGTCCGCACTGAGTTTATCTTCAGGGTCGCAGGTCAACAAGGCTGATGGTTATTCATGATGGTAAATGATGCTCGATGATGTTTATTCCGATGGGTTCATTAATTGATGAAAATGAATGGCTATTCCCGGTTGGTGAGTCAGGCACAGTCAGGTTGGAACCGACTTGGCGCTGTTGGCGTATGTCGTTGTCGGTCACCTCGAGGTCTAGGTGGTGATCAAACATTTCGTGCCTCAAATTTGTTTTGCAGGCGTCGTCCTTGAATTCTAGAAGCATTTGGACACTCAATTGTCCGTTTTTCTCCGATTTACCCATTGTTTTGCGACTTTCATCCATTTCTATGGGGTTGCTTGAGGGCCAAGGTAGATGCACATCACCAGTGCTTCCCACCTCTCGGTTTCGTTTTGATTCCCAGCTCATCTGTATAGGGTGGAGCTGCCAGTTCTCACAGGCTGCAAGATTTCCCCGCAGCGCCCCTGCGCACATTTTCTGTGGAAATATGGGTAGCAATATGTAGCAATATGTAGCAATCATCAAGACATCGACCGCCATGGGTCAAGATGGGGCCTATACAAACCAAAAATTGCTGAAATCTGTAAGTAAAGGTGCTCCGTGCAAACATAGCATCCCCTTTCTCCTCAATGAGAATCATAACCCTTCGCGGGTTTGGACACTCAGCTGTATCCTCTTAGGGTCTACTGGGACTTGTAGGTGACTGCACCTTGGAACATCACATGCGAATCAGTCGTGAGTTTCTGGCTGGTGGTTATTGAACATTTCTTCTTATAGTAACTATTAACCAATGGTTGGTTGACAAGCATATTTTTCATGACTGGGTGTTTCAACCACCAACCAGTTACGACCATGATTGGCCATTATAATCATCATTTTAACCATTACTACTATTAACCACTCATTTTAGGTTGAAACCACCAACCAGGTGGTCAGTTGAGTTGGCCTCGTCTCAGGATTTGTCGGAAGATTCCTTCAAGCTGCACTTGAAGCGTTTGGGCTCCTTCTTCGCAGCCACCTGGACACCGAAGCGTTTACAAGAAGCTGCAGCACGATGGGACTTGAGACTTGGCGCTGCAGCTGGCATATGGCATCATATTCCTTGTTTTGTAGCGAAACCCTGGGTTTCACATGGTTTCACCCATGTTTCACCATCTATAATCGAATGAATTCGAATGACCTTTTCATCCAGGGAGTTGATTGTCTTATGGTGTGCGCAATTTCTTAAGTTTTTCAAGAGATTGGATTCATCCAATCACTTGGTCCTACCTCCTGATTTGCATCTTGGACCCATGCCCACCCAGGAAGGCCATCCCGGCCTTGTTGGTGATGGACGCTCAAGATGGACGGGTGGTCACGGCGCACGCCCGCAGAGATGTGGAGGATGCCTACGATGACGAACAGCATGGCGGTGGCAAGGGCTATTTGGGCTTGTGCCTCGGGACGATTAAAATTTCAAATTTTATCGTGGTTCAGAATGGTCATTCTTGCAAAGGGATGATTAATTAGACATTGGTTAGAATGGTTGATAGTTGCTTGGCACCGGTCCGCCATCCACGCGAGCAGAGGCTCACCGTATTGGTCAATTAATGATGGTTAATGATGGTAAATGGTGAGTCATAACTAGCAACCAGTATTGATTAATCACTATGAGCAGTTACTACCCACCAAAGATTATATTCAGTATTTGAACAATAATCGCCACTGATTATCAATAACTACTATTAATACTAATCATCATCATCACCATCATCATCACCATCATCATCATCATCGTCATCATCCTCATCCTCGTCTCCATCTCCCCATCATCATCATCATCATCATCATCATCACCATCATCATCATCGTCATCATCATCATCATCATCATTATCATCATCACCATCATCATCACCATCACCATCATCATCATCATCATCATCATCATCATCATCATCACTATCATCATCATCACCATCACCATCATCATCATCATCACCATCATCATCATCATTATCATCATCACCATCATCATCATCATCACCATCATCATCATCATCGTCATCATCACCATCATCATCATCGTCATCATCGTCATCATCACCAACCACTCTTAAGAACCGCTATCACCTTGATAATCATCCTTATCATTCATGATCTTGGCCCTTGGCAGTGACGGCCGCCCTGAGGATCTTGCAATGGTTAGAGCTGCTGGATGAGCAACGCGCGGCCTTGGACGACGGTTTACCGCTGAACGGTGAGGAATCCAGCAGCAGTCACAGCGCGGCCGAAGGCGATGATGGCGATGAGTTCGGACCCATGATGTCTGATGCCGAAGATGCATGAGACAAAAAGCGCAAGCACCGAAGAGAGCTGGAAGTGGTGGTTGGGAGCCGAGCCAGAGGTACAGGGGTACCATGGGGTACTCATATTTAGATACAACATACATCACATAAGCACATACAATATATTTGAAAGAAATATGCACGCGCACACACGCATACAAACTTATTTGTATCCAAATTGATTTCCATTCTAGTTTCACGCTGATTTTCAGGCATGTTTATGTACGGTTTGAAGGGAGAGCTAACTAAGGAGCCACAAGGAGTGTTCAAACCGAATGGTAGGCTACAGATCCATAAACGCCTTTTAGTTGATGGTACATCACGCCGATGGTTGAACTGATGGTGGCTCATTAGAAAAGATCTACTCGTACCGTTAGATTGTAGGTCTGCATCATTCTGCATTTGAATGGTTTCCCTTTTTTGTCCGGACATGATCTTCAGCTGTATACTAATATGTTTGCTTTAGATGTGGTTATGTGCTTTAAGCATGGAACATCCGGACAAGGACGACTTTGGTCATTTTTGGGATTCACTGGGATGGAGCCTTTTTGCTAGGTGCATTGTTCATGTTTGGGATGTTCACCAGGGGTAAGGTCATAGACCAGCACCCAAATGCCAACTGCCGATTGCAAGACTAGACTAGACTGTGTCACATTTCACACAGTCAACGAGGAAATTACCTACAGTTCTGTACCCGATTTCAGGGGGCGACCTCAATCATTATAATCAGATTTATTTGCTCAGCGGATGCTTGTGACACATGTATCTCCTGTGATATTGTTTTATGGAAAACTGTGGTTGCCGTTGGTTCTCACTTGTTGCACTGATGGTCTCCACTGGTTTGGGGGCTTCTAGACGCACGAAAGGAAAACATCAATTCCCAAATTGCCCGCTACCGGACACATTGGGTTGGTTGCTTTCATTATTCCTTTCCACCAGAACGCAAGTGCCATACCCAACCCGCTTGGAACACCATGAGGATCCTCTTGACGGCACCCGGGCTATGATAACTGGGCGGCCAGGGGATGATCAGCGAGCAATGGGGAATGATAGCCTAGTGGTTGGTGACCACCCGGCTAAAGGGAATCAACTGGGGTGATCAATGCCGCTATCATTCTCCTACAGAGTTCTGACACTAGTTCCTATGGTGCGAGTTCGATTTTCATTTGCCATCAGCGTTTGGAGCCAGAACCTCCTGTACCTCAACATCAACCGCTCTCCAGGGCGGCCTCCGCGCCCCAAGGCACTTGCTTTGTATCTGAAAACTTCGACAGATGTGATCTCTTGTTTGCAGCTGAGCGGGGGAAAGGGAAGCTGTTGATTCAAGGGATGTCGAGGTGGGGGCCACCCAGCCATCCTGAAGAATGGATGAATGATGGTGAATTCATGGTTGACTGGCGGTTTTTGGGTTTGTTCCTGACTGGTTGCTTCAAAGAGATTCCAACAAGGACGGTTCGTTGCAAGTGACCCGACAGAAGTTCAGCGTCTTGTCCCTTGGGTGGTTCAGGGCGAAAACGAAGACATCATGACTCAGAATTTCCGTGATGATCATGATGGTAAATATGCCAAGATGTATTTTTGGAAAAAGTTCCACATGGGTAACTAGTAGAATATGTAGATATTCCATTCGTGGAGTATACCAAGCATTTGTGTTATGTAGCAATTATGAGCAGCTCATGTGGGGACAGCTAGCCACTGAAAAAGCCAAGAGGGTTCGCGGTAGACTTGCATATCATATCAGGCCTTTATCATGGCTGGAAGGAACGCGAGCCGGCAGGGCTTCCTATCTTACAGAGATTGATCTGGCCCGCCGTTTGGGATTGAAAAATAATTGATCCCTGAAAGATGGTGAAGAAGCTCGAGGTTCTGCCATGCTCAGTGCATGTGAAACTTGCCTGGACCTTGGGCGACGAAACGGGCGAAATGCATCGATTCGTTTTGGGCATCCGGCTGTCTCGTCCCCAAAATTATGTTGGGTTCAAATGCATTGATGCCCAACTGGACTTTTGGCATGCCAGCCCAGCAGTGCACCTTAAGGGCACTGAGGGTTATGCTTAGTCAAGAGCCAACATCGCTGAGGTAAAGTTATCTATTTGTACAATTTTTGACAATGGCTGTGGTACATAGATGTACGATAATGTACCAATTATGGTTGAAACATGCCCTGGGATCATCACCCCACGGATCGAACATAATGACATATAATGACTACAACATACTAAAACGATAGGTAGGAACTGCCACGAATGAGGTAATGCCATTCCAGTGGGATGACCATAGTTGCGTTGACGACTTGTGGGATGATCGTCCAAGGACGCCAGTTCTTTGCCGAACTCCTCCTGTCCAAATCGTTCAGGTGTCAATATTGAGCTGGTGCAGCTGGATCTTAGCCGCTGATCTCGAGAATATTGGATGCCATGACATAGAGTGAATGGAACGGCCACCATTTCCAATGTTCAGACTATTAGCCCGTCGGGGATGATCCAAGTTCCTATATCTGTCTACGCATTGAAAGTACGAATTTGGACCATCCCTGCGGGGAAGGGCGGGCCCGATCTAACTCCAAGGTGGTAGCTCTACTAATTATTCAGCAGGGCCGCCTTCCCATGGGGCTCACCCTTCCCTTGAATGTTGCTCGTTTAGGGCTCACCCTTCCCTTTGCACCGGCGTAGCAGGTCAGAAGTGGGACTTGGCTTTGCAACTCCTTCAGGAGGCAGCTGGGGGGCATGTCAGTGGCTAATGATGCGCAATGGTTCATGGTGGTTGACCATGGCTAACACTATCGACTAACGATGATTTAGTGATAGCAGATCATAACATATAATTTTGATATCCAACAAGAGGGAATCCTGTATACTGGCTAATGGCGACCAAGAAGCTGGCCGATGATGGTGGAAGACAAGGTAATGATCGTTATTCAAAATCATTGGGCAGGTGCGGAATAGAAATTGCATACGAATAGAAATTGCATACAATGTTGGCTGCAGAGTGGATTGATGGCAATGTTAACGTACAAGCAAACGGTGAACACCAAATGCTGCAGTGGACCCATGGAATAGTTTTTGGTAGCGCATTTCCATTGTGCTACCTTGTTTTGCATATGAGCCTGGGATATGGGAATGTTCTGCTGCACACAGTGGGGAAACGTGGTTTGTGAGTGTAGCATGTTGTAGCCAAAAAGAAGGCTGATTTGATTTGTGGATGCAAGGCCTTGTGCTTGGGCACTTCTTGTGTTGAGTCAAGATGCTGGTTTGCTCGAGAGCAGTTCTAGGTTCTGCTGCGAGTCCAGTGCAAGAGTGCCACACTCTTCAAGAGCAGTTCTATGTTTGTGGTGAAGGTTAGCACCAACCTTTTGAGTGCAGGTCATGCTCACATCTCTACATTCAGATTCAGTTCTATCCCATTGGCAGCCATTGGCAATTGAGTGCCTTTCGCAGCATCGGGATCCTGCCAACGCTAAGATTAAGCATGGGCTCGTTTCGAAGTTGTTGAGATATCTTCTGACATCACCTTCAGTGGATGCTCATGGCGTGTTGCTGCTACTGGTTATGCCCCTGGCGATTATGACTGTCATGTTTGAAATGAAACCGAGCATTATATACAGACACTTTTGCTTTTGTTAATGTCATTTCATGTTTCTATCGCCCGGGTTGTAGCGGTCACCAACTATACATTTGTTCTATCGATCGGGAGACTATTGATGACCTATTTGTGACATTGTATTCCATGTCAACTACTTTGCAAGACCTCTTGTTTATTGGTCACACGCCTATTCACGATTATTTGTGTGTTTGTTATTGGTTATTTGCCCATCTATTATTGGTCAGACTGTTACTTATCGTTGTCATAACATGTTTCCACCCAGTGATGATGCTACACCATGTCATTCTCAACGTTGAAGCAGTCTACGTCTCTTACAAAGTTGCAGCTGTTATGACCAATGCTGTTTGAATGTGATTTTGCTATGAAGATTTACTTGTCGGTTATACGGCAAGGTCCCCAGTACCCCTGGTGAACATCCCTTAAACCCACTCAACTAGTCTAGCTGTTGAGCTGTTTGCCTAATTTTTTGGATGGTTGGTAATGTTCCATCCAGGCTATCATTCTTGACTATTCTAACCCCATCATTAATCATCAAACATCATACACCATTGTGAATCAGCGCTGGTTCGTTGTTAATCATCACTTTCCATTGCTAAACCATGACAAACCATATTATTCACCATGACTCATGACTCCAATATAGATCATCAACCAACAGCTACGAAACATCGATTCATGATTAGCCAAGCAGTATTACAAACTTTCTATTGGTCTACTTGCTGTGTGGCTTTACCTGGCATTCCAACACCTCACATATAATTCACTTATTATACCACTGGTTGTGCCAATATATGCCAATTACCTGCTGCATGCTTTGATTTGTTGGTACGCCATTTTACCAATGTACGCATGAACCCTCATCAGTAAACATCACCATCATTCACAAGCATTTCACCATCAAATATTCATTCAATGGTTCTATCCCTTAGACCTGGCTCATAGGATTGGCCAGCAACGTCGAATCTGAATGATTCGCTATGGTTGGTACGAGTTGAATAGTGGCAAATCCATTCCCTTACCAACCATAGTGAATCAATGTGAATCACCCTTACCAACCATAGTGGCTATTCCATTCACCCTTACTAGCGATAGCGACACCTGTTACACATGTTGTTGGCCCACGGTTGGTTCAGCAACGTCACCGCTTGGTGCGTGACACAGCATCCCATGCTGCCCTTGGCGGCTTCACATCGCCAGGCTGGGGACTCCCGGCTCCGGCTGGATGTCACGGCGCGGAGCGTCGGGGTTGCCCAGAGGGTTGCAGGAGCTGAGAATCATCGCTGCCAGCGGCAGATGATATACGGATGATGCCCCACAATGGTTACAGAGCGGTCAATCACTGGCATAAGTCTGCCAAACATCCCCCAAATCATCCAAAATTCATTAGAGAGAGTCATTTAAAAGCAACATTAAAGCATGATCAGCCATCATGAGCCATACCATGATTGCCCCATCAGCCATTCACCATGAGCTGCTGCCATCAATCCTCGGCTGCCTTAGGCCGCTGTCAGCGCCTGTGCGGCTGCTGGCAGATGGACGTGGGTACGGGAGCCCTGGGGGAAGGAGTTGGGGCGCAAGGAAGTCCAGGGGTCCATGGCCTTGGGGGTGGAACAATGGTTCAGCCTGGTTGCGAAGCCCCCTCCCCTTGGGGCATCAGCAGAGCCACGACCACCGCTAGCCACACTGCTGCGATATGAGGCGCTGTACCTCTTCGGAGAAATGTGTCAAGCAGGCAGGGGGTTGGACGTCTTCTGCAACCGTGTCCGGATGTGCTGATTTATCTGAACATAACATGGGGGGTGTCAAGTCTCACAGTGTTCCCGGACCAGTTGAGCATTACATCAATGGCTCTATGCAGCAAGCAATCCAAACTCATGATTTTTAACGATGTGACACATGGTGAGATGAACATCAATGGAGCATGAATTGAACTTGCAGAACTCATTACTCATTAGTCAGGTGGATGGGTCCAAGTATGAGAAGTCCTTGTCACCAACAGGGCATTACCCTGACGGTTTTCGCCATACGATGAGTTTCGGGGCGCGCTCCGGCATAGCGTGGTGTAATGTTGACTCATGATGAGCAACATGCCTGGCCTAGTAGAGTGCACCATTGAAGTCAAGAGCATCTCCTTTTCTGCGGGTACCCTCCATATCTCCCTGTTAATGATTAAGCTGGATCGAGATTATCCACTTGCTGGAAATGGTAATGGGAGGCAACAAGTGGCTACAAAAAACCACCGCGGTATGGAGGTCAGTCCAGCTATTGCCATTAGAGATCCAACCACCAATTCAGACAATCTGAAATTTGAAGCTGTTTGAAGAGCAGCACAGGCTATATCAAGCTGTTGAGTTTGTCAAACTGGTGATGGCTGCTATCCGGTGGACGCCCGTCAGGACTGCAGCCAAGACCTCGGTTCAACTTTTGGAAGTTTGGCTTCTGGCTTTGTATAGCAAGGTTGGTGTGGCGTTGGTGTGGCACTGTGGTACTATCCTTTATTGTGGCAGATCATATCTGAACCTGCGGGATCTGACTTTAGGATACATGTCCTGATGTTTTGATGTGTGCGTGGGAGCGCTCAGATAAAATCCCTCCCACACACACACACATATACACGCAGTGCATACATAATAAATTTAAATAGATTTCTGTGAAATGGAAGAGTGAGAGAGAGAGAGGATTTATCATTATGAATTACAAATCCTTTCACTCAATTATATGCAAATAATTAGAGACGAAAAACCTCGAAATCCCACGGTCGCCGCATCGAGGCCCGATACCTCTGCCTTCAATGCTGGGAGCTTGGTGCGGTTGATCAGCTCCAAGGGTTGAGCATCGCCGAGCCCAGGCCGTGGCCACGGCATGTGACACGGACACCGGCCTTTGGCCGCTGACTCTGTGCCTGGTGGTTTGGGAACTCAGGGGGCGGCTCATCATATGTCCATCATGGTCCCAAAAGCCTGCTTGGAAGATCTTGGAAGCAAGAAACTTACAGAATATCACACTTTTTTTGTGTGAATGAATGTATTCGATTGCATTTAAGGCATGATCAAGAATGCACTTTGACGGTTTGGAATGGTTGATGATACGGTTGGGACGGGAATGGTCCACAGTTGGGGGCAATAGGTTTAATTGTGGCAACTTATGATGATGCAGACCCTCCAGACCCAATACGTTTTTTCAATATGGGGATGGGGACCCCAAAATCATCCATTCACCATTTAGAATAGTGAGCCAAGGAATTTTGCAGGTTCCTAATTTGAGAAACGCCCATGCCATACATGTTTGATCATGGCTTGTGGCTGTCAACCACGCATACAGCTGTCAACCCGGCCTCGCAGGAGATGATGCAAGAGCAGCAGCTGCAGCCCGTGCAGCCCAGGGACGGATGGTGCTTCCTTGCCAGTGGCAAAAACGAACATCGCAAAATCGTGATCGACATCACAACTGGCTGGTGGTCTTAAACATGTTTTATTTTCCCTATTAGTTATCAAAAATTGGTTGGTTGACAAGCATAGACTCACCAACGAGAACAACAAGAACGGCAACCCCCACAAGAAGAAATCCGAAATCAAAAACAATCCCCATGCTTCCAGTTACCATGCGCAGAAGGGGCTGGTGCTTCCAGCTGGTTCCTACCATCGTTGTAGCAGGGGCTACCATCCACAGAGGCAACGTCACCAGGCTGGACCTGAAAAGCTTCACCCTGGCACTGCGCGCATGCGCGAAAGGCGCCATTGCCGGGGCGAAACTGCCCCTTGGGCACTGCTGGGAAACCAGGGGAAACCAGGGAAAACCAGGATATAACCCATGAGAATAGTCATGAAAATCATGGAACACCAGGCGAAAACATGGGAAAACAAATGAAAAAGATGGACAATCATGGGAAAGCACTGAAAGAAAAGCAGCCTTTCTGAGGGAAAAAAACATTGATGGATGCTGGGGTTTACACCACCAGCTGGACAGAATCACTTGAAGGGTAGAGTCATAGGTGTGATCGAAACCAAATGTTCATTGATTTACTCCACTGGATCTCATTTTTTGTTTTCAATCAATCGCTTCATTTGGCGCATTGAAGCTGAACCAGTGAATTGAAATAGTTTCAGCGAACCAAGAATAAACCTCACACAGACATGTGCATAGACATTCTGTTGCAGATGGGTAGACGGACTGCTGGGTAGGTAGGCTGAGAGATAGATAGGCTGATAGAAACAGATCAGGTAGATAATTAATGCCATTTAACGCCCTGATGTCAAGCAACTACTTGTCAGTTGATCGAAACGCCGTCACCATTGCCGACACTCCTTCACCATCGTTGGTTGCTTGACCTGTCAACCTGCGCTAAATGTTTTCTGTTTCCGTATCATGCTCTATTACCAGCCCTTTTTCACAACAAATGATCCGTAGCTACTTTGAATCATGATCTCCAGGTGCAGGTACTCCATGTACCAGCCTTCAGCCTTTTTTCACCACACTTGATCCGTGGCCATTTTTGATCATGACCGACAGGGGCTGGTACGTCATTTATCGTCATTTCAGCATTCACCAGGCATTTCCATGGTGAGTCCTGGCAGGAGCTTTGTGGCGATCAAGCTTGGCTTTGCTGGCAGACGCTGCTCAAGGCTTTGGGACTGGCTGGTGGTTGGGAGGGAGCTGCTTGGAGCCAGGGGGTATCCCGGCCACTGGCCCTTTAAAGGGGAGCCGCCCCAACCAAATGGTAGGGGAAGTGGTTCCAACCATAGATTCTCACTGGTGAACGACTTGTGGCAAATTAAATTTGCATGACCTGATGATCTACCTGTGGCTGATTTGTAACTGGTTTGCCACCCTTGAAAATGATTGATGTCTTGCACTTCCAGGGATTGCTTCCCAGAGAGTACCTGTATACTGACCTAGTGGTAGACTGCTTGGTGGGTTTTAGCCATGTACATATTTTCCTAAATGTATGGTGGTTGGCTAGCACATTTTTCATAGGGGTGGTTCGACCGCCAACCAGAAAAGGTGATTTGCCCAACGGTATTGGTGATTCTTCCAGGGTTGGCCAGCATTGGCACGCAGCACACAGCTTGAGGGGAACTGGCACGGGTGAACCAAGAAATGGAGCGCAAAACAGTTTCAAATTCCAACTCACGGGCATCCAAATGACCCAGATTCAAGCAATTTGTTGAATCAATTAGTCAATTAAGCATCAGCTACACATCATTTAAACATCCATCAACCACTACCAGCTTATTAACCAAGTTTCCTGCCTGTATTCTAGATGTTTCTGCAAAGTCAGCATGGAGCAACTGTTAGGTGAGCCACCTGTGGCAACCGTGCCACAGATCACCATGGTTTTGTAGTGGCCTCGCTGCTACCCTCTCAGCCCGCGGTTGTCTTATAAAAGAATCGGCAGATTCATAGCAATAAACTCAGGATGGCAAAGCACCGCCCATGTACAATCACAGTATGCACTAGTGGGGCTTATTAATCTGATGACTATATTGAGCTTAAATGAGCATATGACATGGTAGATGTGTTTTAATCCAATCTCATGGACTATGTAAGGCCTATGGTGGGGCTTGTGGCTTATGATGGCTCATGATGATGTAACACTGGGGGTGTGACCAACAGCTGGATTTGCATGCCAGTAGGTGTGGAAGCCGGTGCAGCACCACAACGCACCCGCCTTCAGGGCAGATCGAGATGGATGCGACTGCCTATGCTGCCAGCGTGGACGCATGCAACAAGTGCACGTGGACTAAGGAGGTGACTTGGGACGTTGATCCTGATTCGGGTGGTCACCTTACTTCGACTGGTTGGTGGTTTCAAACATGTTTTTATTTTCGCTAGTAATCAATAACAAATGGTTGGTTGACTACCGCATCGTTTGTCGAAAGGTGGTTGGCTGACTAATATTTTTCATAGGGATTGAAACCACCAATCAGTCGATTTTATGAGACTTTACGTGGATTTCACGAGATTATCATGTGGGGCTACATGATTTTACCGGATGATATGTGACTTTTCAACTCTTTTCTTCATTGATTTATACGACTTCATATTTGTATCTCATGTGGGACACTAGATTTGGTGTGCCCTCATCAAAATATTGTTTCCCATGTTCAGCCCCTATGACAGGGAAGATGATATTTCTGACAATTTCATTCAACTCAGCGATCTCCAAGTGTGGCTGGATTTCAGCAGAAGAGATGCATGAGAGAAGGGTTGCATACCGTGGGTCAACAACCTCAACGATCAACACTTGCGGTCAGCGGTCATTTTGGGGACAACCGAGGGTCGACCAAGTGGGGAAGACGAAGTCTCATTAGGGCCCTCCCAAGAAGGCCATCCAATCCTAATGGCTCGTGATCCAAAATTGTTTTTTGGCGCCCTGCTAAGAACCAATGCGATTGTCCACTGTATTTGGGTCATCTTTGATATGCACATTTAATTTAAAACTTTAGTGCATCTACAGCCTGTTGAGTTTTTGTGACCGTATCGAAGTACCAGAAAGTAGATACTTGCTTGTAAAGACAACCAGAATCAGTTGCACCAACTCCTGGCACCATTGCCGACCGCTGATTTACCATCCCCAAATCATTTCACAGCTTTCGGGTGGCAATTTAACAGCCATATCCAACCATCAGTCATCATGAATAAGTATCAGCAGAGTGTCAGCCACTCTGCACCATCATCGACCGCAATTAACCATGCCAAACAGTTCTTAGCCAAACATCCCCAGCACCTTTGGGAGCAGTAACATCCTTTCCGTCACCCGCGAACCGTTGAGGTTCCCAGTTTGTTGCTTGCGCTGACCTCATGCAGTCTCATAGCCTTGGAAGGCGGCGCAGGCAAGGTGGCTTGGTGAAGCGAAGGTGGATGAATAGTGACTGGTTGGTGGTTTTACTATGGCCAGGTAATCTGGGTAGCAGAATGGGTACTATTATTGTTCTATTGGTTAAGTATCTACTGGTTGGTGGTTTTATCATGGCTACGCAAATAACCAGTTACTATTCATTAGCAATTCTTATTGGAATAGTAACCTATGATTGACCAGTTATTATTATTGCAATAGTTTTATTATTATGGTCCAGGTTAAAAATGGTCAACGACACAACCAGGTGAAACAGCCAACAGGTTTACCAGGGGTTATAAAGGGGTTTATCTAATGGTTATAGAGTGGTTCTAGCCATGAATAATGGCTACATAGTCCAGGACATATCATTGGAATAGTAACCTATGATTAACCAGCAACGACTTTTATTGGTGGTATATGGTGATTATTGGTTCATTAGTACAAATGGCTGATAATGGTCAATAATAGGCGATCGGAAGTCCGACAGGGATGGTTAAACAACTATTGGCTGGCGGTTTCAAACATGTTTCCCAAATGTATTACCCAATTGTTGGTTGGCTGGTTGCCGAGCATTTTTTTCATAGGGGTGGTTCAACCACCGACCAGGAAAGCCTGCAGGATGGATCAAGGCTAATCAGATCATGAAAAAAGCACTAATTTACGAGACATTTTCAATCAAGATCCAACAAGTGTGGCTGTGGGTTTGTAGGCTACTGGATCATGATCCATATCAATAATCAATGAAAATGACTAAATAACCACCAGCGGCGTCGATCATGTCACGCTTACCACCATTAAGGGGAAGGATTTCCATCGTTCTTCCGATTCGTGCCCAACTCCAGCCTTGCACCCACAAGGTGTCAACAGACAGCACCGCTTCGAAACGGGTTGGAAAAGATGGTGCTATGGGAAGCCATGCTGCGAACGAAACACGTGGTGGGTTTTCGCAAGGAGCATGTCACCTTCTTCAGCACTTGGGAAATCCTAA
>VSDK01022771.1:590333-626305 GCA_009767595.1 Symbiodinium kawagutii
CCTGCTGAAGTGTTGAAGTCACCTGGCATAGAAAGTCATACCATTCAAGATTTGCACTGCAAAGCCTTTCTTCAACAAGACACAGTGAACATCGGTGAGCACCCACATGCATGGACAGTCTTGTAGTGAGCCTTGTTCATTACCCGCATGGCTCAAGAAAAGACTGGCTGAAAACTCAACATCCAACTTTCAGTGATGCAGGCCCCCACTTAGCACCAAGAAATGCACAGGGCAGAACTCTGTGCACAGCAAGGCGTTATTTGATGCTGTAAATGCTCTAAGCTAGCATTCCTTGTACTAGTATTTTTTGTTTGGCTACGGGAGATATTCTAAAGTAATTTTCACCAGGTTGTCTCAGTCTTTTGGCCTATTGTTTTGTTTGTTTTGTTTGTTGTCGGAACATCTCAGTCACCAGCACATTATTCCAGTCAAGGCTAGAGCTTTCTTTCACACACAGCCATTAGTCAACAGCAACTCCATCAAATCACAGTTGCAAGAAGGAAAGCGATCGGTCAATCACGTATGGAGGCACACACGCCACACGCCAGCTCCACTACCTAACCATTGATAAACCTTGATCAATCATTCAGTGATCATTTCGCAAGCATTCACTAAACCACTAGGATCAGCCAATACGGGGCTTTGCCACCTATCGTGTCAAGCTTTTTTGGTACAGCCGCCGCCATGGATAATTTGCCGCTCAGTGTAAAGCAGGGAAGTGATGATGGGCGCGTGGCATGATGTTTCTCCGGCAAAATTTGCTTTGCTTACGTGATAAACTGAAGAAAAGGTAGATATGGATGAAAGATGGCAATTGTACCTCTCAAGATGATGATATTTAAATGTATTTAGTTCTGCCTCGAACTGATATCCATGTTGCTAACAGTCAGTCACCACACTGGGAGTGCCCTGGTGGTGTGACACCCCCACGTGGCTATGTCGCACCCATGAGCCACCCTGATGGATTCACCCCTGCGTGGCTTAGTATCCCATCCCCTTGATCAAAAATTTCGGAGTTTCAGCTCTCCGGTTGCGAGCGGCTCGATGAAGCTGCACCCAGCACTAACCAACCATCCACCCACCCACCCACCCATCCATCCATCAATCCATCCATCCATCCATCCATTTATCCATCGATGCAACCAACCAACCAACCAACCAACCAACCAACCAACCAACCAACCAACCAACCAACCACCCCAGCCGTTGCGTCATCTTTTAGGCCGACACCTGTCACTTCGCCCAAGAAGGGGGGACCCGCCGCCTCCTTGGGGCGCCATTTGCTGATGGCTGCCCTGGATGTTCGGAAGCCCAGCTGAGTTCTGCGCAGCTGTGGATGGGGAAACATGGCGAATCATGGCTTACCAATGGTTCGCAATGTTTCATTAGTGGTGGCCGGGGGTTGTCAACTGTTAATTAGCCAATTGCCGTTAATGGTGGCTAATCATGGTTATCACTGGGTTAGTTGGTAGCTTATATACTCAGACGTAACGGTGAATAGTAAATCATTCATCATGGCTAACAGCAATATTGAATTAGTTTGATCAAATTATCCATAAAGACCAATGGTGGTTAATTATATTGATGATAATGATTCATAGTAATTGGTGGTTAGTGGTGGTTAATGATGGTTTAATACATTTGTTTGGTGATTAATGGTGGTTGGTTCGAGATAATGGGCTTAGAACTCTGAAGACGATTAATGGAGTTTATTTGTTACAATGAGTTTTGTGCCCTGATTAAGAAGCCTTTGATCGATGAAATGATGCCCAGTGCTAAATATGATGAATGATGACTTCCAATGTAAGTGCCAAAAAGGTTTAGCCACTGGATGAACAAGCACAGAACATGAAGAATAAGCTTCCCAGAGATGAATGACCTCTTAGGGATTCTTTTTTAATCAAGGTAGAAAGTGGTACCCCAATCAGCTGGCTGCCATACTGGCACGAGCGTGTTCTGTTGGACATTTTGCATCCCCAATCTGAGAAAGTACCAGGGCAAGGGCAGTCGCAGTACATGATGTAATCAGGGTACCTCCTGGAGGAATGTCATGGCCAGCATGAAAGCTTCCCATTTCCAATTCAAATTCTTTGTGAGCACATCACATCCATTATTTTTCTAGGAGTACTATTTGTTGAGTTGTTTAAATCGTTATCTTGAATCCTATGATTAAGCATTCAACATTGCCCCAAGATGGCCATCCATGTTTCCTTATCAGTGACGGCTGTCCCCATGCTAACTATCCGCCGTGGCCCATGTTCAGACATCGCTGAGCCAACATCGAAGATGTTGACTTTTTGTTATCAAGGCTGGTTGCTGATATTGCTACTCCTAAGTGGTATATGCAGGGAAACCAATTTGTTCTACAAATTGTTGACCGCTGCTTATGGTTACTTGCCGATGTTTCTGATTGACTCTATGCCGAAGCTTGGCCAAACTTTTCCCAGTTGCACATATCAAACATGCCTGGCTCGATTTCACCCAGGTTCAACCCATGAGTTGCTTGACCATGCCACAAAGATGATGGTGCACCAGATGCCAGACTGTTAGCCAAGTTAATTGGTATCGTTAGCTATCGTTGATTGATACCCCAAGGATGCATAGTTGGTGACCATCAATCAGTCATGATCAAACGTGGTATAATCACGTGTAGCTCGTATTAGCTGACTGTTCAAGCCATCAACTATGAAGAGGCCTACTGTAAGTACCAAAATAGCCGTTGGTAACCTGTCAATTCCTAAGCCCATTGAAAGGCTACAATAAGCCATTAGTAGTCTGTAACTAGGTTACAATAGGCCTGTTAGCAGCTTACAATAAGCCATTGCTACTTATATAATTGGCTTCACCTATTACCAAGCTAATATTATACAACTAGTACATTGTCGTATATTAAGCCGTTATAACTCGTTACTAGTTATATTGTTACTAGTTACAATGGTAACAATTAATCGGCAATCGTTACTATTACTAGTCGTTCGCCATGGTTGCTTGGCAATCTTGGCTGTTCCGGTCTCGATGGCCTCGCCCAGGTGCCCAAACGAAACCAGGCGCGAGGTGTTTAGAGGCTGTTAGCTGTCAACCGTGGACGGTCATGGTTCATGATCAATGGTTCCTGGGTGGATTACAGCTGTGAACTTAGCTTTTCAGCTTTTTTGGGATAGGCTTGATTTACCATATAACTTGTATAACCACTAAAAGTCAGACTTTTAGCAAGGGATCTAACAGCCACCAAGATAGTATGTCATGGTTAATGATCATTCTTGTGAAGGTAAGTGGTTCAGCTATGAATTCACGAGCTAATCTTTGAAAGACATCGACCATTTGCATGATAAATTTGGAGTAGTTGGAGTTGCCAGAATTAGGGAGGGTCCTGCTAAACAACTTAGAGTTAGAGTTATGGCGTATGCGTGTTTTCATGTTGAGAGTTGCCTTATTGAAACGTTATTTACCCCTGGTAATCTAACAGCTGGCCGGATAACCCACTAGCTATCTCGATGACCTACTGGCCATGGCTTCCAGCCCGCCATGTTTGACTAGGTATACCATTATTAACCAGCACTAGCCATCATTGACCATTTTTGACCATCATTAGCCATCATTGGCCATCATGGCCATCATTGGCTATTATCAACTACTAGATATCCATTAAAAACAACACAATTTTAGGGAGGCCGTTGCCCCTGCCTCTCCAGTGGTACCATGCAGGCCCAGTACCATAGAGTGAGCCCCAGTTGCCCAGGGCTCCGCATCGCCCACGTCGCCCACGTCGCCCATGTCGCCACCCGGCCGTGAGTAGGAAACCTAGCGGGTGACACTGCACCGACCATGGTCGGTTGGTTGGTTGGTCGGTTGGTTGGTTGGTTGGTTGGTTGACGCGGAGCCAGTGACCGCCACAAATACGTAGAGGATAGCGAGCACCCTTGACAGTCTTTCAAGCATCCCGAACTTGCAGCCTTGCCAATATCATCGTTCAGGTTTCTTGTTTCTTTGGGATTAACGCTAATCACGTGCCATCATGACCCGTCAAATAAGTTGGTTAGCATGCAGCAATTAGTATTCACCAATTCCTCAGCCATCATCAGCCAAATATTAGTTGGTTAAAGGTAGATCCATGTGTTCAGTTTACTTTCTCCAGTCAAAAAATAGAAACTGGTGATCTATCTATTGACAATATCATGAATCATCGCCATCATTAACCATCACTAACCATAATTTACCATAAAACTATCCATGAATCTATTGGTGATAATTTGCCATTATTAACCATGAATTAACCATTATTAACCATGAATTTACCATTATTTGTCCAGTATTTGTCCATATCAACATCTCAGCTGCTCTCTTGGCTAACCATGAGCCCAGATGGTTTGCCGACCCGGCCTGCCTTGAGGTCATCCACTTCGCCTGGGCACGTCAGGGAACCTATTGGGCGAGGGATGGCTATAGCCACGACCATCCTGGGGTTAGGTGGTTGGAACCCCGGGAGATGGCTATAGCCCCAAGCATCCTAGTTAGGTGGCTGAGGACGGTTGATTTGCATAGAGAAAGCGCCAGTTTTAGTGTTACACAGTTCCTGGACACAACCGTTTGGGATTTGATTTGCATGTGGGATTCGTAGGCTGTTTATGATTTGCATCATTTCTGAAATTTGAGCTGTTGCATATTGTTGCCCCTTTGGGAGTCATGCGTTTCATTTCTGCCTCACGATGTGTACAGACTCGTTCGAGAAAAGGCTCCAAGATGACCGAGGCTTTCTGTATTTTGGTTTGGCCAATGCTTCGATTGAAAGAATCTAGTCAAAAGTTCTGCTTTTGTGGTGCGGTAACATCAAGACTGTGGTAGCAGTCCCTGCTGCACTGTTGCAATTGAAAGCATCTATGCACATATATACACGTATGAAAACGTATGTGTACCTGGGGAGGCCCCAACCATACCAAAAGCTGTCATCCTTTGCAGGGCTTGTTTTTGGGGGAGCACATCCTTCCTAGACATGGTCAGCATGACTTGCTGGGTCGGCTGAGTCATTCTCAAAATCATCACAGTAGTACATGACATGAGGGACAAATGCAAAGACCAGAATGCTACTTGAAGTTGTTTTTTCAAGGTATGAAAAAACACATCACACACCCACCTGTTTGGAACCTTTCGGCCTTGACACATCAAGTGCCTAGATGAGAATTGAAGCTTCATGACATGTTGCATACTGGGATTCATTGATTTTTGGGATCAGCCACAGGCAGTTCAAATTGCAAACCAAATGTTTGCCCATGTGAAACACGTGTGCACATGGGATTTTGTACCAAAAAAGTTTGCGTTTGGGTGGACATGTTCAAACTTGAGTACTTAGATGTATGCATAATCAAATGATGTGCTGCGCATAGCTAACCAATTCAGGCGCTTAAAATAGAAACGTAGATATGCATATGAATCTGAAACACGGCGTTAACATTATCATATGATGCCGCGCTGTATGTCAGAGCACAGTTGGAGGACTTCAGTTCGTGGAAGAAACAGTAGTAATTAAATAATCAATAAACAGTATTAACTGGTCATTTTTTGCATGATTTTCCATCAACCATCATTCTCAATCATGATTTTCACCACTAGCATCTGTGGTAACATATTAGCCATCATCATGGACAACGTCATCATTAGCAGCAGCATCATCATAGCAATGAACCATCATGAGCAGGTCCATCTTAACATCCTTTAATCTCAGGCCGTCAGTAATCATCCTTAAGCATTACGAAGCATCATTCACAATCAGCATCTATCACTACTAGCCATCACCAACATACATCACTAGCAACCATCAGCAACCATCAACGATTTGCATCATAATATGCAGCACCGGTGTTCACAATGCCTTCGTTGTCCTGGCCTAGGCAAGAGGTGGTCTGGAAGATGGAGAGGTCGGCGGCCTGGGCTGCAGAAAACTGCCGATGGCATGGCTTGCGCTTGCTTAATCTCAATGGTTTAATGCATTTAATGTTTCAATCAGCAAGTGAGCATCATCCATAATCTCATTGATTTATTCCATTTTTGTTATGTTGGTTCATGAATCCTGGATGATGTTCACTTGCTGGCGAAGGATGAATGATGGTTGACCACATGTCGCATCAGTGCGTGATGAGCGGTTCGGTAATGGCTCATGTTGCTTAATGATTACAAGCTGGTCAATCATGGCGAATCATGGGCATGGCGCCTGGTTGCTGGTTCCCTCTGGTGCTAAGTCCATGATAACCAGCTCGTTCTGTTGTGAGCTGCCGGCGAGCCAACCTAGGGCCCTCAACCCGACCTGGTAGTCGCGAGTTGTGCCGCTGTGTTTCGGCCAGTTTTCGTAGCGAACTAACGATGATTAGGCAATTAACCATGTCTTTGTTCGTTTGGCCCCCTAGTCAGCTTAGGCATTAGTGGTTAATAGCCATGAGTAGCCGTTTTCCTTCGAAGGCGCAATTTTTTGACGCTGATGCCAGGAAGGAAGTCAGGAGACCGAGTGCGGCTCTCGGTCGGCCAGTGCAACCAACAATGCCTCGTGCATTCTTTCTCATCAGTCACCAATTTGTTAAGCAAAGGTCACCGACTCATTGGCCTTTGTGAATTATGGCTACCACGGCTAATTGGCATTGTTCGCAGTAGCTTGCTAACTGCCACAATTAGCATTGTCAACCATTCATAGCCAACTGATGCCAACCATCATAGTGCTGACCCTTATGAAAAAAACTTCAATCATGAAGCCTTCACCATCCTTGTGCATCCACCTAAGGCAAGATGCTGAGAGCAAGCATGCCTTTGGCTGGTACCTAATCCGTGGCTCGGATGCAGGCATCAAGTTTGTGAAGCCATTACCCCAAGCGATGAGAATTCCGGAACAGTCAGATAACTTCTCCGATGGTTCTGATTGATCGATCAAGAGGGGCCATGTAAGCCATGCTTCGACTAAGTTACAAAACCATGATCGCGCACAAACCAGCATCATTGACATGCTTTATCAGCATCGAGGACGTCCAACAGTTCACAAGCTTATGGAGCATTATCGAATCTGTAAAACAATGATGTTTTTTCCTTGCAAGTGAAGCTCCGGGCATTTTTTGGTCATGTCCCCAGGAAGGTATTTCGCGAAGCTAGCCATCTTACCCCGGGTGTTTTCACACCTTCACCCTGGTCCAAGAATCAACATCGCCAGCTTGGTTTGTATCAAGCGACTTTTTCAGTTGTTGAGATCTATAAGCGAGTTTTTACCCCATCTAACAATCTAGTTCTCATTAGTTGTGAGTTTTTACCCCATGAATCTCATGAGCTGCTTATCTCTTAGTTTGTTTACCTCTTTCCACTGGCTCTCAGGCTCGGCTTTGAGCGGCCTTCGAACTCCCAACAAGGAAGCAGAGGTTGGGACATGTTGGGACTGGTAGACCTGCCGTAGGTCCTTCATGTCCTTCGCAACTAGAGTTGAACTGATGGGCCCACTGCCAGCTTGCGGTTCTAGCCTCTCCAGGATGCTGGTAGAGCCGCTCTGAGTATCACCGAAGGTTCAGAAGAACAACAAATCAACACGGCCAAACAGTGAGCCCGGAGATAGGCAGATTTGCAATCAGAGCAACGTTGCTTGGTTTTGGCCGGGAGTTTCTTTGTAGATCTGTAACACTCTACTAGGTTGACCAGCTTAGTGGTTGTTGAATGCAAGTGATTTATCATCAAAGATGGGGGAGTTACTGATGGCCAGATCTCCAATCACATGGTCATTTAAGAGGGGATCACACGATCCAGCACCTCCAGCGGAATCGTCATCAGGACGGCTCGCCGAAAAGTGTGAGGCTCAGAAACTCGGATAAGCCGCATAGGATGAATGAAAAAATTGCTTAACTATCATGAGGGGTTCATACTGGTCAATAGTGAATAAGGCGATTTTTTTAGGGTTAAGAGTAACATAGTACTACAGTCTTATCTATAGTTTTTGCTAAGTGTTGATTACAACAAGTTAACGTTGATTACTATTGTTGATTGTAGTTTGTTTGCTACGACTGTTTGCTATTCCTAGCACCATTGTTGGTTACACCCAACGGTTCTGGTGCCTTTTCTGACTTCCGAAGCGGTTCTGGTGATCCAGATCGACGAACGCCGAGGTCCGGACGTGGGTCGACGGTACTCACTGGATCTGATGGAATCCATGGAGCCGACGGGGCGGGCGCAGGATGGCGCAGGGCCAGGGGTTCCCCAAAGCTTTGAAGAGATGGGTCCATCATGGTCCATTGTAACGGTGCACCTGCAAGTTGATGATGCTGATGAGTGACCCACAAAAAGAAGGCAAGGGCCGCGGTGGTACCCACTCTAACGTTCGACCTTTGAGAGTTGACCACGCAGTTCTGGCGTTGGTATTCGTTGACTTCCAAGCCTCCGCACTGGAGTTGTGTATAGTCCTGATTCAGGTTTCCACACCTATGCAGTTTGTTATAGCTCCTATCATATATATTTTGTTCCTCCAATGTTATTCATATCATATCTTCATCCAAGGTCGATTCATCAAGTACTTGGAATCATTCGTTTGTTGCTATCCTTTGGCTTATCTCAACTTCTCCTCCATAAAGTGATACATTGGTATGGCTCAAGGTTCACTTGCAGGGTGGCAGTTGCCCCAGCTGCTCACCGAGGTGTGGCTGTTCACGTAGTGATGAAACAAATTGAAACTCCAAGTGTCTGCAAACCCTTCGGCAGAATGGTGATAGTAAACATCACTCATCACCTGGTGAAGACATCCAGAAGTTTATTTGGTGCTACTTTGTGCTGGGCTACTCGCACTTTTGAAGCTCCATCTCACCGGAAAAAGAGTCCGCGCTGCACATACCATGTAAGCCGTTAGTGTGCAATTATGTTGCATTTAAAGCTAAATCTGCGTTCAGCAAAGACAACTCAGAACAAGGACGACTCCAAGTTTGAAGCCAGGATCTGAAAGACTTGTTAATATGCTGGGTAGCCTGTTTTCTCTTTGTTTTCGGATGATTGAAAAGATTCTTGATGTGGCTGGTTGGATTCCTGTAGCACCAAAAAAGAGGGCAAAATCCATTCACAACAAGTCGAACAACAGCAGAAGTCCAACGGATCAGATTCGTGTGATTTTCCACCATGGACGTGGGACCCCAACAGGGACCCTGTGGGACCCCTGGTCCAACTGACGACACGTGCCGCGGATTCCCACAGGAGGAGGGTCATGCGCATGAGCTGCCGACCGACTTTGTGGTGCCCCTGTGGGGCGGCTCAGCCACGTGGCCACACCCCGGACTGTCCGTGGCTGGCGGCTGGGGTATCCTGCCCGGCTGCCCTTTAAAGGGGCAGCCATTGCCCTCTACAAATGATAGGTTAAAAAGTTTGTTTAGCGGTGTGATGTTCAATCACGGCTTGCAAACAGACCACCAAGGTTTGGAAATCCGTGCATCCCACATCATCCCACCGTAGAAAGTTTCAGGGAGCTTCGTGGAATGTTCCCCTGCTATTTTATAACTCACGGTTGCGGGTGCTCGGGCAATACACCTACGACAAGCCTTACCTTGGCTAAGTTGAGGAGTCCAAAGCTATGAGAAAGTTTGGAGAACCCCAGGCACTTCAGTTGTGGATGAGCAAATTGCTACTGATATTGATGTAACAGTAAGTATATGTAGTATATGTACTCATATGCAATGACCTTAAGAATGATTCTCACGTGGTCACTGGGATGTGGTGAGCACTACTGGTGCCTAGGCGCCGTTCCAGCAAGTCGGGGGGCCCGGAGTTGCTGACAGGAGGGGGGTCAGGGTCCTAACCCCTGGCAGCACGGCCGCAAAAATGGGATTGATTTTTGGGGAATCTCAAAAGTAACTGGTTTTGATGAACATTTTGAAAGATTCGGTGCAACAATGGTGTTAAATATGCAGGGAACGGTCGGAGATAGTTCAGGTGACCTCATGGTTTTTGTGGCTTCCGAGGTGGGATAACCTGCCAAGTTCAGATGGAGAACCCCACGGAAAGGTCAGACTGCACAGAGAGCATAACTGGTGACTGCATACTGTGGCGCCGTTGAAGTTGTGTAAAGGACAGCGGTGCACCTCACCAGAAATAGACAGGAAAGACATGTCTTCACACTTCCATACAGTACTTCACATTATTGAAGGTTGATTGTCAGAATGTCCAGTGGTGGTTTGCTGCCTCATTACTAGACTCAGTTATATCAATTCCCAGTAGTAGAGTACATTTCTACTGCAACTAATTCGATTTTTATGGACAGTAGCAACTGATAAATATTGACAAATTCTTACTACTGTCAATGATTACAGTGATGTTAGTACCAGCCATTGATCATAGTCATAATATTCTTACCGGCCATGCTATTGCCAATACATGCCATATATATATATATATATTGTCGTACCAGCTGATTATAATGTTATTGCCAGCCATTGATCGTTATCACCAGCCATGTTATCATTCTGCTAATAGCTGGTGTTATTGTTTATGATCACCATGCTTACGTAGTATAATAACATGTTTATGATTAGATAAGCCACTACTAGATAAGTAATCGAAAATCCTGCTTATGATCACCATGTTTTTCTACTAATCTTATTGCAGCTGGCGGCTCTTGAACCTGGCCCGATGTGTCCTGGCAGTCGCTGAGGTTATGGCGCTTCAGAGTGGCATGCTCGGTGGATTTCTTTCTGCCATAGCTTAAGCCACCAACCAATGGTAAAGCCAAGCTTGGTCATGACTGATGCAGCTGGGGATGATAGCCAACAGTTGTAAGGGAATATGCCAGCTATAGATGCCGAGCATTGGCGAGCCGGGTCAATAATTCAAAAAAAAGGGATAGGTGAACGTCCCAACAAAGACTGGTTCCGTTGGGACTCATGTGTAAGAAGCTTTGTGAAACTTTGCTAAGCCTAGAAAAGTTTTGCTACCTCCAACCGAGGAAGTGTGTACCCTCTCCTAGAAGGCAAATGCGTACATGTACCCTTTTCATTGGGCTACTAGCTTGTCTTGGATAAGGCCTTTAGGATTTTTCAGGCGGTCTCCCTCGTCTTCATCAAACCCTTGAAGCAAGGATTATCAAGAACAGGCCTTAGCAATCTTGAACCTACCATGTCAAATCCTTCGCTACTAACAATTCACAGTACCGTACCTCAAGCCAAACCGAGAAGCAGCTCACCTTTTGAGGTGCTGCGCGCGGAAGACAACTTGTCGTGTCGTCTGATGACGGATGCGGGTGCCGGTCCTGGCGGCTGTCTAAAATGGTGCTTTCTGAAAATGGGGTTGCCCAAATAATCCTTTCAACAAAAGGTTTTTGAAATGGCTTACCCAAATCTATGGGGTTTCTGAATCATTTTCAGTAACAAGTCCTTTTAAAGCATGCACGGAGAACAGATCCCATGCTTGGGCGGGCCGGTGAATTTTTCGATGCAGAAAAATCCTACATGAATGTGGAACCCAGGTGCTTGGGCATGGCTGACGCACATGTTCTTTCAACGAAGAACGTGTTGGGTGTTTGTGTGAGCCCCCTCATGTTGTGTAAGGGAACCTATTGTAAATGCAGGTGGGGCCGCCCAGCAGGGTTTGGAAGGTCGCCAAGGTGAACATAGGTGGACCATGGGACAGGGCAAGTCAATGTTGATGATCGCTATCGAGTAGCGGGGTCGCCATGCTTTACGGCAACTAGATCGCGACATCCCAAACGGTTCGCATCTGAGTGTTGCGCTCATCATTCGTGTTGCGCATTAAGAGTCCACCCTGGACTTGACCAAAAACAACTGGGAATGCCACTGAGTACCATATGTTGCGCACTGGTAGTCCCTGGCCGGGCAATGGAAGATCACATTTGCTTAGGGAAAGCCGCTTGGAAATCAGCTATTTCTATGGTGGATATTCCATTACCACGTTAGTTTACCAGAGGGTATGAATCATGTACAGTTGGGAATGAATCATAAGCCAAGGGATATTCATTGCCAGTTGTTAGTCATTCAATATGACATCAATATCACATCAATATCACATGCCATTGGTTATTCACCACATAGTGTCAGATGTTCACCGTATACTATTGGTGTTCTTGACCCTCTTCCATTAGAGGGATGTGCACCATACCATGTACATCCATGTGCAATTGGTGTTTTTAAGCATGTGCGGCTGTACATTTGCAATGATATGGTCTTTTCTCAAAAAAGGAACACCCAAAAATGGTTGGCTTATTGAAAATGATTGATGGTGATTTGGGATTACCCCAGTGACCTGAAAAACCAGCACGGACGTAGACCATTTGCAGCCCAGCTACGTGTCACAGGTGACTTCCTGATGTATGCAGCCATTCGCTTGGAGGCGGCTTGCTGCCCCGCAACTTGGGAACTCCGAGGGGTTTCTTCACATGCACATGTTAGCCAACCATAAATGGAACCAGCTTATTAAGCATAGTTTGTTGGCATTGACTAGGTTTCAACATACCGTGAACGATCAACAGACCATCAACTATCATCAGACCATCAACTATCAACGGAGACTATTTTTTTCAACCCTCGTTAGATGATGGTCAAACCAGCCATGTCGTACCGTTGATTTACCATGTGCATATATGTATATATTATATATTTATTTGTTAATATATAACTATATATCTATAGATATATATCTTGTTATGGTTGCATATACGTATTATACGTACCAGATTTTGAACTATCATTATGAACCATTGACCATCAGTGGCCATCATTAACCATCATTATGAACCCGCCAATGACTAATTACCATCCTTAATGATAATGATCATCATTAACCATCATTAAATCACTAATGGTCATTAACCATCATTAACCATCATTAACCATCATTAAATTAACGATAATTTATCCAGCAACCATCCTTCACCATGGATCGATCTCAGCTCAGGAGCACCGAGTGGATTTCCACCTCTACGATCCCAACAGCACCCTGGCAGAGATAGGGCCTGCTGCATCGGGCCCTTGATTTTGTGATGGATTTGGGTGTTTCTCAAGCCATAGGGGGCCCCAAAAAATGGATGGTTTATTGCTATAAATGACTATTAATGGATGATTTAGGGGTACCCCTATTTTGAGAAACATCCATTTCTTGGGTCCTAAACGCCGTGGATTCTCCGTGGGTTGAGGTTGTTTCGTCGTGGCCCAAGTGTTGGGATGGGATGGGTAAGTTTGTTGCGGTTGCGATTCCCTGGAGCCCAGCCGACTCCGTGGCACATTGGATTTGCAACGGGCACTTGTTGCCAGGGCCCATGAGTTGCATGGCGTGAGGCGTTTGGATGTGATGGTGTTTCGAAAACCTGGGCTGAGGGATCAACTTCGGAGATATTTTCATGATTCATGTTGGTTTCTGATTAGTATCTACCTGTTGGTTTCATCTATTTTCATTGCTTTGGGGGGGTTACACTAATCAGAAACCAACATTATGATGCTTTCTTCCTGGTGGTTTCTGACCCTATAGTGGCTACTGTTGATTTGTGATCGTTTTCCCTGTAGTCGCCAACCACTAGAAGCGACTATCCAACAAGCTTTTCACACTGCTGCGATGGGATGGCATGAAGGCTGTTTGACCAACACTGCTACCCGCATCTTGGTTTGCCTTTGCCCACTTCCACTGCCTCGCGTCAAAGCAATGGGAAGGCCTGCATAGATCATTTGTGAACAGGCAGAGGGATGCAAACATGGTGGAATTGTTAGTTTTTTGGCCAGGTTCTGCAAGTGTGTCTCAGGTTTGAAAAGCTATCCAAGACTGTGGGTTCTTCTGCAGGAATGCAGTCTTAAGAATTTAACTATTCTGTGAACGGGGTATGCGGGTGTTTCTTGGTAGGTTCCTGCGCTTCCTGTTGCAACAACTAGGTCATTCCGATCTCTTTCATCAAGAAAGGCCAGTGTTCACAATGAGTTTGGCACTCAGACAAGCTGAGACTCTCAACGGTCTCCCTTCCTCAGCGGTAGGATCTTTCCGTTGTGCAGCTCCAGGGTGGGAAAGCCATAGCAGAGATCCAACATCAGCTACCGCATTGAGCCTTAAGACATGCCTTTGGTAAAGTGACAAGTTGCACAACTTTTGGCGGATCATTCAGTGCATGCATCATGGTGGTCATGGCATGTTGCTCTTTAACCTCATCCAGGTAGTTGGCAGTTTGGAACGGCATTGGGCATGTCTCTTGGATGGTTGTATTACCTGGTAGTCTTGATTTTTTGTTGATAGTAAATCATGAATCAACAATTATATAGTAGCCAATATGAACCATTCTTGAACCGCGGCATGTCAGCAGCGACATTGCCTTCAGGCATTTGAAACGCCGGTCCTGGCAGAGCTCAAGTTTGATCGATGGGAGTTCAGGAGCCCCCCTGAATATTTGATGATAGATTCGACCAACTCTTTATACTGAAAAGGGATGGTTTATTATACTAAAAAGGGATGGTTAGTTTGAAGAAAAAATCTACCAAATGTGTGTTTTGTCTCGATTTACCTGCATGTATAACTACAGAGCGTTGCTTTAGGACTCGGGCACCACGCAGTCCGAAACATCTGCTTGACACCAAGGCTATAGCAGCAAGAAAGACATCTGGAGACTGGTACAAGAGCGGTGGCTGGGCCACAGCTGGCCATGGTGAGACCCCAAATGGGACATGTTTGAAGGGGTGATCCTATCCTTTTCGCATCGCCAGTGACCGCAAAAAGTGTCAGGTGCTCAGTTCCTGGAAGATAAAGCATGATGAAAACATGATGAAACCATCGTAATGAAAATACCATGAGCCTTTTTGTTGATGTTTCTTGAGTTTGTCCATCATGGACAGTACTCCTGAAAAAGGCATCATGGACAGTACTCCTTGGGGTATCGTTCAGAATGGAGTACCTATCGGAATATCTATCTGGATTTACGTGAAGCTTAGATGTCTCCAGATTCTGCCTGGGTTCTTCCCAAAGGCTTCCTTCATCTCCAGATCAGCCTTTCCAAACTTTCTAGCGAAGATGCAGGAACCATCATGGCTGCCTGGTTGCCCTCATATAAGGACGAGGCTTATCCTAAATTCCAGCCAGCTTCTGCCCATTCTGGGTTGGTAGCATTTGAACCCCCCTGTCTAGCAGACTGCAAGGTATTTATATGTTTGGGTTCAAGCTACTGTTCACCTGGCAGGTCATGCCTGGAAATGATGGAGATGGGTCACTCATCATCCCAACATTCATGGCTAGCAGCTCACGTTTGAACACTTCGACTGGTGCCGGGTCATGGCTTTGGGCTGGGACCAGATCCAGCGCTCCCATCCCGGCATCTCCCGAGGTGCTCTGCCTGTCAGTACCTGTCTCCTTCGCGATCCTGCGCTTCACATGGCAAGCAGCAGGCACACAGAAAGGTGTGCCAAGTGGTTTTGGTTGGATGGGTGGTTGGTCGGCTGGGTTGTTGGGGTGGGTGGTTGGTCGGCTGGGTTGTTGGGGTGGTTGGGTGGTCGGCTGGGTTGTTGAGGTGGTTGGGTGGTCGTTGTTGGGGTGGGTGGTCGGCTGGGTTGTTGGGGTGGTTGGTTGGTTGGGATGGTTGGGATGGTTGGTTGGGTGGGTGGGTGGCTGGTTGGCTGGTTGGCTAAGAAGCATTTGCAATAATTAGAGTTGATGTTTGGATATGCCCAACAATAGTGGGGATATCCTAGCCATTCTTGGTTGGTGAGCTGGTTGGCGTTCCGGCTACCAGCGCAGCTACACCGGAAATGTATTGCGGTGACGGCGAAGCATTTGCTTGTTTGGGTGGCTCCCATGTCCATGTGAAATGAACGGATGCCCCTGTTCACACTATATCTACAAGTCATCTCATCCCTTACCCAGCATGTTCAACCAATATACGCAAATCATGCATATAGATGCATAAGCTGTCGTTATCTACCTTCATGAATCAACACTTCTTCGCCATCATCATCCATTCTCAACCCTGTTCAGCCCTTTGTTACCCACTGATCCTTGCGGCAATCGTCATGAACGAACCTTGTCCGCTCCTCGACTCCTTGTCGTTTCGTGAGATTGCCGTCATCAAGCACAAGCAACACGTGGTCGGCGAAGGCATCTCCAACATCATGGAGGTGCACCTGCGCCTTGTGCGTCGGCTGATTGGTTGCTGCCGCACCGTCAATGAACCAGACTTGTTTGAGTACCATGGTATACCATGGTTCATCCATGTTCATGCCAGCGCAGTTTTTGAGAAAGCATCTGAAAAGTCAATGCCGAAAATACAATAAACGTCAATCGACATATTCTGGTATATTTGCATCTCGTCCCTCAGCCTGGCTGGGACAGACTTTTAGCCTGATGACGATGGAAAGGGAGATATTCTCGTATAGTACAACTGAATTAATAATTCATGAAAATGAATTAGGTGTTCTGGTATAGTACAAATGAATCAATTTTCTGGTATAATCTATGAAAGATTTTCTTATTTTTTCAGGCACAGCAGTACTGCGACAGGGCAAATGACATGGCGAAGCCGGTTTGCATCAGCCTCGGCGCCCTCCGGCTCGTTGCGTCTCGTTGCCTGCGCCAGGTGATTATTCCGGGGCTCTACCAAGATGACTCGTGCGTGGCAGCGCCAAGCCTGTCCCAAATCGCCAGCTCTTGACCTTCACGTTTGATCACTTAGATGTCTAGGATTGTCTAGAAAAAATCCGGTAGAATTCACAGAGGTATAGTGCCAATCCACCAGATGAAGCATCCAGAAACCTTACTGAGCATCAGTATCATGGACCACTACTAGCCATCATTTGCTATGATCAGTTGGCTGCTGCTTGGGAGGGAGCTGGGTCGAGTTCGGGTGCTGCGCCAGTGAGGTGGTGTGGTGTCCCATGATGGGCATGGGTGATTTGGCCGATGCCGGGGAACCCGAGGAGTGTTTCTCACGCCAGTGACGGGGGGCCCCCAGAGTTATGGCTGGTTTTTTGCTTTAAATAATTGATATAAAAATGATTTGGGGGGTCCCCTAGTTTGAGAAACCACCGATCGAAATTGAATAAGAGTTTGTCCGCAAAGGGTCGTACCCCTTGAGCAACCAATGATGACCTTCATACTGTATATATGGAACCGGCCGACTAAAAGGGTAAACCATTTTCGGACTAACCCAGTGTCGTGTTTTTTGATTATGGTTTATGATTGGAAACGTTTTTTGTTCTTCCAATAATGGGTCGAAATTATGACACGAAATGATAATGAAATATAATGAACAATTGATACTCGCCGGAATTTTGGGATAACAATCATCCCAAACATGAACCCCACAAAGGGAAGGATGCTGGGCATTTTTTGGCTTTTAGCGGCGCAGGGTTTTGACCGTTGCATTTCATGGGGATGTAGCTTGAGCAGACAGGCCCTGAGCGTGTAAACTGCTTGGGTACCTAGAAGTTCATCCATCAGCTGAAGCAAACTTCACCTCGCAGGTGACTCCTGTGGCACCCTCCTGTGGTTTTTTTGGGCGGGTACACTGAGCTCAACGAAGAAATCTCCTGAGGAAACATTCATCAAATAGAATGTAGCCGAAATTATTCTTGCGCTCAGTCCGGTTTGCGTACGGTTTCAGAGGCCGGTGATGCCAATCCATTGCTGAGAATGGTCAATGGGTTGGGGGGTTGAAAATGCAAGCGGAAAGATCGTACAAAATTGGAGCTAGTTTGCCAGGCAGAGCACAGATTGGATCCAACCGTCGCTGAAAAATGCAAGTGACCAAAGAAAAAATCCTAGGGCACTTTGACAGCACCGCACCTTTCAATGAAGACATTCCGACGCGTAACTTAATGAGGGATTGAGTCCATCAACCAGCTGCTTTGCAGGAAGAAGGCCAAGAAACCCGATGAATGATGGTAAACAGCCATTATTTTCCTGGACTCCTCTGAGTTCAACCTGTGCGATTGTTGCTGAATGGCAGCGGCGGCACCAGGCCGAAACTGGCAACGGAGAGAGTCAAACTCTCATCACCCGAAAGCCTGTTTGGAACGAGCAGGTGGGCGGCCCAAGGTTCTTGGGAAGGCAATGGACATCACTGAGGGTAAGCAACGGGCAGCGGCTGGCAATGGTTTAAAAACAATGGTGAATCGTGGCTAACTAACGGATGGACAAATATGGTTACTGATGGTGTGTCATGGTTCTTAGCTGATAATGGCATGAACGACTTTTATTTATCATTTTGCATTGGCAACCGCCAAGGGAGCTGTGACTTGTATGCTGCCAGAGCAGCCCCATCCCCAAACCGCAAATAGCTGGCACGCTGACAGATGTTTGTCCATGGCTGCGACTTGTCGTTGTGCCCTTGCTGCATCCAAGCATTGTAAGGCCATGCCGAATTTCTATGGCAATCATGGACTTGTTGCTATCCTACAAATGCCTGGATGACTTGAATGGACTATTACTAATAGACTATTACCGTTTAACGGTGGTGAATCATGATAATGAGTCCATTTAATCCATTTACCCTTCTATTAAAAGAACGTGGACTGATTCCCATCCTGTACCCTCTGTTTAATTGACATCCAAGAAATTTGCTGTGTTTGATTTTGAAGCCCTTCCAGTTCTGCCTTCCGTCTTTCTGAAAACTGCACTGTACACGTGCAGATTTTGATTTTAGTATGGAATCTGAGCCTTAGGGCGGTAAACACCATACGAAGGTCTTCAGAAGGTGTGATGGTGTGCTTGGAAGCTTCCAACCCCATGGGTCGAAAGGTCACAGGCGCGCAGCACACACAATCTCGTCAACAACAATCGCCAGTTTTTCCTTGCGAGAACATGCGAGAACGTGGCAACGCAAATGGTGCTACCCCCTCCAACCATGCCTAAATGATCATCAAAAAGGGAAATCAATGGAAACCAATCAACAGAAACCAATCAATGAAAACCACTATTTGGGGGTATGCAGACACCGCGGTGTGCGGCTGAAAATTGAAAATCCGCAGTTGTGCCCGTGGACTGTTCCAGGTGCAATCCTTGGTCTTGGATTTCAAGGGCCGTCACTTGGCGTGTCGCAGCTTTGTCGGTGGGGAGGTGCACCATGGCTCTCCGTTTCGCGGCTTAGGAAATATCGTGTCATCAGTGCGGGCCCCCAGCTGGACATAGAGCCGTGGCAGCACATGGGCCAGCCCTTGATGCTATGAAGGCCAATGTGTCTTGGGGCAGTTGGGACCAAACACCAGTATTTAGTATGCATAGATATGCATAGACTTCTTGGAACATATGCAGACGAATAGTTATAACTTATATGATATACGTAGATTTTTCTATATAGCGTGAATATGCTTACATATATAAACATATTTACATCTATGTCTATGTTTATATTCACGTATGTTGGTAGCTCTTGAGATGCATCGCTATCAGGCAGATTGCAACAAGCATGCTGATTTTCGCTTTTGCCCCTGCTTGGAAGCCACGCGACGTGCTGGCCTTTGTGGCTCACAAGGTGGCACAGCAGCTGTTTTGTCCATGGGTCCATGATCGATGGGCATGGAGATATGAGCCAGAATACTTGAAGGATCAAGACAGGCACTTGCTGGATTACAGTGTTTGCAGCCAGGTATGTTTGCCCGTCAAGCATGGTTCGATGGATATGTGAAAATCTACAATGCAACTGTATGAGCGTGCTTATATACGAAGTACTTCTGGAGAAAACAATGGTGATCATACTGACTCTTCGGCTGACTCTAACTGTCTTAATTTGAAATTTGTGTTTTCTACTGTAGTGCCGACCATCCGACATCCACGCGGCGCTTGACCATGGCCGCAACCTTCGAGGAGAATCTTGGGTTCCCAAATGATTCAAATGATTCATAGCATAGAACAAACCCACATGGGTGTTTCTCAGAAGAGGGGTGCCCCGAAATCATCCTGTATCTATCCTTTATTTCAATCATTTATAGTGACAAACCGACATTGGTGGGAGCTCCCTGTGGCTTGAGACACCCCCCCGCATTCATTCGCAAAATCACCGGGAGTCTACACATTGTCGGGGTCGCCATTGGAGGTTGATATCTTGTGCCAGCCACCATTGGGCAGTTTAAGGATCAGACCACCGCATGCCTGACATTGGTGGTGGTGTCCAACTACCTCATCAAGCCTCTTAGACTGGTGGTTCCATCTTTTGTTCTCGGGGAGACCACCCATTCTGCGAACACATCGTGGAATTCACATGATCAGCGAGCGATTGTTTCCATTCGTGTCCACAAATTTCTTTTAAAAAGAATCTTCCTGGAATGGTGCTAGGTTCAAATGGCCGGTCTCCTCAAAGCCAGGATCAACAAGCATTGTCAACCGGAAACAGCTATCAGCCAGTATTAACCAGCCTTGGCAACCAGTATGGGCAATAATTATTTAACCATTGACTGGTGTGTTGAAACATTTATTTGTTTACCCAAATGTATTACCAAGCGGCCCGCGTTCTTTGAACTCTGACGGCCTAACACAAAAAAATGTATTCCCAAATAGTTGGGTTGGTTGGTTGGTTGATTGTTATTTTTCCCTAGAAGTGCTTCAACCACCAACCAGACTAGTACGCATGTTTTGTGGATGTTCAGGTCATGGATTAGCACCCAGCGCTTGATTGGCCCTGCAACCAAGGAAGCTGGAGGCCTTACGAAAGATCCGGGAGCGGCAGCTGGCTAAGAAGGTGGGAAAGCTCTACTGGACCAGTGGCAGGTGCTGCTATTGTCAGAGCTTACAGCTGCAGCCTTATAAGGGGATGTAAGGGGCGTAGGGGGTTAGAAGTGGCTTGCAATGATGACCCTTCCTTAACAATCACCGTGCTCTAATACCAACGCGCCCTGAATCCGTAGCCTGAAACTATGTGGTGGTAGCTCGTTTGGGTGGGGCGGGGGGGGGCAATTTGAGTGGAATGTTGGTTGTTCTCGGATAGCATTTCATTGATGATGACAACTTGTGCACTGGCTTCTCCATTCGCCCAGACTCTGTCAAGGGAACCAACCAGAAGTTTACATTTCACATGCCAAAGGGCAGCCGTGGCTCGCAAATTCACGGACATTTGCATGCATCGACCCACAACCACAACTACCATCAAAATCAATCAAACGCAGCCGAATAGCAAATATATGTAAGTGATTATTAATGGATGGTATCGGCCTACTTCCTTGGAATCACATCCAGTGTGCTGGAACAGTGGCAGCTGTGCTGGCCTGCACTTCTTCCAAGTTCCTAGATGAAGCCCAGAAAACACAATGTACTGAAGCCCAGAAAACACAATGTACTGAAGATAGGTCGTTTAGGGCTAGTTGGGCCTGGAACCATGAAAAACTGCCAATTAGTTTAAGGCAGAGAGGAGATTGTATCATCTGAAGACTCACTGGTCATGCCTTTCTTCCCAGCTGTTTGGGTTTTGCAGCTGCCCGCCCTCATCCACGTCGATCCAAGTTCGTTGGATAGGCCGAAGTTGTCACCCCAGTGGAGGAAGCTGAGCCCGAGACAAAGGCTCCAGTGCGCCTTGGCCCTGCCAATTGCAGCTTTACACGGGCCTATTTATACGACATATCATTATCATTCATATAGATGAAGCGATAGATGGATCGATCGATCGATAGATAGATGCATAGTGTTCAATGTATGCATATTGTTTATCATGAACGTGATAGTCTTGTTAACAGAACCTCAGTATGTTGACAAACATGCGTGCACATAACCGTGCATAGGGACTGCTTCTCCAGACTTGCAAGCTCGATTCAAATTCAGAATTGTTGAATTGTTCATCCCATATTGGAGACTGCTAAGTCCTTGAAAGCACTTGAATACCTGTCTCTTATGTACGCCAATAGGGGTACCATGGGGTACCTCAAAATCATTCCTGTTCCCCCAGTAGAAACGATGTCCTACTTGGGATCACTTGGGATCACTGGCGAAATGTCTCAAGTTGTTTGGAGCTTGCTGGGTCGGAGTGATCACAGGGGAATCCCAAAATGAACCTTCCTCGAAGCATCAAAAAAGAGAGCCCAACCCAACTATTTAGCCCCAAATTTCAATGAATCTTCCGCACCAAGGTCGCATTCTTCCCTCATGATTCGGTTCCTATCGGCCCGGTTCCTATCGGCCCAGATGTTTACCTCCTTTTGATGGGAGTCCTTCGGTTCAGCCACCACACTTGAATGCCAAATATGCCCTCAGATACCCAGATTTCCATGTTCCCTTTTTTGCGCTGAAAAGCAGCGTCCCAGGTCACGAGATGATGAAGGCTGGGAACCGGGTGGAACCGGTGCTTAATCTGTGCCTTATCGCATCTGACGGTGGGTTGTTGTTGTTGTTGCTAGACCCTCAATGTTTATACAATCAACATTTAGTGCGAAGTGACCCTCAATGTTTACAATGTAGTGCACGAAGCCCAAGTGCAAGCAACCAGAAGTTGTTTCTTGCTAGATGTCAATTTGCCTCTAGGATCCCCCAGTTTCCACTCCACAGTGACGTTGGCACATGTGCACAGGCGCTGGTGCATGTGATTTAACAACAGCAAGCATTCATGAATGACGGTTCATGTTTCGAACTTTCCAGTGAGTGTGCACTTTGGCATCCTTCTGGCCTTCCCTTGCGACAGGCAGAGGGGCTCCCGTGGATGTGGATGCAATGTTCTGTGCAGCACACTGTTATGAACGTGGAATTCATGGATGCAAGACCAACTTACCGGCAGCCTCACAATTGTGCCCTGGATTTTAAGTGAATATTGTAAGCAGCAGTTGCTGGTGACAATGTCGGCTGGAGGGGGACAGCATTCACTGCAACATCCGCCCTTTCAAGAAGGGTCTGAAATTGACCTGAACCCGTTTGGCCGCTGAAGGTACAGACTGGCTGCGGAGCAAGGGCACACTGTGTCGCAATGGCGTCTAGGTGAATTGCTTGAGCTGCTTGGCATTTGATGTCGTTCAAGAATCATCCAGAAACCCTGAGGCAATGGGAATAAACCAGCCATCAACCTAAGGTTTTTCAAATCAAATGAAAACCATCAATGAAACAATTGAGCACGATGTTGATGAAAGAATCCCACTTACAATATAGTATTTTCCCAATGCCAAAGCATTGACATGGGTCCCTGGTTGTCATTTGTGCTGAGTAGTGGTGGAGTCGTTGGTTCCAGTTTGCGCCATTCTGATGTGAGCTTTGGTCAATTATTTTTCTTGCAACTTTTCAGCCGAGCCTGATCATCCATCCGGTCAAGAGGAGTCATCCTTCTAATTGCCAATGAAAAAAGTTTTTTTTTTTTTTTCGGGAAATGAATGGCTTCAAAAAGTATGGATCATTCATTTGAATCGCCAGTATTGGAAGAACGAATCTTTTCGGGAGACCAACGGCCTTCAAGAGGGTGCAGCGAGTCTTGACCATCGCTGCGATGTCTTCCTTCGACGTTCCACCGCTTCTCAAGCGTTATCACTGGTTTCCCATCAGGTGTGCAGATGGCTAGGTGCCAGTTCCCAAGAATTGCAGCACAAAGAATTGAATTTCCTACTTACGCCCAAGCAGTAGGTGATCCACAATGAACCCCCCCCGAATCGATGGTCACTACTAGGGTTTTCATGCAGGTGTTCCCAACCAATCCATTTAAACCATGCGAAACCAGCCTTGGTCCTGGTCCCTGGATGCTTGGGATAGACAAAGACTTGCCTCAGCGCACGTACCAAATATCAACAAAGACCAGAGGGCAAAATGATGAAGGTGCACTGATTGAAGGGGGGTCCAGCAACAAACTACCGCCAAGTCAGCAACAGCCTTATGACGTCTTGTAACTAAAGGATACTAAAGAGAACTTCACTGCAGGTCCGGTTTATGTGGCCAGACTGATCCTGACTTTCGAGAAGCAGAGAAGTGGTACAGGATAGCAGCTGAAAGTGGCAATGCTCATGCGCAAAATGCAGCTGGGCGGCATGCGCGGTCGGGCAAAAGAGCAGGGACGGTACCTATGACATGGGGCACGCACGCAAGTCACCTGTTCGCGGCCTAGGTCTAGTGCAACATGACCTGCCATATCTTCAAACATAGTTTCCATGTTTTCGAAGTTCCTTCGACTGGCTGGTGCCTGTTCAATGGGATTCTGTGGGTATTTCATGACGGGCCTTTGGTGAGAACCCTTTTCTTTGCCACCTTCAGCCTCTGATGGCCTTCTGCTATGGTCGGAATCAGAGGGTGGACAGTGCTGGCCAGCATAACTAATCCATTCTTGCAGATTAATGCTGACCTCCCCCATGATACCCCTGAAATCTATAGACTCCCTTCCAAACGGGGGGCTGTGTGGGATTAAGAGGGTTGTGTGGGATTCATGGGAAAAAGATCAGTTGAACCTTGGCTGGTTGTCAGAGGTAGGCCCTACCTGGTATGCCAAGCGCGAGGGGTGGCTGCGTGTCGTTCTGCCGGGGCGGTCCCGTTGGGTGGATCCCCTCAGGCCTTGGCCCTGATGCTGGAGGATGGTCAGCCGGGCGTTCCGCGCGACGCGAAGGATGCGCTGAAGTGGCACCTGAAAGCTGCGGAGCAGGGCAATGCCTTGATGCTTGGACGTGGCGGGATGGACTTGAGAGGGTCCTACATTTTTTTTTGGAGTTGCTTTCCGTTTTTTTGAAGATTTTTCAGTTTTCAGAGCAAGCAAGCAAGCAAGCAAGCAAGCAAGCAAGCAAGCCCTAAAACCTTCAGCCCTAAGCCCAACCTGAAAACCGCAAAACCATACAATGAACCCTAAACCAAATTTCTTAAACTCAACCCTACAACGATAAACCCTAAAAGCAGCCCTAAAGTCAGAAAGCCTCAAATCAACCTCAACCCTAAGCATAAACCATAAAAGAAATTCTAAAGTCAGAAAACCTGAAATCAGCCTCAACCCAAACCATAAGCCCAAAAATTACCCGAAAATCGGAAAGCTGCAAATCACCCCCAAGAAATTGTAGACCTTAAAACCAACCCTCAAGCCACAAAGCAATCATAACATCAACCATAGAACCATAAACCCTAAATTCAACTCTAAAGCCATCAGCCCTAAACCCAACCCTAAAACCAGAAATCCTACAAGGAACCCTAACACCGTAGACTCTATGCAATAAACCCTAAACTCAACCCTAAACCATAAACTCTAAAATCAACCTAAAACCAATCCTAAGACTAAAAACAATAAAAGACACCAAAGGCCATAAACCCTAAACCCGACCCTAAAAGCAAAAACCCTAAACCCAGCCCTAAAACCGCAAAACCATACAATGATCCCTAAAACCAGAAACCCTAAACTCAACCCTACAACCAAAAACCCTCAAAGCAACCCTAAAGTCAGAAAACCTCAAATCAACCTCAACCCGAACCACAAACCCACCAGGCACAGGCCCAAAGAGGGATAGATTCACCACACCCGAACAGGAATAGGAACACCAGAACGTTGCAGCTACTATTCCTAGCACTGAAATGGAAAATAATTTCCAACAAAAAGGGAAACAAATCCCAAACCTGCCTGCCGAGAATCCAACCCGAGAGTGGTCATTACTCCCCAGTATCTGATGATGGCGGATAGTGGTTAATGATGGAAAAATGATGGTTAATGATGGAAAAATGATGGTTAATGATGGCTAATATCGGTCGAGTCCTACTGATCTAGTTGATTCTAGTTATAAGTTGGCTACCAAAAACTTACGGTAGCTACCGCAGAGTGAGAGAGAGAGAGATAGCTATATCATGCTATACTTGCATAGATCTACCATAACTGGTGGTTACCGTAGTTATAGTCTAAGTTATCTCATTGGGAAGTACCACTCTGCAGGGGTTGATGATAGTCAATCAGGTGGTTAAGTATGGGTTGGACGTGGCGAGCCAACCGCGCTTGATGGTTCATGAAGCGGCTAACCGAGGGCTGATTATAGTAAATTAACGCATGGTTCATGATGGCCCATGGTGGATGATGGTGGTGGGTAAGATTTTGACTCTTCAAACTACTGGCTGGCTGATGATGGCTAATAGTGGTTTGGTTCGTTTGGCAATGGTTGATAGGAATAGCGGCTATTACAAGTGTACATGGCAAAGTGTTCGTGGGGTCATTTTTCTCGATGCAGTATCATCGCGTTACCATTAAGAACCCCCAGGTTGTTTACCCATGTTAGGTACCATGCAAAGAAAGCGGACCATTTTCAGAGTGAATCCATCCTTATCGAAACCGGATTCATGAGGAGAAGCAGCATCCCCCGTCCTTGTGGATAAGCAAACGCATTGCAACTCACAAGTTGGATATGAAAGGGCAGCAACATGCAGCAACTCACTGGTGGTTTGATGAATGGTTCCTGTTGACATGGCATCCACAAGGGGGCGACTGCTTGTTGCTGCTGAGGTCCCAGTTCTGCAGCGCCTCCTTGCTGTCCAAGGAGGGACACAATGAAGAGGCCATGGCGTGGCTCCACAAGAGTGCTGACCAGGCTCCCTGGAAAACGGCGGCGAAAGTGGCAGATGTCACCCTAGCAGCAGGTCGCCAGCAGTCGTAGGGATAGCCAACAGCAATTACTGTATCCGCGGCCTTCGGTCCGATGATGGAGGGAGTGAGGTTGATGGAGAGAGCATGTAATGATGAACCATGAATTTAGTTTTTACAATCGGCAAAGGGCTTATCCCGCGGGAAAGCCAAAACCTCGCGGCCTCACGAGAAAGCGGTGCAAAAACACCACAATAGTGTTTGTCAGAGTCCTAGCCAAAAAAAGGTTTGCAAAAGCTTTTTCACCGGCCATTTCATCAAATGTTTCAGCACACTGCAAAAGCTACAATTGTGGGTGCAAAAGCATGGTGGAAACGAGCGCGAAAGTGAAATTAGCTTATGAAAAATTTGTAGAAGGGTTTCGCAACTCAATGGCTAGTAGCAGGAGGAACAACCGACCAAAACGAGGATTTACCCAGGCAGGAGTTATGCGCGGCATTTCCTGAGTAGTCATTGGATGTGGCATGGCATCTTTCATCAAGAATATTTGGTACAACACTAAATTAGTATGAGTTAATGATCAACTACAGCAACGATATGGGAAAGAACAGCAACAACAACAACAACAACAACAACAACAACAACAACAACAATGACCACGAACACGACCACGACCACGACCACGACCACAACGACCACAACGACCACAACGACCACAACCACGAACACAGTACCAACAACACCAGCAACGGACAGTATCCAGTTTGCTCAAGAGCAAAAGCCAGCGACTGGGCCAAAACCATTCCACAGAGCCCTGGGATGGCGGAGCCGTTTCTCAATGTTTGGGGATCGCAGCACCAACCAGCCATTGGCCGTTGATTCATTACAGAGTTTGAAAGTCCATCAGATCCCATGATTTTTCTATACTAAGCGTTGTTAGCCATTGTTGATCCCGCTTATTGTTGATCATCACAAGCCATCACCAACGATCATTCACCAATATCAGCCATCACTAGTCACCATTCACCACCAGCAACCATTAATTAATCACCATTAACCATCATTATGAACCATTCAGTGACCTTAACCACCATTTATTTACCATCATTTAGGAACATTAGCCATGGTGTTAACCATCTGTAACCGTTGTTGAACACCGTTGTTAAGCACCCGGACCCAGTGCAGGGCTTTGGCCCTGCCCAGCGCGTACTGATGGACATGTGCGACGAGCCCGACGATGCTCCTGTAGGACGGGGTGAAGGGCGGATGGTTGGCATATGACGGCCATGATCGATGGGTCATATTTTCTGGTTGGTAGAATGACCATCAGTAGTAGTTGATGATAGGGGATAGCAACCATCAGTAGTTGGCGTATGATGACCATGACCAATGGTTTCATGTTCTTATTTGCATTCATGTACGGGGGAGAGAGGTTGATGTGATGTACATTGACACACCTTGATGATATACATTTACAGATTTATAATCGATTTATATGTATATTGGTTACGAATAGGTTGATTTCAATTTTCGATTCTTGATGGCTGATTTGTGAGTCAACGAGGCTTAATAGCTTAACGTGTCCTCAAGTTCTTCAGCAAGTGAGTCCGGCGCTTGCAGAGGTAATCAAAGCCCAGGGTTTAGGAACTCCTGGTTGTGTACATGGGATAAAGAGCATGTTGGTGGGAAAGTCCCAGGTTCGCTGGATATCCTGAATCAGCATAAGCATATGAGAATATTGAGGCTTAAGTATGCTTGACAATCAAACATACCAAGGATATGACGTTCATGCCATGGATACGTTCTCCTTGGTGCTGTATTTTTTGACCAAAGGCCCATGTGGGGTTAGGATTGCTAGCAAAATCTGCAGCGCTGGCGAAGTCATGGTGCTAATTATGGCGATATCATGGATCAAATAAAGGTGGCCAGTGACCTTGGATGAAGCATCCGATCCATTCTAGGTCAAGCGCCGCTAGTAGAAGATCCCGGACCTTGTGAAAGTAAAGGTGTTTTTTAGGTGCTCGCACGGGAATGAAAAAGTTGGGAAAAAGGCACTGCAAATTGGTTTCAAGACTCTTGGGCCAGTTATTGGTAAGAGTGACGCCCAATAATTACTGGCGGGGTATGATCTAGAAAGCGTTTCATATCCCTGCCAGTGTTGGTCGAATACAAAGGCTACTTGACTTCTATATTAGCTACCCGTAGGCCCATAGCCAGGTACCACTTGAGATGCCATCCAAATTTTGGGGCGCACCGTTTACTATGTCCGGTCAAAATGTCTTGTGGTCTCTTGATACGGATCTATCATCATGAACTTGTCGAGCTTCCTGCAACCACCGCCCTGAAGAAAAATACCACAGGCAAGGTCACTCAGTTGGTCCCAGCTTCCCTCCCCTGGGCGACATGGGTGACCTTGGGTCCCCACTGCGGGGCCCTGTGTTGCCAAGATGGTGAAAATGACCTCCTGAGTCTGGCAAGCCGCGTGGCAGCGCAGTTGGAACATTTGGAAGAAGCTTGGCACACCAGTCAATTGAAATATTGGGAGTTGAATCTATCCAAAGTAGACTCGACTGGCAGGATACTTGGAAAGTTTCGAGTCGATTGAACTTGGAAGTTGATCTGTGCTTCCAGTGAGGGACCAGGCAACTTGCACACCATTTTGTTGAGTGGTTGACCGGTTTAACATTGTGAGCGATTGTTAGCCATCCTGATGCATTTTGAAGAACAAAGCGAGGGCTTCGAGATGCATTGGTTCTCTAGCATCGACAGCAAGCACTTGGTATTCGCTGCCTGTGGGGCAAGCGTGGCTCCAGAGAGCAAAACGTCCAGCCAAGCCAAGATTTCAGGGTTTGCGCATGGTTGCCCAGAAAGTGTCTCGAAAATGGAAGGTTTTTCGACTAGAAACACACGGTTTCGGATGGTCAGCTGTGGAGGCTGACATTATGGCAGCAGACGGCCCTTTACGACTACTTACCGATATCTTTCAAGGATTGCTAATTTTTGTTGCAATGATGTGTACGGATGTGTACTGATATGTATCGCCTGTATGTGTAATTTATCAGTTGGCACTTTTTTCAGGCTATGTATTGCTATGTATTGGCTGTGCAAATGATGAGTGAAACATAGTGAAATCATACATACATGATGATTGGTCCATGTGGAGGGCGTAGTCAAAAAATACGTGATGATTACTGTAATGATGATTGATCCATCCTTCAAGATTTTCCATCCCGAAGGCCGTGGGCCCCCAGGTTTGGCAATTCTCGGGGAGCTGAGGATGCGGATGAGTTCTTGGAGCAGTTGCTGCAAGAGTGTCCTCCCATCTCCCTGGATCCAGGCGCACCGGTGGCGCCATACGGAGGGGCTGTTGGTGGGGAAGGCCACCATTCATGAACCAGGGGGCGGGCGCTTGGTCGCACTCACCTGTGAATCCACCAACAAGAAGTGTGTCGCGTTCTCTGCATGAACTCAGACCATAACTAAGACCATAACTTACAATATGCAGCAGCCAGCTGCAATTAGGTCCACCACATCTCAATAGAAGTTTGATTTGGCTTGCCGGAACATGCCGGAACCTGTGTGCATATGCGCTTGCGGTTTGTTTTCTTTCCAGCAGAAAGAATCCTTAAGATTGATGGGTTTTCCATGGTTTTCCCAGATTCTGCATGGTCGGCTGTTGATCTCCCTCCTGCTGGTCTAGCATGGTTTTGGGTTCCAGCCCCAGCTGCTGTTCAGTGTGCGAATTTCACATTGGAATCTTAATTTGATGCGGGTTGACATGTTTTCCCACTGTGAGCTTTTTGCAGAGCAGTAAAGAAGATGCGGCTGCTTCACCCGAATATCTCTCTGATTCGAGGTATCTCTGCACAGCTGCCCATGTTTATCAAATCTGAACCGCAGCTGTGGCAACATACCGCTGGGAGGTGAGGATCAATGACATGCTGGTTGGATTTATCGGAGTCTACAGTATTAATAGTATTGGCACATGTGATGTGAAAGTGTTCCTTCCCCGGCTTTCACTCGATCAACCATAGCCAATTCTTGGGTCAGGGATCCCATGCTTGAAGGGAGGCGGATCGCAAAGATCATCTCATTTTGTCGCATTTCGTTCGGTACCCCAGCCTTGCACTGTCCTACAAATAGACATTCAGCTTAGTCAGAATATGATCTCGCTTTTAGTCCATTTGTCCATCGGAAATTGCACTTATCAATGGAAACATATCCGTGTTCTGCTGTCTCGTTCTATGATCTGAGATCATCTAAACTAATGCCCTCAGCGATCGTCTATGATCAATTTTTCTGAGATCTGTTATTCTATGATCTGATATTTGCATTCGCTGAGGGCACCTAGGAAACTTAGGAAACACTTTTCCAGGAAGCAATCCGCCAGGATTCGCGTGGCCACAATGGTTATTGTCAGGGCTGTTAAGCACAACATTTCGGCCGAGTTCACTTCATTCTATTGTTCTATATAGTTACCAGCGAAAAAATGTATAAACCTAAAATTGACTTGCCTATACTATAGTTGGCATAAACCGAACTCCGAACCATTTTGTTTTGTCAACTTCACAGGGTATGGTTCTATTCACCACCAGCTTTTAAGAACCGCGACCCATCCGGAAAAGTGCCGTGCCAGGCGACGAATTGCAGTTCTCCGAGGCTTGCAACCGGGGCGCGGCTGTGGTAGGCCGGTAGGTGGGTAGCTGTGGTAAATGATGGCTTATCATGGTTTACGATTCGATGGTTAATGACGGTTGATGATCTTGGTGCTGGTCAATGGCTGTTTTGAGTTAGTACTGGTGGTGAAATGTGGTTAGTGATGGAAAGCAGAGAACGGTTATGAACGGTTGATAATGACTGGCGCAACAGGGTTAATTTGCACATTTGAGGGGTGACGAAGACCAGTTTGATGGGGGAAGGGATCAATCGAGGAGTCTAGGATGTGGGTCAAGATGTTGGCACAATGAGTTACATGAGACATGGATAGTTGAATAGCATCAGAGCTGGGTGAACATGTTCTTTGACTTCATGTTCCGCAGGGCTATGGTGGAACTCGTGTCATTGGTGCCAAATTCAGCCGGACGATCATGGGGCAGTCCACCCACCTTTTCACACATGTTGTCGTAGCCGCTCTTGAGCAAGTTGCTGTCACCAAAAGATTAAAGGCAATGTTCAACATGAATTGCCCAGCAAAATCCAGTAGTGATTTGGTGTCATTTCTTGGTGCTGTGTATTCCCATCGCCAGATACATGAGGGTGTAGAATATCCTCTTTCATTTTGACCAATATCCGCCCTGTTTCCGGTGGCAATCTTTCGCGGTTTCTTCACATCTCCTTGAGGCCGAGGAGTGAAGCGGCCAGCCACAGCCCCTGCCGCATCACAGAGTGGGCCTAACGCATTTGACAACGGGCGGATGGTGGGATCCCAATGCACGGTTCGATGGTTTCACAAGGTAACATTTGGAGAGTTGCAAGCGCGAGAAAAAATCTGACGTGCGATTGCTTGCTCCTGTAGGGTTTGGATGCATGCCCCAAGAGCCATGTCATGATAGTCATGAAATCATGCTGGTTGCCACGGCTCCACCCATTTCAAGAGGATATGTTGCGTTGAGGTAGGCTCAGGAAATTGAATTGGTGACCAAATGTGTCAAATGATTTGGAAGAATTGCAAGTAGGTAGGCTGACGTGCGCATCTGCATTATCCAAATTCTGAACACTAAACAGGAGTGAAGTTGCCGTGCATTTTTTAGACATGAGTTGGGTCTCAGTGGTTAGTAAGAGTCTTTCGATTGTTGATCGTCGCTGATATCTAGCGGGATCCAAGGAATGTCCGGGAGGGTTGACTTAATATAAGGGTGAAGGGATTGGTTCGGAGATCTTGTTGCTTCAAGCTTTGGAAGCTGCCTATGGATGTAAGCAAAATCACCCACCGTTGTGGTTCAAAAGTGCCAATGATAGGCATTGAAGGTCGTTAATGTCAAATAATGGTGAGCAACAACTGCCGGGTGGTTTCAAGTTTCAAACGCTGATCTTTCGTTGCCAGCTTGACCAGCTGATATATTTGGACTACCACCCAACAGTTTAGGGTATCCGCGGCTGTGGGGGGATACTCCGTGCAAATCCAACATGGAGCATGTCCAAGTCATGCGGTTTTGTCTTTTTCTGCCTTAGAGGGTTCGTGTATAGCTCATCCCTCAAAGCATCTCAACAGATCTCAACTGTTTTAGCCTCGACTACCGGACATGCCGAGGCCAAGAATTTTCAGCTCGCTTTGCGACAAAAGCCGCAACATGTGATTTGTCAGTGCCTGGGCCTGGATCCATTGGACAGGGAGGTCACCAGCGCCAGGGAGTGGTACTTGTAGATGGGTGCCATAGATGGTGCTCAATCCACAGCGATCAATGAGCAAAAACAAGCTGACACCTGAACCACAGAATGGTTGTTGCCTCATGAGCTACATTGAGCTACCCCTTGGCCACTGCAAAAATTGGTTTTTGGTGATGGCTGGCTACATGAAGCCAGCGGACCATGTTGGAGGATATATAGACCTTCTCAGGTGGGAAGATCCGGTTCCGCCGATCCGGCTGTTCGAGTAGGGTAGTTGTTGTTAGTCGCAGCTCACTTTTTGGGGAAGGAATGATGGTTTCAGCAACCAAGAGGATGATTTTTTGGAAGGTGAATGTTGAAACAGCAAAGTGGATCATAGCAGGTCTCGGCATCTCAAATGTCGTTTGAGACAATAAAGATTGGAGGTGAGATTGCCGGTGAAGTGAGCCAAATCAGCAGCTACGAAGCTTTTTCCAACCTCCAAAAGGTTAACACATTCATACATCCATAGAGGGACACATGCCTAGATACACCCATTCATGCATGGATGCATACATGTCTATTTGATGGGCATGCAATCAATTTAGAAAGTCTTTACTTGCATTCGCCCACTGTACACATAAGATTCTGCAATCTAAAGGTGCATACGTATCCACATGAAATTCGTTTAAATGAGCTTAAGTTCATTATATATCAGAGTGACCATGCAGCGGCTAGAGCGGTAAGAAATTGCAAAAAAATGAGAGAGGCCAAAACCTGCAGTCATGTAGGTATTGGAGGCAAAGATTGACAAAGCCATGATCAAACCCACCCCAGAAACACACATGCCAAGACCATGCAAAATAGCGCACGTGTTGGTTGGTCATTCCCTGACAAATGATGGTAATTTTGGGGCCAGTGAAGATGTGCCTGCCATCGTGGCACATCTTCACTGCCGCGAACTCAAGCACCTCAGGTATGGAAAGCTGGGCCCGACAAATTTCGGGCTCGACTTTAGGTATCCATTAAGTCCGAATCCTCAGAGAGACCTCGGAGGTCCAAAGCCAGTGGAGCAGTGATCAATGTGGTTGCTGGTTCTTTGGTTGATTTGTTGAGCGGTTGGTTTGTTTGATTGGTTTATTGGTTACTTGCTTAGTTGGTAGGTTGTCAAACCTGGTTGAATCTTGGGTGGATTATATATACGATCCGATCATTTGGGGTCGTCGCCATCCATGGTCCATTGGTGGATTTCTGAATGAGAGCCGTGCCTTATCGGTTGCTCATCATTGTCAATGCATCACCATGACTGGATGTCTTATGTCTTGTCGAATCTGGTCGCTGGTTTCAGCTAATAACCTTTACTTTTGTTCCAGTCCTATCTTGGATGGAAGAATTTGATTCAAAACCTGCGGACTTAGTCAAAACATGTTCAAACCACGTACTAACTACAGTGGTTTGATGACTGGGGTCAAGCACATGCGTTGAGGAGCATTAGGATGTAGAGATGGCACGCTAGCCGACGTGCGTCATACATCTATTTGGGACAAAGGACTGGTAAGTTCAAGATCCAACCACAAAGTGACAGAAACCAATAGGTCCTCTTGACTTTGATGTTCTATATTGAATTCACTGTGCGAGTGATCTATGCTCCAAGAAGGTGGATGTTAGTATATTAGCACCGGTGGGGCGAAGGAGCTGGGAATGTCTAATCTGCAAGAAGGGAACATAAAGAGCCCCAAGAACCGCAGAATCACGACAGAATTGTTGATTACATTGGGACATGTGGATTTTTTTAAGTGCATAGATTCTGATGATTGATAATCTAAATACTCTCTATCCATTAATGGTCAGTGAAAAGCCGTGCCGCGTGTTGGTGGCCAACCAATTCTTCAGTTGCAAGATGCTGGGGCCCAGGACCTGTTCTTCAATTGATGGTCACCGTTTGTTTCAGCAACTACCAATATCTCCTAAGTATATTCTCTCGGTTGTTGTGGATAAGTTGACTCATGAATTTTTAAGTAAAACCAACGGATGGAATCCACAACTCAACAACTCACGATCATCTAAGTGTAGCATCTTAGTATACCAAATTTGAAAAATAACTCATGAGTTTGTATAGTTTCCCTAGTAGTCTTGAGTCTTTAGCTGTTCTTGACTCAACATGATCTTCCAGATGCTCCGATGCCCAACAGGTGTCATTCAAGCCTTCGGCGCAGCAGTGTCCACGATCTTTTGGCAGCTGGGCGATGCTGATGTCGGACCAGGGTCGTTGTGGATGACCGGCCCTGCTGGTTTCCAGGGCCAGGCACTGCTGGCTTGGGCTCCCCTTCTGACGAAGCAGAAAAGCACTACAGTTATGGAGAATGCCGCCATAATAAAGCTTGGATCCATATTATGGTGGCATTCTCCATATTATGGTTAACCAAGGGTTATAACCAGCTAATGATGGTCAATAATAGGGGATAGTAAGTAACAATAGTGGTGAAACAACTAATTGGTTGGTGGTTTGATTGACATTTTTTATTTTCACCAGTAATGATTAACAAATGGTTGGTTGACAAACATATTTTTCATAGGGGTTGAAACCACCGACCAGTTACGGTGGCATTCTCCAAAGTATGTGCCAGGGTGCAAGGGGACACAGCGGCTGTTGCGCGGGGAAATGCTCATTTTGAGGATTTCTTTCCAAGGGCCGGGGAAATACACTATTTCAATATGTCTTCAGATTCAAATACGGCTCCAAACCACACTTGACCCAAATCCATTCGACACATATATACCTTCCTTGGCCATTCCAAGGACCTGAAATATTTAGAATCTTGAATTAAATAAATTTAATAAAAAAATTATTTAATTATTTTATTCCAAACAATCCCAATTTAACAAATCACAAAAACTACATAGCTTGCTAGCTGGACCTTACTATAATAATTTCGGGTAAATATAATTATTGGAATATCGATATATTGGGCCTCAAAAAGGAGGACCCAAAGAAAAGGAAAAAAAAACCAAAGAAAAGGAAAAAATAAAAATCCAAACTCCCCCCCTTCCTATTATATTATTAATATTAATAATAATATAAATAATATTATTATTAATCTTAATAACTATAATAATTTTTAATTTATATTATATCTTCTATTTCCCTCCCCCCTATTATTTTTATTATTATATTATTTTCTAATTTATGTAAAAATAATTTAAAAATAATACCATTATTATTATTATAATTAAAAAATAAAAATAAACATTTTAAAAATTATATATATTT
>VSDK01022771.1:634760-649760 GCA_009767595.1 Symbiodinium kawagutii
AACCATCATCAACCATCACTACTCGTCATTGCCCAGCAACCAATTTCCATAGCTCCCACTCCGCCGCCCAGCGGCCCCCCGGTCCTGGTAGCTGTTCCAAGCCGCTGCCCCCAGCGCCGTGGTCACCGAGGCCTCGAACTTGCAGGGCGACGCCGTGGCGAAGATCACCCGGGGAACGCCGTGCTCCGCGGGCACCGCGAAGTGGGCGCCTGGCGGAGGGACCGCTGTGACCACATGGTCCCTGTACAACTGAGCGGGTTACCGCAGCTCGTTTTTCGGACATTCTCGCGACGACAGCTCGCATTGTTTGGTCAGGGCCGTGGGGGTGCTTACTGTACTTTTTGGCAAACACGAGGTTGACCACCCCTCATTTGCTATGCTTACCTTGTGGCGCTGCGGCACCGTGCCTGGCATGGGCATCACGGTCGCTGTTATCTTGCTGGCGCTGCGATTTTGCAGCGTTGTGGGTATTGAGGACACTCTGAATCTTCATCTGAAGGACACTTGCGTCTCCACGGGCTATGCGGCTGGGCCAAATGCGCACTGGTGATCTACTCTCCGTGTTGACGTGCTGTGAGTTTTTGGGCCACCATTCGAACACCTGGCATGAAGTCATGCTGGCCATTAAGGTGGCTGACATGTGCCTATGGGTGCTTTTTATTTTTCACCCGGGCTGAGAACACCTCGCCGTTTGGGTCATTTTATTTCCTGGTGAATGTTGACAAATCGATTCTGCCAGCTGTTTACTTTTAGATTGTCACCCTGGGTGGACAATGTGGGCGTGCGTGGGCTCCCCCAATTCTGACCACGCACGTCACTTTAGAAATTCATGGTAGGCAGTCTGCCTGGGACATTTTCTGGCCGGCTGAAAAATTCAGCTGTGTGCATTTTAGGTTGTCGCCCATCGTGGAGACTGTGGGTGTGCGTGGGCTGCCTAATTCTGACCACGCACATCACTTTAGACATTTTGGTAGACAATCTGACTGAGACATTGTGTCCGCCTCTCGCACTGCTGGGGGCGTTCACTTGACCGAAGTGAGTGGGTTAACTATGGTTAACTAATGATGGTTGATAAGTGGCTAAGAATAGCAAGCATAGCCAAACTAATGGTTCGTTAAGGGTTTATGATATGAGAGTTAATGATGGTTCATAGTGGTTGATGATAGTGGTCGACGATAGTGGCATGATGGACCACCGTTAGTAATCATTTAATCCACAATCAAGAGCTTTCACTCACGGGAAAATGTCATATACATTTGGTCGGCCATAGAAACCTCGACCAGCAACTGAGTACAACAGTTTAGCTTAACCTACTACATCCACCGTTATCAACGATGACTTCGAGACATTGCAGCAGTGAAATTCAACACCACCCCATGGTTCCCCCATGGTTTCCACATCCCACTGGTGGGCTGCGTGAACTGATGCTGCCCCGCCTAGTGCTACAGCAGTGTGGGGACATGGCAGGTAGCTGAACTCCTTCACAGATCGTTGCATCGCCGTGCACATGGCTTCGTCGTCCACCCGCGCAGAGGAAAAGATCTGCTGCATTTTCCTGAGGGATGGTGGAAGGAGTGGGTCCGAATTTGGCAGAATGAATGCAATACATTGTTAGCAAGCAAGGTCATGAAGCATTGACAGCAAATAAACGGCCAATTTTAATTATATCACACTACATCATTCAGCGGATAAAACATGATATAATATGACTGAACTATCTTCACTTTCAGCCATCCGAAGTCAGGTCGTCAATCCTTGTGTAAGGAACAACCCTTTGTGATTTTCCGACAAAAAATCTTGGGCACCAGTGCAACATATACTCAACGTATTGGGAAGTTGGGGATTCTCAAGCTAAACTTTGTATAATAACTTACCGATACAATCAACATATACTGAACACGTCGCCCCTCCTTTTTTTGTCTGTTGACACACCTTGGAAAGGTTGCGGCTTGGTGAAACCCAGGTGGAAAGCTTGGCGAAAAGGTGTTGTTGGGTCCCCAGACACGGCCAGGTCCACCTAACCAGCTGTTGAACCGGCGAGCTAGCCGGTGAAGGAAACATCCAAGCACGTCTCATAGCTGCCAAACTTCTACTCATTGTGAGAAACTTTTGAAACATCAGTTTTGCTTTCCAGTGAGAATCTGATGCGAGTGCACAAAAGTGCAATGAAAAATGGCGGTAGGTTTCTCCAGAGAGGGATTGGAACAATAAAAATTTCAACCAGCCAAACCAATCAACTCAACTTCCCAAGGACACCAAACCCCACAGCATCAAATCAATGCTGGTCAAATTTGCAGCCAAGCAACTGGTGCCAGGGTTCCGGCAGAGTAAGCTGGCCTGAAAAGGTGGAACTGCAGGAAACGAAAAGGAACATTGTCGAATGGTTAGGAATGGTTAGATCATGGTTGATACTTGGAGGATAGTGGGATAGTGGCCAACTATACCAACCAGTTAGATCGTGACAAAATGACGAGCGGTACTGGCGAAGTAGGTGGATGATTAAATTGATGATATGGAATAACAAACAACATTTGCCAACGGTGGTAGATTCTTCCTTGAAATCGTTGACAGCTCTTAAAGGACGATATTTTTTGGCTATATTGACATATATCATATATCTTCTTAAAGATTTCTGACATAAACAACCCGGCGGACCGGAACCCGCGCTGGTAAAATACCTATTTTGTCTAAAAACGTCATTTTCCCCTCAGCGAAACCAGCATTGTCCTTCATGGAAAATCTTAAAAAAACGACGTCGTTTTTTAGAGGTTTTTTGAACAAATCGTTGTTTTCCCATAGGAAACTCCACATTTGACATGAAAGAAGTCGGCACTTGAAGACGTTTTTTTTAGGCCCGCTGCAACGCGCGCACGGTCTCCTTGGCGAGGTTTTTGTAGCAGTGGGTATATCGCCACTGCCACACGGTACAGTAGAGCAGCAAGCCCTTTTGCTTTGCATGCAAGGACTTCGGAACATCCTTCTTGCAAGATGACCACGCAGCATCAATCGTGCCAGTATAGCACAAGATAGTGCTGCAATTGCATGTCACCTTCTTCACAAACCCACCTTTATGATGAGCCACGGAGGAGTGCAAGATATTCAAATTCTTCGTGAAGCGGATGTAACACTTTGCGCCACCAACCAAAACCAACCAACCGTCTCAACCGTGGTTCCCAGAATGCATTCCCAGCGATGTTTTCTTTAATCAACACATAGGAACCATGAGGAATCCAACGTGCCACGGAATCACCATCGTAAAAGTTTGTTTGGATTCATCAGACGAATTCAAAATCATTCCTTTCCACCCTTACTTCAGATGCATGAATTGCCAGGTATTGTGTGATTAGCCTAACTTATTATGTTGCCATCAGACCGACAAACCGCAAACGATGACATCGTTCACAACATGCAACGAACGTTATCATGCCACCAGCCCCCCCAACCCACACCCACCCAGGCGTCACGTAGCATCAACATCGTGCACAACGTACCACGAACGTCAACATGCCCCCAGCCCCCCAAAACCTACACCCCGTGCGTCACGTAGCATCAGCATCGTGCGCGACGAACCACGAACGTCAACATGCTCCCAGCCACCCCAACCCACACCCACCCGTGCGTCACGTAGCATCAAAATCGTGCACAACGTACCACGAACGTCAACATGCCCCCAGCCCCCCCAACCCACACCCACCCGTGCGTCACGTAGCATCAAAATCGTGCACAAGGTACCACGAACGTCAACATGCCCTCAGCCCCCCCAACCCACACCCACCCGTGCGTCACATAGCATCAACATGACATATGCAGTTGTTGCCGACGTGGAAAAATTGACGTTTCGTCAACGCGGTTTTCGGTCCGTAGGCATAAACAAGCAGCATGCCTGTTGTGAAAGCATTTCGCCGGCCAATGACAAATGCTATGGCTATATGGTAGTAAAGTAGTAATTCCCTGATACGTATTGGATCGATCGTATTGGGGGATGCAACGGCTTCATACTGCAAAGAACCAAGCAAAATGGTCGCTCCCTTGGGTTTCATGATGATTCCTGACGTGCAACTACTGGTTGCAGTTTTTTGAGCGAAACATGGCAATTTCACCGTGTTTTGGGAACGAGGCGACTGATTGGTTGACGATGCTTGACTTCGCCCATCCTGAAGGTTCCAGGTTCCGCTTGATTGGGCCTTCCCTAACTCTTTCTGTTTGCCTAGAAATCAATCTGATTCCCCGGACAGCCATTGAAAATGAACATGTTTGTTCAAGCCATACGGTTTTGGCACGTTTGTTTCGAACCTCGGTGGAAGGTCATTGACCGTGCACAGGCTGTGAATGGTGCTGAAAACAAATACCGGTCGCCAATATCAACACCAAACCATGAGACTTGGCCACATTCCAAAACTCACTGGCCCAACATCGCCGTTCATTTCGGACCCCTTAACTTCAAACATGCTTGCTGTCCAGTTCGATGATGAATAGCTGGTTGATTTTCCGATTAAGCCATGAGCCCATATGTCTGGATGCCGGAGCAACGACTTTTCCCGGTCCCAGGCGCTGGTGCTGTCCATTTCGTGCATCCATGCCTTCACCAAGTCGCTGTTCTCACCTGGGAGTCACAGAACAACTGCTGAAGGGACCATCATTTGCACGGCAAAAATGTTGGTGGTTGTTGGGGGATCATTTGCTTGGTGGTTGTTGGTTTGCGGAACTATTTTTGGACATGTTTGCGTCAATCACTCTGGCAAACAATGTTTAACATACACCCTTCATAGTTGAAACCATCACTGGTCATTCATGAGAGGGCACTGCCCAAAAAAACACATGTGAACGTTCAAAACAAAACATAGGAAGGAACACTGGCGATTGTAGACTAGAGAATCACATGGTGTTGGCCCAACTGTCTCATAATGCAGGAGCAAATCCTGCCACAGTTTCACCAACAAGTGAGGCTCAGAAGGAATTGTCAAAGCAAAAATCAACATCGAAAAGAAATTCCACTATCAGAGTACTGGTTTTGTACCGTTACCTGCTCTGAGACAGGACTCGGAGATTCGGCAAAAACCAGGCCACGCTGACCAAGTTGAGAAAATTCTTTATAAAGTAAGTAGACATTTGTGAAGTTGGAGAAAGATGAATCTTTCAACAAAAATTATCAAGCAATTTTTTTCCGTGAGGCCCGAGGCTGGTGCACCTGAAAGGTGATTTGCTGGTGGCCATGAACGGCCCAGCAACAGCTGTGCTCTGCCCAGAGATGCGTCTAAGACCCCCACAGTGCCGGGAAAAGAAATGAGCAAAACTCTAAAACAAGGAAAGGGGCAAACAGTCACATGGGTTTTTCAACGCTTCCCACGAGGCACGCGCAAGATCTAAACTGCAGGATGCTTTTAGCAACCCATACTCCCGCAACCGGCGGCCCCAGCATACAGGCCCAAAATGGCAGAGTTATCAGACCATGCCTTCACTTGTGTCAGAGCACCGTTGATTTCTTCTATAAAAATTTGCGAGGACCCTACGATCCCTGGAATTGGCACTGCCGCGGACGATGCATCATAAGTCTGTCCTTAGTTTTCCTTGGCATTCCTTAGTGATCTGAGTGTTGGGCATGTTGCCCAAAAAGAAGTGAATCACAGATGTGTGTGTGTGTGTGTGCAACTGTGTCACGGATCAAGGGACACAGGGACGCGAATCACAGCAGAAGAGAGGGGGGGGTAGGTGAGCAAGCTGGAGACTGGAGCATAGTCAAATGGTGTCAGCATGCGACAAATGCTATCAAAGCGTCTCCGGTTCCATTTGCAATCACAAGCCCGCCCACACACACACCTCCCAAGCAATCAAAAGAAACCAAGGCAAGGACAAAGGAGAAAAGGGGAAGCAAGGAAGGAAGCGGGAGAGGACCAAGGCGACGGGAGAGGACCAAAGCGAAGGAGACCAACGGGAGAAGAAGACAGCGAAGGAAGACCCCTCCGCAGGAAGGAGCAAAGAGAAATTGAGCAAGCTGCAAAAGCATCGGCAACAACGAAAACAGGAATGCCGCCTAGTCTAGGAGAACGTGCGAGTGCGTGTGCGTCAATGTGTGCTCAAAAGCGCAACAGATTTTCCATAAAAACCTCCCAATCTCCGTTTGGTAAAGCCTCACCAATTGGTCGACATGCAAAAGGCTCAACAATGGTCACTGGCAAACTAAAAGGAATAGAGGGCACTTCACGCTTGACAGAAAAAAAATCTGCCAGTGGCAGCAGCCCCAATAGGTATTTGCCAGCAAAAAACCCTATGCTTCCCTTGCTGATCCGCGCACCGCACACGTCAGTCTTGTCAAAGATTATGATTAAACCTGCTGCAATCGCAAAGTATCATGTTGGAAACGGCAGCGGTCAAACAACAAATGCAAAACAGAATCGTTTAAATATCCTTAAATATGATGTTTAAATAATTCTATAGTACTTATTAGTGCTGGTCTCAATATTGGTGAGGCCTGGTGTGGACGGATCGGGGACGCGAAGAGCACAGACAAAAAAGGATCAGCCTGAGACCCACCACTGGATTTTGCACCGCGGATGTGCACTGGGCGTTCCTAGGTAGTGAAACAGCTACTTTGTGAAACAGTCCCTGGCGGCTTGAGCCGCTGAGGGCCTCATGTCTTGAAGAAAGCCCTAAGGCCACGTGCAAGGCACAACAAGAACATGGAGTGGAGCAGCATGCAGCCCAAAAAGCTTCCAGAACGAGCCAGAGGGAAGTCATACTTAAAAAACGGCCATGTCTCAAGAATAAATGAGGCTAACCAGGTTGGAATGACGACCGCACAGGGAAGCAACAGAGTCGGTGAAGCCAGGATGTTTTTCATGACTTCCAGGCATAGATTCTTGGGCCTTTTCTGTGTCAACTCTGCGATCAGGATCCAAATATCCTTCAATCTTGGCATGAACAAAAGCCAAATGCTTAAACCATCCAGGAAGAAGTCTAGACCTTTAGTCTGCCAGAGATATTCTCTGTGTTTGGTAGAGTTCCACTCAGAGACTGCGAAGTCCATAAAGGCCCACAAGAATGGAATGAACATTGCCAGAGTCGATCTTGTGGTAAGAACTCGCTTGGCCAAGTCGTAGGACAATATCTCCAGAATCTCTGAACGGACTGTTTCCTCAAATCCTTCCTGGCTTCCAAACCATACATTCAGACATTCCTTCACAATCTTCCGGTCGCAAAGCATCCGAAGACCTGTTGACGAGACGTGATCGCAGTCGCAACAAGAGCTCCTCGTTGAATCAAAGGAGATATTGAGCAACTGATGTTTCATGACGTCTAAATCTCGGAAATATTTTCTCAGAGTGCTCATGCCCGCATAAACCACCACCGAAGAAAATGTCAAGAGCGACGCTGTAGATGGAACCCACCAATTCCTGCCGTCCATGCCATCATTGGGAAACGGTGCCACTAGCAAGGGAATCATGAGCACAGCCGCAAGCAAAAAGAATGCGACTTGCATTGGACCAAGAAAGGTTGGCCTGACAATCAGTTCCTTTTGCTGACCTTTCTTGCTTTGTAGAAAGGCTGCCAGCTCGAATAAACACCACAGCCTTTCTGTCCAAGTTGGATCCCAAAGAATCAGCATCGAATCTGATTCTTTCAACAGCCCAGCTAGGCTCTTGATTGCCTGAGCTTTCAATGTCATGTCCGTTTGGCTGATGCAAATTCGGTCCAAAAAAATGTGCTTTTGTGGCCGCCAGAAGATTATCACAAGGGCGGTGACAACGAAACCAGATAACGAACACAAATACGAGTGCGGGAGCTGCTTTCCACGGTCGATACCTGGAAGGAGCTCCAGAGCAAAGAGTATCATCATCACAGTAGCAATGAACATGCCAGAGACGATAGCGATGGGGCCGTTGTATATGGTGATGAGAGTCACGATCTTCTTCCAGTGCGAGCCATGCCAAGAATGACTCCAAAAGGTCGATATTTTCTGAGTCTTCCGACTCTTGAAATAGAGGTCAACGTCGGAATCTCGCAAGGCCAGGGCACACTGCTGGAAGGCCCGAAAAGCAGGTGTAACCCTCACAACCTCTGGGTTTAAGACTTCCATTCTTGACAACATTTCACCAAGCTGTGGAACACGTCTCTGTTCCAGGTCTAGTTGGATCTCCCCCGAGGAAGTCTCTGAGATTCGCCTGGGCAAAGTGCTGCGATTTTCACCTTCCCCAGTCTCGCCATCCGTGAAGCCGGGTGGGGGGTCCCCAGGACTCAGGTGTGCCATGGCTCAAGCAACTGTTAAGCTGCCATGACTCAGGTGTGCCTGGCTCAGGTAATGTCAGTATGATGCCGTGGATCATCATGACACAGGTTCGTTGCATCACCTGGGCAAACAAGGATAGTTCATGATAATTAACATTTCTAACAGTTCGATTGCTTGGTTGATTGGAAACATGCGGGTTATACTTTTAACGGGTAGGTCTTGAGAAAGTAGACCCTGCCATACCAGGTTTGTAAGACCGGCTTCCCATTTGGATGCCCTGGTGGTGGGGCAAAGCCACCTTTCCTACCTATCTATCTAATCTAATCTCGTCTCATCTGATCTCATCTCATCTGATCTCATCTTATCTGATTTGATCTCATCTAATCTGATCTTTTCTTGATCTCACATGAACTATGTTATACTAATATGCAAAGTCTCTTCTCCTGCATCCATGGGGAGGATCTAATCAATACCCCTTGGATTCTCAGCAGTTGCACTGGCCACCAGGTGTCCCAGTGACCTGTGAGATAGTAGAAGATGCGCTCCATGTTGTACGGCACCTCCCATCCAGCCATGGTGGTTGACCGACAAGTCAGAATCGCCCCATCATCTTCAGCAACAAAAGCACACTTAGCGCAATGCTTAATTAGTAGTTAAGACTGATTAATAATGGTTAGTAATGGGTAACAATTATGGTTAATAAGGATCATTTCTGGTTGGTGGTATAGAGCAACTTAGAACCAATGCTATCTATGCTTTGGTGAACGGGCACTCCTGGTACTGTAGCTCCGACTGGCTCCCCCTTTAAAGGGCTATACCACTGGCTCGGAGCAGCTCTCTCCCAACCACCAGCCATGGGAGGCGGCTTCCAAATCATCACGATGGGTGATGAAGGATCTGTGCTCCACTGATGAAGTGGCCATTCTGGTGAACGTTCATGCTGCTATTGGTTCACAATGGCAATTGGTGTTGCTATTGATGCTCCAACCCTGAAGCATTGATGCCGCTTCATATGGGATATTCACCATCAACCAGTGGCCATCATCGACCGGAATTTCCCTATCAATGTTGATCATTATCCTCGATGATTCATGGTTGATATGGATCCATTGCCATATTGTCGCCTATCCAGATTCCGAAATTACCCATGGGGGCTCCACCAGTCCTCAGGGGCTAGCACTGCCCACCTGGATGTTGATGGCATCCGACAGAGTCTTGAACATGCACTCGTGCCGGTGAAACTCACCTGGCAAAACATACCGTACCCACTGTGCCGAGTTTGGTGCCACCAGGTAGGAACGCCGCGCTAAATGGTACTTTTCTTGTTGGGAAATCAGGGCCAAGCCATACTGATCTCACGATATCGTTGGGAGCTTTCGGCTCGAGCGTGGGCTTGTTCACAATTGGTGAGTTGACATGATGACAACCAGTCATTAATAATAGTTATGATATGTTATGATGGTAGGATAGTCATTAACCAGCTGATGGTAGGATATTAGGACAGTACCATCGCTGATGGTAGGATAGTCACGATATGTCATTGATAATGGTAGATTTTTTCCGAGGCGATATGCGGCCCGCTGTTGGGCTACATGTCAGCAGCAGCAACCCAAGAAGGAAAGTTTACTATGCTGGCTCTTTTTGGGGTAAGATGCTTCCATAATTCTCTATCTTCAGCAACCGGAAGTAGAGTATGCAGCTGGTGGGTAGTATCCTACCAGTTGATCATATTGGTCAACCCAAAAACTTCCTTTAATTCGACAAGGGAAGGGGTGAAGGAATTCACCAGGATTTGGAGCAAATGTTTGGTACCTGCTTCGGCCAGTTCTGGCCAATGAGCCCTCGGGGCAGCTCGTCGGAATTTATGCTTCGAGGGGTTGGTGGTTGAACCACCCCTATGAAAAAGATTAGTCAACCAACCAGTTGTTGATCATCAGTAGTGAAAATAAAGATGCTTGAAACCACCAATCAGAATGGATTCTTGATTCGAACCACGCATGGAGTCTCGGAGTTACCACATGATGGTGCATGGCAAACCCAAGCCATGATAATTCTACTGGATACAAAGAGATCTATGTGGTCCAGTGACGCACAAAAAACACAAATCCATGGTCATACATTTATTGGCACAACGAACCCTTGGCAAATGGGAATCCAGCGGCATCAGTTGTGGCATGGTTGTCATCGTGATGACATCCCCCTGACAACCTTCGATATGAACCTGCCATCCACTACCGGGATGGCTGTCCACTCTGGGGAAGAAAGCGGGGAGGGAGGAGACTTCTAGGTGCTTCAATATTACTTAAACATCTGCTTCATCCTTAGATACAGAACCCTAATTGAAACCAACAAGCTTGCGCATGAACAAGGCAACATCCCCAATCCCAATTGTCTTAGATTCCGAACCCCAGTGATTTCATGAAACCCTTCATTTTCTTAGGAAACAATTTCGGAACCAAACATAAGCACAACCAATCAACAGGTTCAACAGCTTCAACAGGTCCAACAACTTCAACCAGTTCCCATCATGGAGAGCACATCCGACTCCCATGCCGCAGGCCTCGAGCCACGGTCCTGTGAGTGATGTCATTTTGATTCACTCCGCAGATCAAGCGCCGCACGGGCAGCCCCATCCTGAGCGGCAGGCGCTGTGGACGGCTGTCCCTCCCCAGGTCATCGTTTTGGGATGGCAACCAGCACAAATTGGGGTCCAATGCGCCTCACTCAAGAACTAGCAGCTGCAACGAACTATACGATGCGTGCTGTGCTTCCAGGAACAAATTTAGGCTTAGGGAGTTTGGTTTCCAGCACCGCATGCCCACATCAGGACAAAACCAAACCGGTAGCAGGTGGGAGACCGATATAGAAGTAAAACAACTGACAACTGACAACAACCAACCAAAAATAACAAACATGAACAGCAAATCAAACAATCACAAAAGCCATCAAACACCAACAATCGACAAAAAAAACAACAAATCATTTGACAAACCATCAAATCGCAAAGAAACCGCCAAGAAACCATTCCGCCAAGAACTCAAAAAAACACCATCCACACCAAACCAACAACCACCAAGGACAAAACACCACCTACTTCCCCCACTACTGCTGTTAGGCATCTCTCTCGCCATGAAGGCGGCCGCGGTGTTGCCCAATGCTCCCGCAGGAATCACGAAGTCCACCGTCGGTGCATCGGATCCCAGCTGTTCCACCACGCGGAAGTAGGACCAAAAGAAGTGCGGCAGTTGAGCCAAGGGTCGCCCCAAGTTATAGGAATTGATGCCACAAAGCCTGGGTCGTCCACAGTGGGGCATCCCTGCTATCAGCTTGGGCTTGGGGGTACTACGAACGGTGCCAATGGTCATATCATCCTTGATCATGTCGATTGCCAATGGTTGAAGTTCAAACCACCATTCGTAGATAACCACATTGAAGCAAGGTGACCAATAGTTTAAGGTCGTATGTCAAATGTCTATTGAAATATGTGTAAGCGTAAATGTATTGTACCAGGTGATACATGGCTGTGGGTCAAAACCCCGTACCCCTGGTTCCCCTAGAATTAACCATTGTTTTACCTATGAGTTTGTTGGTGAACTTATCCCCCATGAAATTGGTTGGCGAACTGCTTGACCCAGCTCGACACATGGTGACACATTGCTCATGAGAAGCCGCTGTGAGGTTGAATGCTTCAGCCTCGCAATCCTCCATGAACTCAAAATGGAGATGGTCATGATGATGGCGGTTGGTTTATGATGGTTGATTCATGACCAGCTACAATGAAATTTGATGATGATGATTATTATTATTATTATTATGATGATGATAAAACATGATGATGATGATGATGATGATGATGATGATGATGATGATGATGATGATGGTTGCTTGGTAATCAAAAAATAGTGCTGTTTCTTGATAACGCTAACTACAAGACTGGTTGATGCATCACCGCTGGCATATGGTTAACACTGGTTACCATTCAGTGACGTTTCTTAATAATGTTTCCCATGAATCAATGGAGCAACATTGAACTACTGGCTGGTGGTTAGTTGCCCTATCCCGAAAATATATATGTTTGTCAATAGAAGCCATCATCTCAGTTGGCATTTTTGAAAACAAGGCAAATCTTGGTTCAAAACCCCACCAATTGGCAAGATTATGAAGTGTTGTATTATTACTACTATTTTCATTATCATTATTATCATAATGATTCTCATTGTTATCATTATGTATTACCATTTTATAATTATATACTTTTATATATTTGGCATTTATTACCCATTTCATCGACCACTGAGAATCATTAGCAAGCATATATCAACCATTAGTTGACCATATATTGACCCCACTACTACAGTAACGGTTCCGAACCGGTAAGCGTAGTACAAACCATATTATGACACACACTACTAATCATCGCTAACCATATAATAAACCATGTCACTATCCACATCACCTAAGTGTGTCTTTCTCAAAATGAAGAACCCCCAAAAGTGCTTGATTCATTACTATAAATGGTTAATAAACTGGAAACCATCATTTATGACATGAGAAACCATCAACAGAAAATAACGGGGGATACCTCTATGACATGAGCAATCATCAACTCCCAATGCTAGACTTGGTTTATGACTATAATTCACTACTATTGGATGACTAGCGGGTACCCCTGAAGAAACCACCAACTGGGATCTATCCATTGGATCAGATTGTTCTCCCAATGCCAACTAGTTCATCAATGAGTTCCAGTAATTAACTAGTTGGTATAGTTATTAACCAATTAGTTGAGATCTATCATTGGATCAGATAGTTCCAGTAATCAACTCTTAGTAATGCCAATTGGTTCATAAATTGGATCAGATTCTTCTCCAGTAATGTTGGTTTCTGATGATCGTATCTACCTGTTGGTTTCATCAATTTTCATGACTTTAGGGGGGGTTACACTAATCAGAAACCAACATTAATCAACCAGTTTAGTAACTGATGGATAGTTATGAACCAATTTAGTAACTAAGGCTCATAATTGGACTAATTGGATCCTTAGTAATAACCACCAACATCCACCCACTCCCAACGCGGCTGACCATCCAACCCTTCGCCAGCCGAGGCTCCCGTGCTTTTCCACGAAGCCTTCGTCGGAGCTCAGTCGCTTCAGGGGCCTTACTGTCGCCGTGGCAGCGCGCAAGGCGCGGCGCGCCGCGTTGGGAGCTGCTGGGGTCGAACTGACGCGCAAGGTGATGACGGATCTATAGATTTCGGTAAGAAATTGGTCATAGATCTTGGTGATGATAGATCCATGGTAAATTTCCATGGATTTTCTTAATGATGATAATGATTCTTAATGATTGATGCTTAATGATCGTAATCAAGAACCAGTTGGTGATAAGGCTTCATGATATTCAAACATATTCATTTATAATTGTGATACATCAATCATTTGTGGTCAACCGTTCAAAACCAAATATGTTGATTGGGATTACAATAGCTGAGAATGGTTGAATGAGAAAAGTTAATTTTCATATTAGATCCAGCTTTTGGAGACCATGGAAAGTTGTTGAGATGGAACATGATCGAACCACAAGCAACACTACTATGGCCACCAGGGATACTATGGATCCTTGATACGGGAGGGGCATGGATTTCGCTGCTATGCCGCCTTCAAGATCAGCTTGACTGGTCTCTGACCGGTCATGGCTTTGGCATGTGAACAGCCATGGGTGCTACAGCAGGCTATGCACTTGATGAGTTCAAAACCTGACGACGAGAACAGCTGGGGGTACTCTGTAGCCACCGGAAACAAAACGAGAAATGGCCATCTACAACTTCTATGTGCAGTTAGAATTTGGATACAACCACGGGAATCATCCATGTGAGGTCAGTTACGACCATTTATAAGCCTGTTCTTGCCATATGGTAAGCCCTATAACCATGGCTTACCAATCAGTCCCGAGCCGCTCGTGCACATCACCCAGTGGCAAATCCATGTCGTCGCCTCCGCCCTCGAAGGTGGCAACTTTGGCCTTCGCATTCGAGGCAGTGGTCATCTGGCGCCTCAGGCCCATCACCAGCGAAGCGTCGTTTCACGGGTGGTTGAAACACCCGGTATGAAACGTCAACGGACCCTCCCAAACAATAGGGAAAATCAACTCAAATACCAGGGAAATTTCAACAATTAGCCACGAGTCCCATGTTTTTCAATCAATTAAACACCCCAAATAGTAGGGAAAACTGAAACAAATGTTCGATACCACCAACCAGAGTTGATGTAGAGAAACCTGTGTAGGATAAATACATGGATGGACAAAAGCATGGGTAAAAACATAGATGAAAATTTAGGGGTGAGCAGGTAGGCATCGTCAGGAATTTGACATGCAGTGTTGTGTACATCAAATGACCTTGTCAAACTTTAGGTGCATAGTTTCGTGTGCAGCTTGCCAGAGCAATTGTCACGATTGCTTCCCTCATCAAATCAATCAAAACGTCCCTTGCGAAGGTTTCAAGGGTTGACATCACCTCCACTCATCAAAATTGAACGAATTCGCTTCCACATGCCGGGCTAAAAACAATGTGGCATTGTCAAATTGTGAGCACATTAGCTTTACCAACTACGAAACTTATTTAAAAAAAAACAATCTGTCAAGAACCTTCATTGCCCCTTCACACCCTCCATTTTGCTGAGTGAATTTCCACAACAAAATCACCACTACCTCGATTGTCAATGATCATAATGAGAACACCACACAGCCCAAGTCGCCCCTACGGTCGAGCCGATGTTG
>VSDK01022771.1:654760-691924 GCA_009767595.1 Symbiodinium kawagutii
CTTTACATTGATTGATCACTGATAACTGTTCATTCACTGTTTATTGTATCATTTGTTTACAACACAATAACATGTACAGGCATTCTCAAACTAAAGCTATCACCAAGTCCTGCTTTGCCAACAATTAATTATCTTGACAAATATGTACAACAAGCCAGAAACAATGTTTCCAACACATAAAATAAACAAAACTCTAGAGGCAGTATCAACTCCATCTAGCTGCACCTGCGTACATGATTCTACAAACAATACTGGGAAAGAATACATATTCCATCATCCAACATTCACTGTTTGGTGGTTTCTCATAATTGGGAACCCCCAAAATGGATGGTTTATTACCTATAAATGGTTAATATTGGATGATTTTGGAGTACCCCAAATTTGAGAAAAACACAATCTGGCTGTATGATGCAAGAAATATGATGAAATTCCATCATCCAACAATCCATTTTCACTGAGCTTCATTTTGTATCCGTGCTTGTTTGATCTTGTTTGGTGGTTGGCTACGACTTTTATTCACATGTGTTTCGGCTTCAGACTGGGATGACAAAGATTCTAATACGGACCAACATAAACAATTACTCTATCAGCATGCTGTATGTATGATACGATCATCATTCACGGATTTTGGAGTTCTATGTTTTGGAGTTGCACAGGAAGTGACTTCACCATGAAAAATACCAATCTTCAGTAGACCAGTGTCTCAAGTTCAGCGACGTCAGTAGTAGACAACCCCCTTCATTTGTCAATGACTTGAACCCTTTGCACGCCATCCTTGGCAATATGAGTAGGTACCCGTGAGAGTTCCTCACCTGATTGCCACTGTGGCTCCGCGGCATCGCTCGACTTCAAGGGGAGCACAGGGACAATGTCCTGGGGTGAGAACTGTGATAAGCGAAAAGCACATCAACTTGGATTTTCATGTATCAGCGGGAGTGCCCCTCAGTTGACAGTTGACATTCACAACACTAGGATTTCAAAACAAGTTAATTATGACTCAAATGTGCACCTCCACCTCTAGTAACTGGTTACTAAGCGTGGTTTTAGGGTTACCTCACGCGCTTGATTACCATACGCATAGTATCCCAATTCTAGTCCCAACTGCACATGCAAATAGGCAAATCCACACCGTTTCAGGCGCACCCAATTCGTGAAATCAAACTGTGGGGTTCCCAGCTTGACATCGGTACCATCCGCAAGCACACCACGTAGGTTGCACGGGTCCGTGCCGCAGGTTTCGTAAGACAGTGAGGCACCAAACAGCCAGAGATACCTCTCCTTTTGGCATAAGCTTTGAAGCTCACTATGCCCATGGGCCATGGGCCTCTAGGTCATGTTATGAGATGGTTTGTATTCAACTCACTGTGCAGGAAAACCGTGCATTAGGTTCATCCAATGCATCGATGAAACATCCAAACCAATTGCCATTTTCAGGTACGGTGCTCAGGTCCCTCCAGCCTCCTGCCACAAACATCCGATGCGCTGCCAACTCAACCAGTAAGCCTTCTGGGTTTGGAAGACGAACTTCCCTGGTTGAGAGGACCCTTCTGGGTGCCATGTTGGCAGCGTCCTTGTGAGAGAAGTTCACGTAGCTGCCCCGGACCACATCCTGAGCGGAGCTGCGGCCGGCAGATAACATAGGGTTTTGTCCTGGCGGTCGTGCATCACCAATCAAGTGCACGGGGAAACTTACCAGGTCCAAACATAGTAAGGATTGACAGATTGATAGCTCTTGCTTGATTCTACGGGTGGTAATCATTGTTTCAACTAAACCTTCGCACAGGTTGTTTTTTTCTCCTATTGTTTCAACCAAATAGCTGGGTGTACAACCAATCAACTGGTAATGATAGCACCTTGACTATGAGTTGATGGATAGAATTTTCACGAAATTTCAAGCTATTTTGATGGGAAACACACACACACATCTTGGGGTACTAGCACCCTCTGGCAGCCCTCATCATCGTGGTGGCGGCTGTCGTCATCGTGTCCGTGGTCTACCATCAGTGTCATTACAATCCATGAACGGCAACATCATCATGGGCGGTTTATACTAATGATCCACACTATCAGTATCACCATCATCATTTCCTTCTTTTACTGTAAATATCATCATTATTACTATTGTCTTCATTGGCATCGCCATCAGAAGTCTTATCATTCCAGGCAACAATAGAGATTTTCCTTCGGTGGACACCGCCATGGCTAGGCTGGCCAATCAGCAAAGAAATATACGAAGCGATTTTTGGCTGTGAAATCACAGGTGTTGCTATTGGCAAGCTCGTCAGTCTGCCAACCCTGGATCACTTTACCACTGGTTGATTAATAGGGAGTATCCTTCAAAAGCTTTTGTTTCCCATTAAAATACTACCTCCCAATTGTTCAACCTATGGTTTATTGATCCAAGGTTAACATTAGAATGCCATTAGCTTAATCCAACCAGAAACAAACACAGGTTAAGGTTGCTTTTGGAAGTGTTTAATGGTTTGCAATGACCACCACTTGAACCTGCCAGTATCATCAGCCTGTAAACTTGGTGCATCACAAGGCCCGCTCCCGCGGCACAGAGATCTTCGACTCAAGAATAGGTCCACCACGCTGTTGTCGACAATAAAAGGAGAGAACTCGACAATAAATGGGGCTACTTTCAACCACAAAATTGTTGTTTTTCCATTTCCACTGGAGGGCACCACTGATTTTAAGCAATCACAGCCATGGGCATTTCTTATGACAGGCTTGGCACTGCTCTCCTCCTCCGGTGAACGGCCACTCCTTGGGGGCATCTCCTGCCCTGGCTCGACCAGCCAAGACTCCTCCAGGTCCTCCGGCGGCAGTTCATCCTCCACGAAAAGCTTCAGCACTTCCAGTGCCAGCGAGGGAAAATCCAGGCGCGACCAGGCGGAGAGCGTGGCACCTGCCAGGGCTTCAGCTGGCGGTTGTTCGACCCCAGAGGAAGGGCTGACAACAACGGGGGGGTTCTTTAGCCAGGTTGGGAAGCCCCAAGGTGTGGTTGGGATCTATTACTGAACATGACAAACGAACTGGAGGATTTGGAGGGTACCCCTATGACTTGAGAAACCTCGATCAGGGGTCAGTATCCCAGTTGGGGACCTCAAGCTGCATCTAATGAACTTGGTCACTGTGAGGGCATTGAAGAGTTAGAGATTAGACTGGACTAGACCACCCAAAGTTGGGAACCGAAGAATAGTTGACATCATGATATCATTGCTACCATAAGCACAAGGCCTACCATAACACTTTGCAAACAACCATAGCTACCAACTATCTGAACAACTGCACTTCAAACCACAATCAATACAGACTATCGTTAGTTGGAAAGTTCTCAAGCATGGGTCTAGTGTTCTGGCACTACAGGTTGCAACTTGGTTGGGCAGCACAACCCCGATGATATTGATACCGAATCGTGGCTGAAATCAAACAAAACTGTTTCAAGAAACACCCCACAGCCATTTAGACTAAAATTGGAGGCATTGCCACGTGCTTGGAACGCATCTCTCGTTGGAACTAAACCAACATCGGCCCATATTCCAAGCTCATCAAAAGGACCCAATCTCTGCAACAATTGCAACCGATCACAGCAACTTTCACCAGCGAACCACGTACTAATGAGATGATTATGATATTTTAATACTTGCTATACATGATTCAAGTCCAAATTCAACCAAATCATTAACCATTATGAAGCCTCATTGTTAACGACTATTCACCACTAGTCATCCTTAATGATTATATAATGATTCATCAACAACTAATTATTCATCAATCTTGAACATCACTATCAACCACTATTAACCCTTATTAACAACCACTACTAACCACTATTAACCCCTATTAGCACCATTAACCATCATTTAATGTAATCATGGATAACCCATGGTTGATTTATAATCTAACTATCAAACAATAACTACACCATCATAAGCTAGTGGATCATTAAACAATCAATTAACCACCACTAATCCACTCCTAAACCCATCTCAACCAACGACTTCCCCGTGCCGCAGCTGGCGCCTGAAATCTTCGGCAGCTGCTCGGGCACGAAGAGACCGCCGTCCGAGGCGTATCCTGGAGCCAGGGCGGCGAGGGGTGCGTGCAGTGAGGCTTGGGACATCACTTGGTGGATCACAACTGTGGTGATTAAGTATGCATGAACCGTGTGATAAGGATAGATAATTATGGTTTAATCAACCAACCTGGCTGGTTAGATAGCTGGTTAATGATTGATAGTAGGGGATAATGACTAACAACATCTAACAACTATAGGGTTGATACATGACTTGGTGGATCAATAAGGAAGTGACTTTGGCTCATGGTGAAGTGCAATATGGGCTGATATATGGGTCTCAAAATAGCGGATCCGAAGAAATGGGTGGTTTATGATTGTGTAAGGATAATTAATGGTTGATAAAGTATGGTGATTCAGTATGATGGTTACGGTTGACCCTGTGATCAACTATGGATCAGTACGGGATGATAACCGCTCATCATGATAAATTAGTGGATCAGCCCTTAGTGATCAAAATGATGGTTAAGTGCAACAAGGGCTGACAACTATGGTGATGAAGTATGGATGAACTATGTAATAAGGATTGATAACTATGGTTCATACATGACTTAGCGGATCAATAAGGATGTAACTTTGGTTAATAATTAAGGGAATACATGACTTGGTGGATCAATAAGGGAGTAACTTTGGCTCATGGTGAAGTGCAATATGGGCTGATATATGGGTCTCAAAATAGCGGATCCGAAGAAATGGGTGGTTTATGATTGTGTAAGGATAATTAATGGTTGATAAAGTATGGTGATTCAGTATGATGGTTACGGTTGACCCTGTGATCAACTATGGATCAGTAAGGGATGATAACCGCTCATCATGATAAATTAGTGGATCAGCCCTTAGTGATCAAAATGATGGTTAAGTGCAATAAGGGCTGACAACTATGGTGATTAAGTATGGATGAACTATGTAATAAGGATTGATGACTATGGTTCAAACGATGGCTAGTTTGGTAAATCCATAATTGAGTATGGTTAATATGCATTGTTACTTTATGGTTGATTGCTGGAATATGATGGCAATCGATCATTCTCAACACTTATCGCTACTAAGTGTAAGAAACCAATGGATCAACTAGGGCCCCCACACAATCCATGTAACTCTGGTAACAGTGTTGTAATGGCTTCACTATGGCTACACAATGGTTTGGCGCTGGCTACTGATGGATGGTTGACAACAGTGGTGGACAGCACTTGCTATGATTTCAACACATGGTTCATAATGATTCTCGTTGAGAATGGCTACCATATGATGATGGACAACGATGCCCAATAGTAAATACTAGTGGTGGTTTCTCAAAATAGGGGACACCAAAATCATCTAGTTCATCAACCATTTCAAGTAATAAACCATACATTTGGAGGTCCCTTGTGGCTTGAGAAACCCCCAAATGGTAGCTGTTCAACCATTGTTGGTAATTGCCCCCTATGAATCTCTACATTTAACCGTAACCATTATAATCCCTTGTAAAACCATGGTTAAAAATAGTTAATCCTTAAAAATCCACCAACCAATATATAGTTGGTATATTCCCCATTATTGTTGTTCGTCATCCCCTACTATTAAGCATTAATGGCTGTAATCCCTATATAACCCTATTAAACCATCACATAGTTGGTATATCCCCTACTGTTGTTGCTTATTTCTAGGTTCCCCTATGGCTTGAGAAAGCACCAAATCCATTCCAATCATCCCTGGGGAAGTCCTCTGCAAAGTGCTTCTGCTAGCGTGGCACCTTTGGTCTCTCCGCGCGTGCTGCGAAAGCGCATGGCGAAGGACGTCAGATTGAGCCAAAGGCAAATACCATGCTAAAGGGAAGCTTGCAACATGTTGAAAACAAGGCTTACCAAATGGTTCATCTATCTTCCGTTTGTTGAAAAAAATCCGGATGAAGGGATGCTTGCAACATGGTAAAACAAGGCAAACATTTTGTAAATACCATGAGATGTTTATGACAAGGTCAATCTATCTCCCGTTTTTCTCAAGATGACGATGCAACATGGTTCAAAAAGGGCCTACTTCAATCACCAGGAGGTTTGGTGTTGGCGCTGTCGTTGTCACGTATTTTGGGTGCACCATGAACGCCCTGTACCAAAAAAGATGATGTTTGTTGAACATCTGAAAGATGCTGTAGGAGCAGCACGACTGGTAGCTCCATGGACTTCAGGTGGTGAGATTCAAACCCAGAAAACAACAACTGAACCATAATTGAGCATTGTTGACGGTCACTATTGGCAGGGACTGTAATGACCATCAGCTGGCTGTCAAAACCAACGCCTTTGCAAATCAAGGCCATCGCCGAGCAAAACCATTGTGCTTGTGTCATGATGCTGCCAAGGTCTGCTTGAAGGTCCATGGTTGCGGAGGAACTTGATGCCGCGGGCGAGCATGGTCTGCCTACGAACCATCAACAGTCAGTCAAGAATCAAACATCCCGATACAAACCATCAGCTAATCAGTAAATCAACTACGTCAAAGATCATTTCTTATATCAAACATTGTCTTGTTCAACCAACCAACCATTTATGACAACGACCAGTTATCATATCAATTCATATCAGTTTTCTCTCAAACCTTTATTTGGTTTCAACCAACCAACCATTCACATATCAGGGTTCCTCAAAACAGGGGGGGCCCAAAAAATTCTTCGTTTATTATCATGAATTGTTAATTTCTTAATATCGGAAAATTCAGGAGGACCCCTTTTAAGAAACACCCATATATATCCACATATCAACAAATGCTTCTGACCCACTGGGGCATGCGTGCAAGGCCAGTAGCCAAGCTTGTGAGATTGCTGGAGCCCGTTTGGTCCGAGAATAGGTCGCCAGCGGCTGTGAATGGTGGACGGCTGCTCCAAGCTAGTTGGGTTGTTAGCTTCAGCAACGTTAAAAACAACAAACAAGAATGATAAGAATAACTATTTGAGAATCCTGAGTTACCATGTGGTTACCATGTGTTTATGTATTCTACATTTTTCAACACATTTGTGCTTCAAGCATAGGATGGTGGCAGTTAGATCTGCACGAGTTCAAAGCCCAGGTGTTCCATCCTGTTTTGGGCATGACTTCGCCCAGTATGATAGTTCATATGAGTGTTTCTCAAAAGAGGGTACCCCCAAATCATCTTTCCGCTTCTGATCGAAAGCATCCAACCAACCAAAACGAACCCAAACAAACCACCTAAAATCACCAAATTCAGTCCAAACATGACAAAACCAACCAACCGATCAACCAACCCATCAACCTACCCATCAAGATACCTACCAGCCTACCACAACCATAGCTACAACAATAACGAGCTCGACAATAATGAGACAAGCCTTGCTTAAACAGCGTCAACCTCCTCGTTCACCGTGAGTTCCGCAGATCATCAAGAACCATCATTCCCCCCCATGTTTTGAACATCATCTATCATTAGTTTTCTGACCGTGATAGCAATGATCATCCATAGATCTTATAGCCACCATCAACCACTAGTTAAAACTCTAAACCACTTTTTATCGACCAATTGCATGTCATCAACCACTATCGAGTTAGTTATAACCCTAAACCACAGCGGTTCGCACCCATCATCAACCACTACTTATATTCCTAAGATACCCTAAACCACTACTTATCAACCATTCCCAACCTCATCAACCACTACAGTTATAACCCTTAACCACTGTAACTAGATGCCTAAAACCACTTGATATGCGTACATTCATTCTCATTCCCAAAACTGTGAATCAAACCACCAACCAGCAGTTGATTAACCACTATAGCTGCTTATTACTCCCCAGTAATTATTAACCATTAATCATGTTTAAAGCCACCAACCAGCGAGCCATGTTTTCAATCGATCTTCCTTCAAAAAAAGGCGTTGCTTTCGGCTGGCCCGGTCTTTGGGGCCAGGCCTGATGGCCTCGGGTCGAAGGCGGGCGGGCCCGCCGCTGGCATGGTCAGGGCTGGAGAACCAGGGACCGGCAGAAGCCTTGGCGGTGTGAAGGGTGGATGGGCCGGCTGAGATCTGGCTGGTGGTTGAACCAACTACTTTGAGAAGTCGTCAAGCAAGCAATCACCCCAAATATAGCGGAAAAAACATTAGGGTTGATCAATGGTCAATCACAGGGATTTTTGGCTGGGAAATACCAACTACTTAAACCATATATGATAAATGTAAAAATGAGATGCGCTCATGAACAATAAACAAAAAAAGGTCACAATAAACCATTTATGATAGAAACACATCTAAAATAATCTCAATCATCTACTTAGCCATGGCCCCTGAAGTAAGCATAGCTCCTGGGAATTGAGCCGTCAATAAGTACGCATGGTTAACCTATGGAGTAGCCACCCTGGGCACTAAAACCATAAAAAATAGGTTTTGAGCCGCCAGAACATGGGGGTATGTGAATGTTTCTAACCTGCAAATATGGATTGGACATTTATAAATGGCTGATTTATAATCGTGAACAGTGGCCCCCCAAAACATTTATAAATCATAAATGATCATAAATGCTATAAACCTGAAACCGTTTATGATAACATTTAAGTGACACGGCCACCAAAAAAATATAACTGCTATAAAGATCTATAAAGTTGTAAATGTTTATGATGGTTTTGCCGTCCCAATGGCATGGAATCGTCCCTGCTTCACCAGCCACCAGCCCAGCGGTTCATGGAATCGTCCCTGCTTCACCAGCCACCTGCCCAACGGTTCAGCCCCTGTCAGTTGAGGTATTCCTCCAGTGGTGGGCACCGGTGGCGCAAATCATGCAGATCCGTGCAAAGACATAAGCCACTAGGATTGGTGGTTTCAAGCCCTGTGAAAAATAGTGGTAAGCCAGTAGCTTCTTCGCAACCGGAACCAAGCTGGGTTGGCAGTAGTTGTTTCCTGGGCGACTTTGAGACGAAATGACGGGATTCCTGGTTCTAACATAGCTTATGATGTATCTTGTGAGGGGATCACAAAATGCAAGAATCAGTGCTCAGTAGGCCTTTTTTCCCATCGGCAAAATGCAGCTCTGTGCAATTTGGCCATTCGAATAAGTCTCGAAACTATGGTGGATAGTGATACTTTTCCTCTGACGCTGAGTGGCCGCGGCACAAGGGGATACCACATCCGAACCCATCTGCATACTCTTGAATTGTCAAACACTGAAACCTCTTTGTAACTCTCCCGACAGAGCATCAAATTGCATGAACTTGGTATGAGTTTGTTGTATATCTACTTCCATGTGGTTGTTGTTTCCCAGATTTTCCCAGCATGTTTCTGGATGTTTGTAGTAGAATTATTCTATGCATCTAGCATTTCAAAGAATTCTCCGATATCCAGCTCGTGCCCTCACTGAAACTCAGATCTCGCACAACTCAGGCCGACGGATAGTGTTGACCCATGCTTGGCAAAAGCTCGATGGCCTTTGATCAAGCAATATGATCCAGAAATTCTGCACGTTGTGTGTGTGTGCACGGTGCACATATATATATATATTTATTTCATTTTTGCGGACAGTAGATGTAGCCATATGATGAAATACGTTGAATACTTAGGACAACTATCTGCTGCATGCATGCACCAGCCATATCGTGCGAAATAATGCTAGTCAACACTAGAATGAGAGAACTATCTGATCAATAAGATCAACCATGCCTGCTGACTGATCGATTACATATCATGTCAGGGAGACTTTATTCGGTCTGGGCTGTCATATATGATTCCTGAAGGCAACATGACTTCTGGTTTTGGATGCGACATCATGCGACACCAAGCCAGTTTCAACAACTGTGCCTCAAGGCATGCTGAAAACATACCACGGCAATCACGTTTTCATCCCAGGGAGCTCCCCCGCCCGAAGAGACTCCGCCTTGGGTATGTACAAACGATCGGGACTCTCTCCCAATCAAACATAGCTGGAGGATATACAATGTCGAGATTGTTGAACTGATATGAGAATGACCATTTTCCAGCCAGTTCTGTTTGATTTCCGGAGTGTAGCCTGATATTGGATACAGGGTCAAAAATTCTGGTTGGGAGTCGACTATCCAAACCGGATATGTGACTGGTCCGTTTTCACTTGGTCTGTAAATCGGCTAGCACAGCAGTGATGATTTTTGACCCGCAGCCAATTGCCTTTGGCAAATGTTAGTCTGAAAGTGGAAGTCTGTATCCACGGATTGTCCCAACTGCCGCCCATCTACAGTGACAAGCATGACTGTGCCAACCTACTTTCTCAAAGAATATGATTTGAGAGAAACGCTGATGGATATGCTTCACAGTCGCAGATCATCCAAAACATCTGGGAGATGAACGTCATCTATGTATATCAGTGTCGTGTGTTTCCACTTCCCTCTAGCTGGCTTTCCAAAATGGGTCTGGATCCAAATATGGGGGTTTCTCAAAATAGGGAACCCTAAGAAATGGTTGCTTTGGTACTATCAATGGTTCCTACTGGATGATTTGGGGGGTTCCCCCATTTTAAGAAGCCACCATGCGGTTGCGATACCCCTGATGAACATCTCCCCAAGAAAACAGTCGAGCTGGTGGGATGTCCATCCATTCGTTCAATGGGATCATTTGGAATTACCCATCCATATGTGGGTCAGTTCACAGCACCCAGGAACTTGGTAAACCAGTGACTTGACGTCACGTGTGCTTGCCAGCGATCATTCAGCGTCATTCAGTACTATCTTTAGGCACCCCAAAAACGGCAAGGTTTTATTGATTGGTGGTTGGTGGTTAGTGAAAAAATTGCCTTTGGAAATACATTTGGGAAAATAAAAAAATGTTTGAAACCAACAACCAGTATAGTACTGTAATCATCCATCCACCATGTGGTCATCAATCCCCTCTCAAGCAAGCATAACCCAAGATAGCAAACAGTTGTCGATTGTTGTTGGTCAATACTCATTGTTCTCTTAGTGTCGTACCACATTGTCCAGTTTAAAGTAACCTTGCGTGCAAATACACCATCAACTTAAATGGCACGAACCACTGTAGCACGCATCTGTTGAGTTCCGTTGGCCATTGTGCTCTATTTTGGCTAGTGAGGTAGATGGCTCATCATCTTGTTTCCTAGATATTGCATCTATCTTGCTAGCCCCAGCTTGGTTCGCCATTTCTAATTGCCAAACATAGGTTGCCATATGGCAACAAGAATAGTTAGCCTACAATGAACCATCATATGCTGACCATGGCTACCTCAACCTCTATCCTAACTATCATAAACCACTCTTGACCAGCATAAACCATTGGTTATATACACAACCATCATTAACCATCAGTCTCCATTGGTTCATCAAAACCAATCATCATAAACCATCAGTAATCTCATCATTAATGATCAGTCACCATAAACTCTAAACTCCATGATCCACTATCATGAACCACGATGGAGTTATGATATCTACCATCACTATCAACCATCATCAACCATCATGAACCACTATAATCATCAACCATTGTAAACCAACCAGCCATCGTTATCAAGCAGCCATGCAGTTGTGACAGCGCAGTTGGGGCGGCGCCAGCACTTCCCCACTTCCGCTCACTTCCCGGTGGTGTCCAAGACGGCCACGGTCGAGAAAAACCTGAGCCGGTGATTTTTCGCACAAGCTGAGCTGGGTTTTAGGGTGCAAACTGAATGGTTTATGTTTGGTTTATGGTTTGATACTGACTGCTGGTTGATATATTCAAGAGCCAAGCTTCGTTTTTTTGGGGGCAAACTGCTGGTTGATACTCTTGTTATTTATTTTGTTCAAGTCAAAACATGTTGGTTGATAAATCTTCATACGAAATGATGATCGTGGTAAGAGTTTATACTTGTTATACTGGGGATGGTTTGGAAAGCTTCATAAAACATTGCTTATAATTACTGGTGATGGTTGGCAAGACTTATAATAAATGACTATATTACATAGCTATACATTTGTACACATTGTCATGTGGAATTACATGGAGACTGACTAGTGATGGTTGAGAAAAGTTCACAACGGATATTATATTAGGAATGAATATCGAGAATCATATAATATAGTACTGGTGATGGCAGCTGATCAATGATGGGTAATAATGGATCATGCTGATAAAGAATAGTTGACAATGGTTTATATTGATTGGTGATTGTGATTCATGAATGATATAAAATCTGGAAACTGGTTGATGACAGGTAACGTAATCATGGTCAACAGTGGCATTGATGCTTGATGATTGTTGACAATGTCTGTGAATGTCTAGCAATGGTTGAGATCAGCAAACAACAAATAATTGCAACACTGTCAGCCTGTGATGATTGTGGGGGACATGTTCCATACAATCCAATACAGAACGAGTTGGAGGTAGGATGGAGATGATCCAGAAATGGCGCACACCCCTTCACCCCCAGGAATGGGGGTGTCTACTTGAAAAGAGGTACCCGCAAATCATCCAGTTCATTGACCATTTATAGCAATAAACTAACCATTTTGCGGGTACCCCATGGCTTGAGAAACCTCCAAATATACGCCAAACAGTGCTTTTCCAATGACACGTTCAGCGCGGTACCCTGAGCCCTGCGCCCTAAGAAGATGCCCAGAACGATGAAAGTCTTGGCCAACTTGGGCCAGCACAAGGTGGCGTCTTTTCCTTGGAGAACTGGTGACTGCTAAGGTGGTAGGTCTTGAGCTTGTCCACTGATTTCCGGTACATCTATGTGCTCAGTATATAAAACGCAATGTCCATGTGAAGTGACTTGGACTGTGTGTTTCTTCCATGGTCTTATGCTTTCGATATTCCCCATGTTCTGAGTGGTTACCCAGATAGAAGTTCTGCCTGTCTCAGTGTGAATTGGGGTTTCTCCCACAATGGTTACATACGTTCACCAAAGACTCGCGGTGTCTTCAAGATTCGCTAAACATACACGTGAATACCTCCATGCTGCTATTAGAACACCACTATATTCGCGAAATATTTGAGCAACTGCTAGTCACAGACTTTGAATGGTGTTGAAACAAGCAATTTTACACAGTTCTGAGCATCAAGAACTTCGTAAGTTCTAAATTTTGGCTCCTACTACCAGTTTAATATTTGAAACAGCTAATATGATTAAACAGCCAATAAAGTTTGGACGTTGGTCCTTCATCCACCTTGGCATTCGCCGAGCTTCGACGGCTCATCCTCAACATGATCACCCCTGGCGCCGCGAGGTGGTTCAGCTTTGAGAGTTCATGGGTCGGCAACGAGCTGGCGCGCATCATCCCTTGATTAATATCTGGCTGGTGGTTTCCAAGCCCTTTGAAAAATATTTGTCAACCAACCAGCCACGTCTTAATATTGGAAAAATAAACAATCTTTTAAACCACCAACCAGACATGTATTGAGAAGTCGTTCTCTTTGGCCAGCTCACTTCATCCCAGATACTAAATGATACTGCAATCATTGGACCATTGATCATCTTAAAATGTCGCATGAAGCTTGGCAACAAACAGCGAATAGGGCTGTCCGCAACTTGTGCAGCATCCCAAGGGTACACGATTTCCATGCTTACTACGATTTGCCCAGAAGACAACAGACTAGCGGGAGGGTCGCACTTCTGGAAATTGACACGCCCCAACTTTCCAAACATTGAAACGATACGTAAAGATACGTAATCACCACGAGAAAGCCGAGAAGAAAGCACCGCGAAGCCGCTACAAGTTTGTGTCTGGTTGGTACTTTGAACACCTATGAAAAATAATGCTCGTCAACAAACCAAGCATGTGTTACTACTGGGAAAAAAGAGAACATGTCAATCAAAACCACCAACCAGCAGTTTGTATCACCATGACTGTTGGTTTTTTGTCCCTATTATTAACCACTAGAATCCCTTTTAACAGATGTTTCAAACCACCAATCAGCGCTGTCTTGCCTGAAAGTTCATGACTGGATGCTTTGAGGGTCTCCGCTGTGAGGGCCGGTGGAAGTCATCATGTCCAGGGACGTCCCCACTGGTGACACATCGCCAACAAACGTTGATTCAAATGGTGATTTCTGAAGCCATAGGAACCCCCAAAGGCATGGTTGGTTTTTTTACTACGTATAAATTAAATCTGGTTGGTGGTTGAACCACCCCTATGAAAACCATTAGTCAACCAACCAAGTGTTAACAACTACTAGGGAAAATAACAAATGTTTGAAACCACTGTCAAATAAAGGACAGTATTTTGGGGGCATCCCTCTGACTTGAGAAACCACCAAATCTCTAAACTCAACTTGGAGATAACGGCTGGTGAATGAACTTGTGCTCAGAACTGAATAAGCGGCTGGACACTAAGCCATCTGGTGAAACAACTGGTGAATAACAGTGGATCATAACCAGTCCAATAGCTGGTGAATGACAGTTTGGTGATGTTTGAGGCATCCAGGAAGAACAGTCCAACGACGAAAAACAGTTTCTGAGCCAAGTTTGAACAACAGTTGATTTGCAATGACCTAAGAAGCGACTGGACGACAAAGCTCCTGGATCGTCAATATTTGGGGTGATGCTGGTACCTCCAACCGTCTCCAGCTATGGTCATTTCAGTGGGGAAAACAAATGGTGGTTTCTCAAAACAGGGGACCCCAAAATGGTCCGTTTATTCTTTCATAAATGATTCATCAACTGGATCATTCGGGGGCACCCCTATTTTGAGAGACAACCATTTGGGTATTTTATTTGTCGATACACAATCCAACCATTGAACATCTTGAGAAGTGCTAGATCCAAAGAATCGCGATCATTTTTGTGCACGGCCAGTTGTTGGTAGATCACGAGGTGTAACCGCCTTATCAGCCACGAGGTCAGCAACTCCACACCCTGCCTGGAAGAATGAATGCCAAACAAGCTCCAGAACATGCCTGGCGCAATCGCCGACAGATCCCCAGGTCGCAGATTTCCAGCTCCACACGAAACAAAGACGCTACGAGGTGAACCCTGGGGGGGTACCAATTTTATGGGAAACCAAGGCTTTTGGGGGACATCTCCCATTAGTCAACCAGGAGTTTATTATTCCGGGGTTAACGTTGAAGTGCACTTGGGATTCACATGCTAATCATAGGAGCCAGGCTTGTTCCAGCGCTAATTCCAATCAGCTAACCTAGTGCAATCATGTGAAACACCTTCCTGGTACTTGTAGCTCTGAATGGCTCTCCCCTCAAAAAGGGTCTCCACGAGTACTCTCCGACAAGCGAACCTGGTGCAGTATCGGCCGATGATGAACTATCCCTATCATTGCCTAGAATTGTTGCAAGGGTATACTACCCTCTGGTAAACTAACCTGGAAGTTGAAAATCACAACTTTTTGTGGTTCCACTTCCAGGTCAATTGTCCGGAGGGTAATGGGATAATGAAACCCTGCTTTGGGAGAATTACCCGGTGCGCCTCCCCAGCTACAAACAATGCACGGACCGGAGCTCTGACCAAGATTCACCAACATGGCCATTTCAAGGGCTCAAAACTCCTGTCCCATGGTCGACTCACCATGGGATCCTGGAACTTACGAAGATTCTGATGCTTCATGCTGTCCGGCTTCACTGGTGCATGTATTCTTTCCGGCCAAACAAGAGAGCAACATCATTTCAAGAGTTGCTCGCCTACAGATGTCCACTGACAAAATCATTTGCAATCCCCAGAAAACCAACGAAAGAAAGTCACCGTGGTCCTTCCAAGGATCTTCCAAAACAGCTTCTGACAATTTCTTTGCGCCATTGTTGGTATTCTAAGGACTGTCGCCATTTCATTTGCACAATCTTGCTTATTCAAACAACTGTTGGCATTGTTTTTACAATCTCTGCAAAGACAATAATCTATAATATTTGAAAAAACAACAACTGCTGATAGTAGCCAAACACAGTTTACAATATTCATAATATCCAAAACACAACAATATATTTACAATGTCAAAAAACATGCTTTGTTTTTTTCTACGGGTTGTTTGCCATTCATTTTCCGCTTCTCCCACTTTGAAGCATTGTCGTATTCCTCGCTTCCACAGACAATCACTAACATCACAGACACTTAGAACCAAAATGAACATGAAAAACGTGGCCAGATCCTTCAGCTTCTTCTGGTACCAGTGCGGAACCCCCTTCTGCTCCACCTCCACCGCCTTCTCGAAAGCCTGGGACCCTGCCGTTTGGTATCCGACGATCATGCTCACAACCGCCTTGCAGGCATCCTGGAGATCAACTTTCTGAGTTGATCCTTGTCCTGCATCTGCATCGGACACCATGCATCCGACATGTTGGAGCGCTACAGGGTCCAACCCCGGCAACCGGTGACGCTCCTTCCGCAAAGAAGACTGCGTCTTCAGCGTCTTCCTCAAAGAGGCAGCCGGGCCTCCGCTGCCTCTTCTTGCGCCTACCACAGTTCTACGCATTTACGCACAACATCTTCTTATCTCACACGTCTAGGGAAGCATCTGGCACAGACCTTGAGGAACCGCCTCTTCTGATCCTCTTTCGTCATGTAAAATTCCAAGCCACTCGTTGCCATGCGCTGCAGACTGCACAAGCAATGTACCCCCGCACATTCTTTGCCTTCCACAGTCAATGACCGTTCAAAGAACTCCTAGCTAAATGACCGGAATGTTGGTAATCGTTGGTTCTAAGTGCTGGTGGTATTGATGGCTTTGACTATGACTTATAACCAATGGCTATCCTAGTTGACAGGTCATTATTAACGGTTTGGAATGATTGATGGCTTAATCCTGGTATGACCACTTGGTTGATGGCTTATTCCTGGTCAACTATGGGTAATAATGATTCTTACTCCTTCTAATCAACCGTTCACCATCACTAAGCACCACTTATAAATCATGAACGAAGCATGATAGGATAGCACCACAACTTATTACCCAGCACGAAAGGACTAAAACCTACTTGGTGACCAACCATGGATAGCACCACTTATTAACCAACACTAAGACTACCACTCGTTAAGGACCAATGCGAATGGCTCACGCTATCTCCAGCACCAAGGTACTCCACACAACGAGACCACGAAGGACACATCCTCCAAGACCGCCCCGGCAGTGGCCAGGACCAGCACTGAAACCTGAGCGCCAAGTACTTCTTGACCCATGGTTGGCGCGCCATGATACCTCATGTAACCTTAGGGATGTATGGATACTATGATATTTAGGGGAAGTATTGTTATTTACATCTATTTACTATACATACCCACTCAAGAATACCAAATGGATAGCCCCAATATCTGATGGTTCCACAGGGATGCACTGTATCTACAAAGCCTACCATAGTGAATAATCCAATATAATCCATATGAATCTACGACCATCCTACCATATCCTCCCTAGAATACCAGGCTTCACTGACTCGCGCTCATATTGTTTTTAATGATCCCTGACCTACGAACATCACAATGGGGGGTACCTCTATGGCCGGCAATGCCCAGCCGCTCAAACCAAGCAGCCACAGTGAAAACGATCCCTTGGACACCGTGCATGGGAAAGTGATCTTCCTGAGCGGATGGCGGCCGCCCTTGAGGTCGGAAATCTCGTTGCAGATTATTGGAAGGGACACATGTGTCTGGTGGGTTCTCAAGTCATAGGGTACCCTAAAATCATCCAATACTGATCATTTATAGAAATAAACCAACCATTTTTTGGGCTCCCCCATTTTGAGAAACACCCGTGTGTGTCAATATAAGTTGATGCGAGCCAGAAGAACTTGTTGGACGCGAAACCTGTGGTTTTAGGATATATTCCATTTCAGAATTTGTCCAGCAAAGGTGATATCATGCAGTACTCCTCCAGCCATCCAAAAGACACGCTATGCTTTAGTAAAATTTGATTAATAGTTCATGAATTGCTAGTAGATGACGAATTAGCAATTCGTTGCTGCTTATCAACCATTGATTGACTCAATTAACCAGCTAAATGGTTAATTCGTAGCTGGACACCAACAATATCTTTTACACACCATTTCCGGTTCCCATTTGCAGCCTGCTGAGATGGCACACGCCTCTGAAGCAGTCATGCCTTTTGGCAACCAATGGATTTCTACAGCCCTGGTGTGGCAAACATTTGGCAGTGATGCAGGTGTCAAGTATATATCACGTGCGCATGTATATCTACATTCGGGACTCCGATCTGCACCTCGCCTATCGTGTTTTGTCTGAAGTCTAGACTGATGGTGAAGAACTAGGGTTTGACCATGAAGATTCATATTAATGGTTTAAACATGGTTGATAGTCATCGAAGTGGACCACCGCTTTTTGTCCAGTACTTTCCATCCTCTGGATCCCAATTTTGTTTGCAATGTAAAAGTAGGATGGGCCGATGGGCCAAAACGATGGACTATTCTCTACCATCCCCAAATTTTGTTTTGATATCCGACCGTTTTTCCCAGCGGCAAAGCAGTGACAACCAGCAAGTCTGGACATCTCCAAACATCATGTCATGACGTTGAAGGTATGACCTCTGAAATCATGCGTTCATGGCAGTGAATCGTGAATCAAGTCTTGTTCTATCAGGCCATGGTTCTTGGCAAATATGCATCTCTTGCTTGCTGATATCATCAAATATCATCAAGTCCATGTGAATCAGCTAGCCTGTCTCTCAAGTCACCTTGGCACCCAAACAAACCATAGGTCCTTTTTAACAAGGCTGGTTTTGTTCATTCTCATTCACCCTGAGCCATTGTCAACCATGAATACTCATTAGTCAACATGAATCCACACCACCATGAGTAGTGCTGAGCTTCGCTGCAGCGCCACGTTGGAATAAAAAAAATCAACATGAATCCTTTTCGAACATGAACTACCGATCCGTGAGCCACTTTCTGCATCAACCTGAGCTGCTCAACGACCCATCTGTGCAACCCACCACGCCTGGTAGCTCCACCGCATCACCGGGGCCCGGCCCTGCACCTCTCATCCAAGCGTCCAAGGGAGCGCCCAGGGAACGGCCAATGAGGCGCCGCAAGGCGTCGCGGTGAGCGAAGAAGACCAGTGGAAAGGAGGCAGCCACACAGAGCCTTGGGGGCCGTGGCTGGTGATGAGAAGGGTTGATATGGAAAAAACATGGCATATGACTGTGATTTATGATGAATGATGATGATTGATGATGAATGATGATGATGATGATGATGATGATGATGATGATGATGATGATGATGATGATGATGATGATGATGATGATGATGATGATGATGAATGCTAATTTATGGTTCATCGTGAAGGTAATTGATTTGCAGTGATCATCATGGTTGATTGGCAATATTGTGCTGATGTTGCTGGTTGTTGGGTCAGCTAAGTATGGATGCTTGACTGTTTTGAAACACGAGGCATACTGGTTGGATACTGCTAGTTGGCTAATTTGTTGGTTCATCGTTGAGGGTGAATGGTAAAATGATTAATTGCTGATTGTTGGTTGTTGGTGATAATGGCCAGTGAAAAAACAATATAACTATAATGATTCAAAGAAATTAGGCATAAAATAGGGATGATTCATGAAAGTCCTCATACTTGGGATGTCGGAACGACCAAAAATGAGTTCAACTGTTACCCTCAGTTGAAGTCACGCAGGCACCACTTTTTTGCATGGCTGCCCTATCTCGAATGACGCTTCTCCAGGTCAAACCGTTGTTTAACCTACGGTAATATTGCTAGCTTGATGGGGCCCCTACCACCGTACGAATGGTCACCATGTCTTTGGCTGATCGATGCACCAATTTTGGGATTTACCTTGATGTATATCCATAAATTTCTCATGGATTTCCCTGATTGGCGATAGATGATTTCAAATTGTTTTCAGCATTTCATGATTCTTGATGTATCCATAGAACACCTTTGATGGTTGGCTCTTCTTCGCAATCATGAAAACATATGGCTATGGTTCCCTTTTTGACCATTGTTTTCCCTATTATTGTTGGTTATCATACCCTATTATTGGTTGGTTAATATTGACTCATAGCCATATGAAACCCAACTCAGAACCAGTCAACGCCATTCCCACGTTTCCCATGCAACCAATCGCAAGATTCCAAGCAACGCCATACCAAGCCTCGGTGGGCGGCAAGTGTCGCCCCTGTGATTCCACCAGCAAAATAGGACAGAATAAGCCGATAAATAGCAGGGTAAACCGATAAAATCCCATAAAGTCCTACAACATCCATCCTCTCATCCTCTCTAACCTGGCATTGAGAATCTTTTAGACTCTTTTAGATCATGCTTTTGCCGGAACTGTTGGGCTCGCCCACTTAAACGCCCAAGCGCTACTCCAGTGCGGTGACTCACGAAACTTAAGCGTCGCTTGGCTCATGTTTCCCTGAGGATCCCTGACTATCAATAGCTTCAAACAAGCAATGATCAAAAATAGCACGTACATTACTGATGATCAGAAATGGCATCATCATTGTCGAAAAACGATTGTCGGATATTGTCGGAATCAAGTGCCACATTGTTTCCGAGGCCATTGAGGTCCATACTCGATTGTTTGAGTTCTTGTTGGCATGCTTTGAATCACGATATCTACGGTATTCTAGTACACAGGTTCCAATACATCATAGGTTGTGGATGTTAACCCAACATCAGGTATGTTAGTGCAGACTGCACCCAAAGATACTGCACAGACCATTAATGGTCGAAAACAAAAACAACAATATTGGCTTTGTATCCATTCGGGCTGACCCGTGACAAACCGTGATGGACCGTGACTAATTGTTAAAACCCCCGGTAAAATGCTGACATTGTCGAATTTTAGTGTGAAGGACCGTGTCGGATCGTGACAGAGCACATTTGGCAGATTTTGGGGATTATACTTATACTTTAACCTGATTTTTGTGAGATAATGGTTCCGAGCCCTACTATACAATCATTGCTGAGTCGAATAGCAACAATTTGGCACAAACCCAAACCCTACCACCTGTGGTTTCAAGCCTTTTTCGTTCTTACCCAACGCATCAGTGGAGCCCAAACAGTCGGATCTGGTTTGAAAGGTTGGAGCTTTATACTATCGGAATCTATCGGACTTTTATCGGAAAAACCATCACCCCAAATGTATGCAAAAAACATGGTCGGACAGCCCTGAGAGCAGTCAGACGGCCTGAGAGCCTGCATACCCAAATGACTATAAATAGATCAGGCTTTGGAGCCTCAGGGTTTGGTAGGACATGAGCTCTAGCATGAGGTGTTTCTAGGCATGGCCTATGTTCCCCAAGGTGCATGCCAAACGTACATTTCTTATTGGATTCCCAAAAGTGCCAAAATCAAACTCCGAAGAATCTTCCAATTTGTCAATTGTGGGCAGCTTTTCTTCTCTGTCATCCTCTAAAATCCTCAGCCGCATGTGATTTCCTTTGGGTTGTTCAGCCTATTATCATCCGTAGATCTTCTAGTCCATCAGTGAAAGTAAGCTTAATGTGGAAAACTTCAGGAAACTTAGAAGGTTTAAGTGCGACCATGGCTTGAGGCCAAGTGGGTGCCATAAAAAAAAACAAATGGATGATCAGGTGGCTGAGCTTACTCCCATCATATGACAAGGGAATCAGGCCAACAACCCATTCCGCTACCCCTCAGAATCCCTCGTTTCATGGTTGGTTTGTCAGCAGATAGTCACATCCATGTACAGCATCAATGCTGCCAGAGTGGCCACATGAACAGAACCTGCCAGGCACAAATGGCTGAATCAGTGCTCAGGTCAAGCATTTGTGTTTTCCGCAAGACACATGAAAGTGACAATGTGACACATAATTTGGGGTACCCGCCATTACCCGCCCATTCACTGACTTTGGAATTCATGCTCCTTCTATGCGGCTGGTCTATCCGGCCAAGGATTGATGTCTACGAAGTATGTGAGTAGGTCGGCAAGTGAAAAACAATTTACCATCCAATTGCTGAGAATTGTCTTTCCACAATGCAGCGTAATGATGCCGAACTGAGGATGTCGAGCAAGCAAAATGGGCAACACATGGTGCCTTACGATGTGTGCAGTGCGGTCGTTATCCACGCAGCGGAACCATCCATTGAAGAAAACCTTCCCCATATTTGAACATTCAATCTTTTGCGTGTGTATGCAAAGTCTTGTGAAGTTCTTGAAATTCAAGGAGAATCCGTGGGGTGGCGGGCTTTCACTGAAAGTCAGTTCGGTAGTGATCCATTCTTCATAGCATCTTATCCATCCAGGGTGAAGGAGTGCTTAAATTCAGGGATTGATGGTTTCACGGTTTCACGCTCAAGAGAGTGATAGTCAAACCAGGCAATGACCAAAAAGATCCACTACTAGAAAATTAGATGCTTGCACTACGCTTGCCCCAAAACACAAAACCTGTACAATGGCTACGCAGGTCTTTGGCTCCTTCTCAACAATGGGTGTATGCCCAAATTCATTGTTCTTCACTAGTTGGAAAAAAGTCAAATGGTGCAATCAACGTTAGTGTATAGAACATTTGACCATGTTCTTTGTACCCACATGTTTTCAGGATTCATCATTGAGTTTTTTCTTTCTATTGTTTTTTCCTGAGCCATTTTCCCATGACTGTCAACATATCTGGGCGTGGGAACACTCAGGTGCAGCAACAAATCCCTAGGATTTCGTTGATCATTTGCAATGACTTTCAGCGATGCCATGAGGCCTCTAAGCTTCGTATGCTTGTGGATGTCCACTCAACCGATCTGGAATTTCTGCTTCGCTGGAGTACCCGAAGTAACCAAACCAAGTGTATGTAAATCACATGATTCAAATAGATAAGGAACCTGTATTAAATAGTTTGCTGCCCCTCATTAAGTCTGAACCGGCTGATGATGGATAGCGATGGATAAAAAGCCACTGTGACTTATTTTAATTACCATAAGGAAAACATGCTTAGCCACCATGAGCCATCTTCGTAATGATCAGTGAATCACTCTATTGACCATCATGAGCCATCATCAAGCACCATGCACCGCCCCAATAACCACTACATAACCATTACATCAAGATCCATCGACCATCATGAACTACCTCCTCATCTTGAGTTAAAGGCCAAACTAAACATCAACCATCCTTCGCCCCTGAACCATCATCATCCATCAGCCAACTTACCACCTTAACCACACTAATCATCAACTAAGCATCATTCAACACGCAGTTCAGCGTCGTTTCACCAGCTTACCACCATCAGTCGATCAGCCACCAACCACCAGCTTACCTACCAAACTACCTGATGATTAACCACCGAAGCACCTCAACCATCACCACCTGATCCACCAACGTTGCTCCGGGCGCCTTGCCTTGGTGTTCAAGTCATAGGCCGTTAGCGCGTTGCCGGGCACATCGGGGCCGAAGCGGGCGAACCCGGCGAGGCCGAACCTGGTGGAGCTTTCATGGGGGTTCCCAGGAGGTCGTGGTAGCTTGGTGGTCAAGTCGTAGGCTTGTTTTAGGGTGGTTAACATGGATGGTTAACATGAGTGGGTGGAGTTTAGCATGGGCTTCAGCTGGTAGTAGATGATGTATGCTTAACCATGGTTTAATGATGGTTAATTTAGGGTGGTGAACCATGGTTTAATGATGGTTAAGTGGGCTGGTAGTAGAAGTTAACATGGATGGTGGTTAAACAACATTTAAGTACCAGCTGGTTAACATGAGTGGCTGGAGTTTAAGGGGCTTCAGCTGGTAGTAGATGATGTTTTATATGTGGTTAGTGGTGGTTTAATGATGCTTAACTATGGATAATCATGGTTTATATGGTTAGAGTTCAAAATGGTTAGTCATCAGCCACGAGCAGTGAACGATAATCAGTCACCATTTATCAATCTATGTTCAGAGTGATGGTGTGAATGGTTGACTATTAATAGTGATAATGGTACAGTAGGTAGACAAAAAAATCAGACCCCAACCAAAGGAAGCAAACAAACCCCCCAGACCCCAAATTTCAATGTTCCAACACATGTGCAATTGAGTTGCTGGAGCTCGGGTTGGATTTTTTTGTCCACTCGCGCCGACCTTCTGCAACCACTTCAACATTGAAAAATTGGGAGCGTGGGGGTAATGTTGAAGGGTCAAGGTGTGATTTCATCGTCCATCTACGGTATCACTTAAGAATGGTTGATAGTGACTGATAGTCATGGTTGATATGGTAATGGCTAAGAATGCTTGATGATGGTCAATAATGGTTAGCACCGATTGTTAACAATAGAGGTTTACCGTTGACCATTGTTAATTAATAATGATGGCTGCTGCCGGTTAGTAATGGCAAAATGTTGGCTCATCAGATTTTATCATAGATGCTCGGTCCATGAGGTTATCAACCACCGGCTGGTCAAAACGACGGTTTTTTGTGACCTTGAGCTTATGACCATAAGGTTGCTCAACGTTCATGCATGATCCAACTCCAACTATGTTTTGGTTGGGTTTGGTGAGGTCATATGACCTATAGCCAACCACTCTAAAATACAATAGTTAAAGTCACAATTTCACGATGTAGATACTGAAAGGGACAGCTACAAGGGACAGCTACAAGGGACTGTTGATCATCAACTATACCAAACATGGTACGTCGTCGTATAGATTTGTCAATCAACCTCCGTATGGTGGTTTCCCAAAATAGGGGTACCCCAAAATCATCCCTTACTAGTCATTTATAGTAATGAACCAACCATTTTTTGGGGTCCCCAATTTTGAGAAACCACCATTTAGTCATTCAACCTCTGTATGGTGTTCAACAATCAATCCTGTACAGGCTGCATCCGAGGCTCGCAGCATAGATCAGAAAGGCCAAGGTGTACGCAGCTCCACAGACCTCTGCGAACTTCATCGGAGTTCGACCTGGCCATTGGATGGGAGCTGGTGGTGAATGCCATGGGAGCTTGTTGTGCCAGGGCCTAGTGGGTAGGGACTAGTGAATACCAAGGGTATGTGCTGGAGGTGGAGCATGGCTGCGAAGTTCGATGTCCAGATTTCACGGTTTCCATGGCGCCAGGGTGACAAAAGGAAGCCAACAAAGGGGCGATCGGAACCGTTAGGCCAATAAATGTAACCAACAACATCCAACGACGAAGCATGACTTTGATGTACTCTGATTGATTCATGGCATCTACAGTATACAGAATGTACTGAAAACAGCGCGCTTGGGCAAGGTCAACCCATGTCAAACCAAATCCAGGATTCTCCGCGCCTTCCAAATCTGCATAGAAGGCAGGTGCATTGAAATGTGCCATGTAGGCACAGGAGTAGATTCCAAAGCTTCCTTGGAACGCCACGACGCAACAAGTGTGGTTCGCCGCTTCCTTGGATTCCCTGGGCAGCTGGGGAAGCTATGCAACTAATCAAGCTCCTTGCGGAAATTTGCTCAAGCCTCAGCAGTTAAGATCAATCAACTGACGAAATGAGGTACGAGTACTGGTAGACGGTGGGCCCCAAGCCGTTGTCATGACGGAAAAAAGGGGAACACTCATTGAGTCAAACAAGAAAACTTCAGAAGTGTTGGGTCAATTCTACAACAACCACTGTCGCAAGATTGATGCCCACTGTCGCCATCAGCTCGCGTCGAGTTTCGCAACGATCCCATCCAATCCGGCGCCGTCATGGTGGAAAGATCGATGTCAGCGTCAGAGGCGAGGAAGATCAAGGAGTCCAGGGTCACGTACAGGAAGACGTAACTGGGATCAAGTCACAGTAGATCGATGTACCAACCATACGGATAACAATGGTTGATTATGGTTCATTCATGGCTAACAATAATAGTTGATACTGGTTGATGATAGGGGATGATCAACAATAGAGGATATACCAACTGTATGGTTTCTTAATAGCTGGGGGAGACACCCTGCTGTCACAGTTGTGCACCATCCCTGGGCCTGCTGAAATCTCCCTTAAGAACTGGCAACAGGAATCCGAAATGACTAGCTTTGCCACTCCAACCTGCTTTTCTTAAGCCGTTTAATGATGTTTAATGATGGACTTACTAATGAACCAGGCCACTCCTGGTCCCAATCGCTCCCAAACCACCAGTGAGTTGAGGTGTTTCACATCAGTCCACGGCATTTAACGAACACCTTCGACCCTGGCCCTCACGTGCCGCCAGCCCAGCGGCAACGTGCAAATGAGGCCCGCAATGGATGAGATGCGCAGCAGCGAGAAGCGCCGTTTGAGGCACAAAGGGATCCTCAGCGATGGCCTGTTGTGGGGTCAACCGTTGGGGATGAGTGGTGGGGGATATGATACTCACATATATATATATATAGTATAATAGTGGGGGATGATAACCAACAATATCTAGTAGGTAATAACCAAGAATAGGGGATGATAACCAACAAGGGGATATGATATGGCGACCCGGGTCAAGCAGTTAACCAACCAATTTCATGGGGGAATAAGTTCACCAACAAGTTCATAGGGAAAACTTGCTGGCTAATGATGAGGGTACCAGGGGTACAGGGTTGAAAGTTGAACCATCGGATTGCTTGTGAACCTCCTTTGCGACCTCAGACCTATTTCTGGGTCAAGCGGTTTGCCCTTTTTGTGGCATCGATCTACATCTCCTTTGATCAGCAGCGTGGACAAAACACAGCTGCGTCTTATCATTGGAGCGGTTCGGATTTGGGATCGGGGTGCTGGAGAACGGTTACAGCCCTGGTTTAATTCGCATGGTAGCGGAGCCTGGCTCCAGCCAGGCATCCCTTGCAAAGTTTTTCCTATCGGTGCTGAGTTAGGACATGGCGGGGAGTGATGGTGTGGACACAAAGCTACCCAGTTGGGACGGAGACTGGACGACCTTTGAGGACTACCGACTGCGCTGCGCGCTTCGGGCAGATGCTACGAAGCGTGATGAACTAGGTTTGCTAGGACCACGATTGGCAGCCAACCTTACCAACAAGGCTTTCGACTGTTTGCCGGATGTGGACAGGGAGGCCCTGAAGAAGGAAGATGGTTGGAAGTATTTGATGCAGTTCTTGGAAGAGAAGCGGGGAAAGGACAAAGTGGATGTCCTTGGAGACATTTTCGCTGAATTCTTTACAAGCAAAGCTTCACATCGGAAAGATGGTGAGGATCTCAGTGACTTCGAAGCACGTTTCAAGCAATTGGTTCGACGTATGGAGAAAGCCATCCGTGAAACGAACAAGAAGGCACAGATGCCTTCGGAATTGCTGGGGTGGTACCTTCTTAACGTGTACATGCGTTTGGATCCATCAGATGCTGCAAACGTGAGGGGAAAGACTGAGAGCTACTGCATGAATGATGTGCTGACTGCCTTGAGAAAAATGTGGTCGGGAAGCAACCTATCACAGAGAGACCAAGAGAGAAAGAAGAAGACCGGAGGAACTGCAATGATGACCCAAGATGCTGATGAAGCCACCGAAACGGATTCAGTTCATCCTTCGACACAGGATGAACCCTATGTTGATGGTGGCGGTGATGAGGCAGCATCTGAACTTGAAGAGACGACGATCTGGTATCAGGAGGCTCTTTCTGCAATGTTGGAGGAACCGGAAGATGGCACCATCCTGGCGAACTACCAGGAAGCCAGGAGAGCTTTGGACCAAGCTCGAGTGTCCAGGGGATTCTATCCAACTCGAAATCCCAACTATGCCGGTTCCAGACCTCCTCCTCCTGGCCGTTTCCCTCAACAGAGAGGCGGCAATTTCTCTCGTGGTGGACCGGACTACTCCAACAAAATTTGTGTACGCTGTGGAAAGAAGGGACACATCGCTCGTCTCTGCCCACAGAAACCTGTTGGCAGCGGCGGGAGAGGTGGAAACTCATCCACTAGCGACAAGATCGGTTTTGTTGGATTGGCCCAGTCCCACGATGGGAAGACTCCAACTGACATGGATGTGCCAGGACAGGTCTATGGACAGATGGATGCGATGCTTCGTGGAAAGGCTATCCTTGATAGTGGCGCCAGTGACAACATAGTTGGTGTGGAGACGTTGCAGGAACTTCTGGATGACATGGAAGGTCTCGGGTTTGAAGTGTGCAGTGAGGTTCAGTTGGACTACTCCTACAAGAAGAACTTCACATATGGTAACAACCTGAGTTCAGCAGCCCTTGGTCGAGCCTTTGTCAACATCGGTTTGTTTGGTCACCAGTTTGAACTGGATGTGCACATTGTGGAGGGTCACACTCCCATGTTGCTCAGTGCAAAATTTTTAACCGATGTCAATGCTCTGATTGACTTCCGTACCGGAGTTGCGACATTTCGAAGTGTTTCAAGCCACCAGTTTTGCCTCGAGAGAACACCAGGTGGCCACTTGGTCATTCCGGTGCTTGCGTTCCTTGGAAATCGAAAGGTGTTTGAGCACCTTATGTCCGAGCCAGATCCCGTTGTACAGGCTGAAGCAACTCCTCGCCGTGTTCATTTTGCCGAAAGTCCCGAGATGTCCGAAAAGGGCAAGCCGGAACATGAAGAACATTAGGGACAGCTCCACCAAGACAGTTTTGAAAGTACCAGCAACTTGTATGTCTTGAGTGGTAGTGATGCACATGCTGGTTTACATGAGGAAGAGTTGCGAAAGCATGATGGTTCGTGTTTTGTTTCCAAGGGTGTTGTTGGTGATCATGGTGAACAGGCTGTCATTTCGGATGACTACGAACATCTCTCGGCTAGCTGTAGGGCAGGAATCGTTGAACACCTCCAGTGGGAGTTGTCGGGGGGTATTCATGCTCTTCGGGAGGTGACGGGATGTAGTCAGCTCGATTTGTTAGAGGTCTGTGCACCATGGGATTCCCCTTTGTGCAATGCTGTGAGGGAGGCTGGTGGCACGGCAATGGCGATTGGTCTTCATAACAACTATGATCTTACTACTCGAAGTGGTTTTCGTCGTGCGGTGACTTTGATTCGTCGGTTGAAACCTCGTTATTTGCATGTTTCTCCTCCCTGTTTTCCTTGGTCTCCTTTGCAAAATTTAAACCAAAGAACGGAACAACAGAAACAAGACCTACAGACCAAACGCCAATTGCATCGCAGACTTTTGCATTTTTGCCGTCGACTTGTCCAAATACAGGTCAAAGAATTAAATCAACACTGTGGAATCTCTGAGCAAGGACAGCACCATGCGGGTGGTGAACATCCACTACGGGCAACTAGTTGGCAAGAGAATGACATGAGGATCATGGCTCAGTTGTGTGGGGGGCGGTTCACGGTGCACGGTTGTCGACATGGCATGAAGAACCCTAAAACCCACAACCTGGTTCTGAAGCCCTGGGGATGGTTCAGTACTCATGACGGTGTTCGTAGGTCTTTGGAAAAGACCTGCAATCATTGGGGAATGGCTCATGACAAAGTAGAAGGAAGTTTGACTGCACAGACGGCCATTTACCCAAAACTTTTGGCTCGGAGATTTGCTCAGGCTTTGCTGCAGGACACACGAAACATGTTTCCTGTTTTTGGCATGTATGAGGACACGCATGACACCATTTTGGCTGCTCATGAACATGAAGGAGAAATTGATCCCTCGAATGATGAACTGGTTGAAGACGAAGATATCTTTGGTGATCAAGATCATGACATGGTTGATCATGAACCCCCTCAAGAGGATGAACCGGTTGATAATGGGGAAGAGAACCCTGGGGAACCTGCTGATGATGGACCGGTTGAAGTTGATGGGGAACCAAGGGATATCCGTGACAAAATCCGTACCATTCATAGGAATCTTGGACATCCTTGTGGGGCGACCTTGGTTCGGATGTTAACGGATGCGGGGGCTACTCCTGAGGTGATTCAAGCTGCTAAGGATTTCCAATGCGAGGAATGTCAACAACGGGGACGAAGGGCACCAACCAGACCTGGGATACCGGCTCCTGTTACTGAGAAATGGCATACCGTGAGTGTGGATACCTTTTGGTGGAACTATCCCAAGAGAGCGGTGGCTGATGGTCAAAACCATTGGGTGATTGGGTTGTCCATGTTTGATGAGGCTACGGATTTCCATGCGGCTACCATCATCAAAGAAAGTACCAGCGGTCCCCTAGGCAGTATCTCGGCGGCTGATTTTCGGAGAGCTTTTTCGGAATGTTGGTTACAGCGGTACCCTATTCCCTCGGTGATGCGATATGATGAAGAAGGTTTCTTTAGGAATAATGAGCTCAAACAATGGATTGAGACCTTTGGGATCAAGTTGGAACCAATTGGTGGTGAGGCCCCTTGGCAGAACGGGAAACACAGCAAACATCTGCAAACGTTGAAAGAAAACATGAACTTGGTTAGCTGTGAACTCACCAATGCGTTTCTGCCCAAGGAGATTCTTGCCATTTGTGTTAGTGCCAAAAACACTCTTCACAATATACGTGGATATACTCCCTATCAATGGAATTTTGGTCAGAATCATAGTAGAATTGGTTCATACCTCCAAAACTATGACCTTCTCCCTCTCCAAGCAAAAAGACAAGAGATGGATTTTGAAGAGTGTCTACGAGCAGAGAATGTGGCTCGGCTGAAATTTTTGGAGAACGACGCTCGAAGGCGTCTCGATCGTGCTCTCCGTGCACGATGCCGGCCTCTAAGGGAATTCCAGACAGGACAGCTTGTTTACTATTTTCGAAAAGGGCGTGGAAGAAACTCGCGGTACCAAGGACATTGGTATGGGCCAGCTCGGGTGTTGTGTCACGAATCCACTTCACTCCAGGAAAATCGGTTACATGCTGGTTCTATTGTTTGGATTAGCCATGCGGGTGTGATTATCAGGTGTTCCCCTGAACAAATCAAACCGGTTACTCGTGATCTTTCCATGATTGACCGGGAAATCAATGGTCCTTTGAATTTCCATGCTCTTCTGAAGGATGTCGTTCAACAACAGAAGTTTGTGGATGCTGCTCGTGACTTTCTGGATGACCTTGAATATGAACCCAGTGTTGCGCCAGATGATGACGATGATGATGATGGCCCTCGTTTTCGGCTCAGAGGAAAACGCCCTCCTGAGGAATTTTCTCGACCTCCCGTTCCAGCTTTGGAAGAAGATCAAGTGATCTTTGACTTGCCTGATTTCAGCCATGGACCTCAAGACCTTGATCAAGAACCGAATGGAGAATCAGAGCGAGGAGATCGAGTCAGCCGAACTGGAGGAAGCCCGCACGGCGGACTTGAGCATCTTGGCCAAGAGGACACTGGGATTCGGGAAGAAGTATGCCAAAGTGACTTACGAGGAAGCAGCGAAGGACCTGGGTTACCTCGAGTGGCTCAACGATCGCGCCGGCGAGGGCAAACCAGGCACGACAGCTCAGAAGTGCTTCCTGATGTATGCCCAACGCCGACTTCAGAAAGAGGAGGAGACAAATCCCACAAGCGTGGCCCGTCCAGGAGTGCCACAGAGTTCCAAGAAGACCAGCCCGATGAGCTACAAAGGCGGGAGCAGTGCCGCCATGGGAGAAAAGAAGACCACAGTGAAGGACGCCATCGAAGCCGAAGCCCTCCATGCAGAGATGGAGGACGAAGACTGGTCGCCGATCGGGAGTCTGCCGATGGCTCGGATGGAAGGAGAAGTCGTGAACCTGCACCACCGCATGAACCAGATGGAGCAGGGCATGCAGGAGATCCTATACTTCATGCGAGCCCAGCAGGCACAACATGCGAAGACCTCCGAGGAGACGCAGTGAGTGACCCGTCCAAATCTTGGGACGACAATTCGAATGGAAAGCTGATCTCTGGATCGAAGACTCCAGGATCAGTCAATTCAAAGGATCGACCGGCCGTTCCGGATATGTGTGATCCAAAAGATGGCTTTTGCTCGTTCGTCGGCGACCTGTCCGTTGTCGAGATGGAATTTTCGTTGGCCCCTCGAGATGTTCACAGTAGGAAAGGCATTTGGAATGTGAATCAGAAAGTGAAGAAGAATGCTGAGGTTGTTTTTAGGAAACTGTGTGAGAGTGACCAACAAGATTTCCGGAGAGCGATGGATAAAGAAATCGATTCGTACATGGCCAGTGGAGCGGTTCAGATCTGTGAGGATCATGGCATTCCCAAGGAACGTATGATGCAGATGAGATGGGTACTTACTTGGAAACCTGAGGTGAACCATCAAGGTGTTACCATAGGTAAACGTCCTAAAGCTCGTCTCATAGTCAAGGGATTCCAGGATCCTAGGTTGACGGAACTTGCTAGGGAGGCTCCAACACTGTCCGTGCTGGGTCGAAATCTTTTGTTCTCAATGGCTGCACGGAACAAAACCCGTCTAGCTGCAGGCGACATCAAGACAGCCTTTTTGCAAGGCAATTCGTCAGAACTCCAGGAGCAGATTTATGGACTACCACCACCTGAAGTTCGGGAGACCTTGAACATGACTGAGACACAACTCTTGCGAATTGCTAAGGCTATCTATGGTTTGCTGAATGCCCCCAAAGCTTGGTATGACTCCTTGAGTAGTTACCTCAAAGAAAACGGTTGGGTGGAACACAAACTGGACAAGTGTCTTTTCAAACTGGTTCGGAATGGTGTGATTCATGGTTATCTTGGTGTTCATGTGGATGATGTTTTGTGTACCGGTTCCGGTTCGGTTTATGATGATGCGATTACTCATTTGAAGAATCATTTCAAGTTTGGTACTTGGGAATATGCTCAGGAACAAAACATTGTTTATTGCGGATGTGAGATTAGACAGAATGCTGATTTTTCGATTGAAGTCAAACAAGAAACTTTTTCCAGGAACTTGTCTGAGATTCCACTTGCTCCAGAGAGACGGTGTATGGTGACCGAAGAAATCACCGGGGAGGAAAGGACCCAGATGCGACAACGACTTGGAGGACTGAATTGGGCCGCTACTCAAACACAACCATGGCTTTTGGCTACCGTTTCGGTTTTACAGGGTTGTGTTGAAAACGGTGTTGTCGGTGATATTTTGGCTACGAATAAACTCGTACGGCTCCAAAGGAAACACCAAAGTCAGGGTCTCTTCTTTCCTTCGTTCCAGGGTGAATGCACAGTAGTGACATTTACCGATGCGTCCTGGGCAACTCGTCGAGATGGATCCAGCCAAGGTGGTCAATTGACTCTTCTCATGGGGGTTGATGCTTTGAAAGGTGCCAAAACGGATTTCCATGTTTTGAGTTGGACCAGTAGGAAACTTCGTAGAGTTGCTAGATCAAGTACTAGTGCGGAAACACAGATGGCTGCCAATGCTCTTGATCTTCACGAATTTGCTAAGTTGGCCTACATTGACATGTCGTCCCCTCTTTCCATTGAACTCAAACGAACCGATGACTACCTCTCTTCGCTTCCTTCCTCGATGGTTTGTGATGCTAAGAACATTTATGACGGTATCAACAAGATTGAGACCAGTGGCTTACACATGGAGGAGAGAAGGTCGGCTATTGAACTTTTAGCTATCAAAGAGCGGTTGCTTCAGGCAGGTATAGGTCTTAAGTGGGTTAACGGAGATCAGGAGTTGGCGGACCCTCTTACGAAACCCTGGCGTCATGAGCTCCTGTTGCGTGCGTTGAAGGAGGGTCAGTGGAGGATTGTTTTTGATCCTGCCTATCAGTCTGCTAGAAGAGTTCGTGCTTTGAAGAAATCACAGTCTGAACATGATTCAATACTCTTCCTACTCTGGGATCTGGCAAATTGATTTAACTGCTTCACAAGCAAGAAGAAACTTTGATGGATGAAAGTTGAACCATCGGATTGCTTGTGAACCTCCTTTGCGACCTCAGACCTATTTCTGGGTCAAGCGGTTTGCCCTTTTTGTGGCATCGATCTACATCTCCTTTGATCAGCAGCGTGGACAAAACACAGCTGCGTCTTATCATTGGAGCGGTTCGGATTTGGGATCGGGGTGCTGGAGAACGGTTACAGCCCTGGTTTAATTCGCAAGGGTGAACTGGCCCACTGCCATATTAGTGTGATAATTGGCGATGATAACCAGCAATGATGGTTACTAATACCAGTTGATATAATGATATAGTACCCATAGTAATATAATGATGGTTGATTTTGGTTGGGGTAATACAGTGTAATAGATTACTACCCTTCATTCCCACCGTTCCAACCATCATTCATGAACCACTATTCATATCAATATTAGTTGCTCATGAACCACTGCTCACCATCATCAACCATCTTTAACCATCCATCGTTAACCCTTAATGAATCATCAATTGACCATATCAACCATCATTAACCCTTAATCAACCGTTTGTTTGGCTATGTTAACAATTGATTAACCCTCAACTAACCATCGGTTTGGCATCAACCATCATCAACGCCTAATCAATATATTGGTCTGGCTTCATCAAACCTCAATTAACTCCTAATCAACACTTTGTCAATCCGCAATTAATTCTCTATAAACCTGTATAGTTCGCCTACCACTAGCCATTACCAATTTTCAAACCGTCATTACCCCTTAATGAACCCTTACTTAACCATCATAATTTGCCTACCATTAACTGCTTGGTGGTTTCAACCCCTATGAAAAATATTAGTCAACCAATCATTTGTTCATAATCACTAGTGAAAATAACAAATGTGAATCAAACCACCAACCAGTTAACCATCATAGACTGCCTACCATTAACCATTACCAATTTTCAAACCACCATCATAGTTTGCCTACCATTCACATCTATTAACCATGATTTATTCGAAACAAAACGAATAAAATCGAAAAAATCAAAAAACATATTCCCTATGATTAACCACTATAGAATTCCCTAATCAACCATAATCAACCAGTCATAGATTGCCTATCATTAACCATCCATCACCCATCCTCCAGCCTCCCATCCCGCCCTGTGCAACGCCCAGTTTCAACGCCAGGAGCGTCACCAGGGCCACCAAGCTCCGGCGGTTCGTCAGCTTCCCAGGCAACGTGGGGCACAGACCCGTCACCTGGGACGCCGTTTTCGGGAGAGCCTTGGGAGGGTCCCCAAACCTGTGGGAAAACCGATGGTTAACTAGCTGGTTAATGGTTCATACTAGGGAATAATAAGCAACAATACTAGGGGATATACCAGCTATACATGGGAGAACCAGGAGAAAATCATCATTTTTACCCCAAAGCTCTGGGAATACCATGGAAAAATATGGACAAATCACTCTGAGCCAAGGGAAAACATGGGAAAACCATGGACAAAGCACCATTGTTTGGTGGAAAAAAAATGAGAAGCTCAGAAATCATCGTTTTTGGATGGGAAAACCATGGAAAACCATATTAATAGATCGTGGATGATTGATGCGTTTTTCAACCAGTGATCAACCATCAATATCCAGTAATGTTTACCTAACAATAGTATATACCCCCCCCCTAATTTTTCTTTTTAGGAAGGGGGGGGTCGGCTTTGCAATTGTAAACCTGAAATCTGGGCTCTCCCCACGACTCTCCCCAGGACTCTCCCCACCACTCTCCTCGAAGGCCTTTTTCTTTGTTTCCTTTTCTTTTCTTTTCTTTTCTTTTCTTTCCTTTTAACCACAATTGAAAAACAATAAGTAACAAAAAAGCGAAATGAGCCAGGGAAGTTGTTTCTTATTGCAGTTGCTAATTTCAATTTACAATTGCAGTTGCAGGAGCTTGCAAGGGGGTACCCTTTGTGAACCTGTTTTTTGCAATTGTTTAAAAGGATTTTAAAAAGAAAACAGCTGTTTTGGACAAGGTATTTTTTTTGAATGTGTAAAGGTTTGCTTTGCTTATGCTTGTAAAAAGCATCCCATCATAGTTAGAACGCATTTACAAAGAATTCAAAAACAATAAGAACGAAACAAAAATAGAAGTGAGCCAGGGAGGTTGTTTCTAATTGCAGTTGCTAATCTCAATTTACAATTGCAATTGCAGGGGCTTGCAAGGGGGTACCATGGGGTACCCTTTGTGAAGCTGTTTTTTGCAATTGTTAAAAGGATTTTAAACAAGAAAACAGCTGTTTTGGACAAGGTATTTTTTTGGAATTTGTAAAGGTTTGCTTCGCTTATTGAAGAGAATTCAACTGCAATTAAAAACTTTAATACTGGTTGTGAGCTGGTTTTCTGGATCAATACTAAATTTGAATTAGCCCTATTTAAAATCAGTAAGGGGAAATCTGATAATTTTGGATTTTTCTGGAAATTATTTGTAGCTATTGCGAATGCTGCCCTATTATTGCAAATGCTCTGGAGCAAGTTGACATTCTGTAATTTAAAATCAACTTGAGAAAGGGGGACACGAAAGGTAGGCATCACAAGAGAACATAACAGGAATGTAAGTGGTTGTTATTATTGGCAGGCACGGTTATCAGTATTGCGTTAACATGCAAATTATGTAATTGTGGTTGTATTGCTGGGGTCATTGTGGTGGCCTTGGGTGTTCTGGTTGGCTTAGCTCGGTACATCATGGTTGTTGCGGTTGGCGTGGGCGGTAAGGGGTAGCAGAAATAAACAAAATAAGAAACCCAGAGGCAAAGAGGGCTAGATGAAGTACATGGATTGCAGGTCGATCCAAGAACGGAACGTGGGGCGTGTGGTGTGTTCATCTGTTGGTTTTCTTGTGAGTGGCATCTTTTTGGCTGGTGATTTGGCAGGGCGGTGTGCCTTGTGGTGTTTTTGATTGCTGGTGTTTTTTTTGTTTCTGCGGGTCGGTGTTTTGATTGCCGGCAATTTGCGCGGCTGATTTTTGAGGAACATTTTGTTTTGTTCACTGGCAGGTTTGTTTGCTGTTGTTTTCTTAATTTTCTCGTGTTGGTGCTTTAGGCGGTCGGTGTTTTGGTGTTTTTGCTGGTCTGCGTCGGTGTTTTTGTTTGCTGCTGTGGGTAGGTAATTTTGTTTGCCGGCGTTGCGGAAAAAAAAAAAACACCCCAAAGAAAAAAACACCAGCATAGAGAAAACACCAAGAAAACACCCGAAAACAACAAAAACAAACCTAGAGAAAAAACATGCTAGAGAAAACGGCAGCAGAGAAACACGCCGCCAAAGAAGCACACCACCATTTCAAAAAATCTAAAAAAAAAACGCGAACAAAGGAAAAACGCCGGCAGAGACAAAAATCACCAAACAAACGACCAGGAACGAAAACATAAACCAGCAAAAAACCACCAGATAAGTTTAAAAACAAGACAAACAAACACCAGCAACAACAAATGCCAACAAGAACAAAGAGAACCCCAAAAAGGCAAAACAAAAAAATCAGCAACATTCAACCATAATCAATCATCATCGGCATCAACATCATCACCGTCATCCGCCAAACTTATGGCCAGCATCACCAGTAACAACATCAT
>VSDK01022778.1:0-22500 GCA_009767595.1 Symbiodinium kawagutii
CTGCGGCAGCCCTAGGAGAAGTGAGCCATGCATGGGTTTTCCAATGGCGAACTGAACTTGAATGGTAAGTAGGCACAACCTAGGCTTCAGACAAACCGAAATCTATGAGTTGGATACATCGCTCACCGAGGGGCAGCAGCTCTCCTTAGAATCTCAACTCTGTAGCTTGGGACCTGTTTCAATGCCAAGCTGGTTGGATTTTTGTCCAGCCTTCGCGTGCCTTCGCGTGTCGTCCCGTGCCTTGGCTCAAGCTCAATTTTTTTAAGTTCCAAATTTTAGTTCCCTCAATGGCAGCAGTAGAGCCGTTCGCTTCGCGGGTGCGGCCATGCGCCTCATTGGTCTCGTTGGTCCGTCCCCGTCCATGTCTCACCTGGGTGCCTAGTGACGGTGCACCAGGCGTTGGCACCAGGGTGACCAGGGTGTTGGGTTTTCTTGGTGCATTGGGAGCCTACCGGAGCTGCATCACCATGAGCGTCAAGAGGAAGGGCACCAGGGAAAAGTTGCCAAGCAAGGAGCAGAGAGAGAGGGATTTGTTTCTTCGTGCTGTTCGTGCTTGGAAGGTACTGACATTGCCGACCAAAAAAGAAAGGAAGGAGAACCCGAGAGATCCCACCAAGAAGTTCGCCTTGAGGGAGTATCTTTGCACTTGGGCCAGGGCCAACCAACTCACGAAGATCACGAAGCTCCGACATGAATTTGAACAGCTTGCAGAAACAAACGGGCATCTCGAAGATGGGCTTGAACTTACTGAGGTTTCGTTTGCAGCAGCAGCAGCGAAATTCCGAAAAATGGCAGACCAGACTTCGGATAGCCTATTTCTTGAGCTCGAAGACATCGGAAAGTTTAGGCAGAAGGTGTCCAAATCAAAACTTTTAATGTCATGGTGGAAGATAAAAGCAAAGGGCCCTGTTAAAAGCAAGCGTCAGTTGAAGCAAGTCTACCAGAAATTGACGGAGATCTTCAGAGGCAAATGGGACGAGGAAGAAGAATTGAAGTTCGAGGTTTGTTTCCAAACACTGGGGAAAATTCAGTTGAAAAAGAAACTCAAGCGGATCACTTACCTCCTAGACAATTTCTATCTTCCTGACTCCAACGAGAGAAAGTCCTTGCAAGATCCAGACCACATCGACGAGATTGGAACAGAAGCGTCAGACATGGTTCAGCGGAAATACCGTCATAGCCAAATCAGAACCGTCAAACTACATGGAAAGAAGATGTTCCACCGTGTCTTTTGGAAACCAGACAGTCGCGCAACTGTGAGTCCAGAAAGTCTCTGATGTGTTCACTGAGGGGGCAATCTTTGGCACATGCATAGATCATGATCACTTCATTGAAGCATCCATGTGTAGAGTTCCAACGCTGACAGCGCCAGGCCAAAAGCGCCGAACAGACTTGATGAAAGCCAACAGATTTACAAAAAGAATACCTTCGTTTTTAAGGAAACAGTTGGAGAACCAAAATGGCAAGAAATGACCCCAACGATTCTCATCACCAGCTGTCAGGCCCTGGCAACCAACCACCATTGGGTATCCAACGGCAAGCAACCAGATACCCTAACCAGAATGTCACAGGTCCTTCCTTGAATTGCCGTTGCCCTGCAGGGTCACCAAGCTTCTGTCTGCTGGAGGCAGCAGTGGTGGGCATCAGATTCAGTAAATTCAGAAGATAATTGGGGTTTTTACTAGCTGCAATTCGTCATTCAACATTATGAAGTCCGACAAGCAGTCATCATGGCTACCTGGTCATGAACCATCCTAGCTGGGTGTTCTGGTATTGAGCTGGATTCGTGAAACAAAGTGGGTGGTTTGTAGCTTGATGATCTTGATGCTTTGTGGGTGCTGATGTTTAGTGGCTCTCACGATGCCTTCAGGAAATGCAAGGAGTGGAAACTAGACATGTTGGCATCACCACTTTGTGGTTGCAAGATCACAGGTTGCAGTTTGTTTCATCCTGTTTCCTGCTTTTCTTCTGCGGAGCAACATTTTTTTCTCAAGTTCTACCTGATGTTTTTGGTAGATCTGTCGCCAGCGCCAGGGGAAGAACGAAAGCCACTCTTTGGTTCCTTCACCAGTGGTTCCTTGGTCGCAGGATTGCCATGACACCCATGGCCTTGAGATTCGCGTCATTTCGCGCCCGACTGTTTTATGCCCAACTTGGATGGCTGTGGGCTGTGGGTCAATATTAACCAACCAGTAATGGGGATTAATGGGGGATAATGACCAACTATTTTAAAGAAAAAATCATGGTTAATAATAGGGGAACCAGGGGTACAGGGTTTTGGACCCACAGCCAGATTGAGAAAATCGCAGAGAGAGAGTTGGGCTTGTGAATGAGCTCGTTTTTGCAACTGGAATGTAGTAGCTGTAATGTTCATAGCGAACTTTTGCTGGAGGGTTTGCAGGGTGGCACAGATGCATGAGAGAACGGCTCTTGTTTTTGGATTGGATTTATGAAACCAATAAGCATTAACCCTTTCTGGCCATTATATAATAGTTGTTGCTATTAACCATTGATAGCTCATAACCCTCAAGTCAGCCCCGTTGCATTTTAACAGCTCTGCTGCATAAAGTCCAGGGCAAGTATGGGAAGCTTTCAAAGATGCACTTGCTACGCGCTCATTGAACACAGCGAGGCATAGCCCAACCAAGCTAATCCTTTTAAATGGAGGAACAAAAGAATGGATCTAGAAGAATGGCACCAACCAAGGTAGTTTTTGGAGTCTTCCGGGTTGTACATGGTTTTAATTCCAGTAAATTAGTGTGTGTTGACACATGTTAACGCAGGTTCTTGAATTTGAGACAGATTCTTCCCTTCCTTCCGGGTGTTTGACAGCGCTTGCTGTCAGCTTGCACTGCCGCTTGTCTTCAGGGTCCTTCGGTCCAGGTGCTGGCTCGTCCAGCACTGAGAACATGTTCACAACTAAGTCACGCTTGAGGGTGGTGAGATCAACTATGCATATGTTTGCTCTACTATGCGATTACATGTGCATGTTGGCATATGGATGCTTGGCGTGTGCCTATATGCACAACATGCAGCGATCCAAGCGCAGCTGGATCCAAACTGCTGTGTGTGGTGCATGGCTCATGGCTTGTCGACTCTCGGCTGCCTCCAGCCTCGTTGTAGTGGTCCATCCTTGGGAGAAATGAATGCAAGAGTAGCAAGGTAGGGCCCAAAGCCCTTTTCTATCATCTTCTTACTTGGATTTAGTCATCAAATACCACGTCAGATTTGTGAGTTTGAGAGACCACGTCCATGATCACATCAGAAATCAGATCACGCCTCCACCTTGTGACAGCACGGCCAGAGCAGCATTCAGCCTCAGATCGCTTGGAGGAAGCAGCTTGTTGAAATTGGTTGATGCCGCAATGCGGAATCCAAGATCTGAATCATGCCTTGGGCCAGGGTTGTTTGCAACTTCCTGCGAGTTGTGGTTTACTCTTGCGTCTCTCTTCATGCAGAGTTCAAGAATGTTTGATCATGGTTGAACTGTCCAGGTAGATAAACAATTGACCATTATTAACCGCCATCATTAACAATTATTAATCACTAACCACAGTGAACCCCCAGTAACCATTATTTCAGATATGGAGATCAAACAAATCTTCAATATGAAAACCGTTTGTTGCTCCATGGCCTCGCAAAAAAACACTGGCAGCCAAGTCGCATTGCCATGGCCACCACGTCATGCTGGCAGCGCCAGTGCGCGGGGATAATGCTTGGTGTTTCAAGGGTGCTTTGGCCCCCAAAATGGCTATCTAAATGGTCCCAGTGCTTCCACTTGATCAGCTGGGCCAGGCGAGCACTTCAGGATCCATTTCTCAACGGTCCCAGTGGGTCCTAAATTCGTCACTGCACCCCATGGACGCATGGCGACGCATGGCGACGCATGGTCCATCAATCGCCGTACCCTTTGGGTAGTCCGATATGTAGTCCGATATGGAGAAGGGAAAGGCTTTGTCCGGATCAATGCCACCCCAAACATCCCCAATCCATCCTCCATTTTTTCAACTAAAGCCCAGCCATGCCTTGGGAAGTCTGACCAGGCACAAAGTGATCATGGCGAAAACGGGTTTCCCGAACGATTTTGATCCTGTGGCCAGTGGCCATCAATTTACCAAAAGCACATGGAAAACCCTGGGTAATTGCCGTGGTTGAGTCAGTTGAGACTGATTTGTTCATTACAAGGGGTACCCCCAAAACATTCCAGGATTAGCATTTTTGATATCATCGTACTGCATTTTTGACATATCAAAATGCGGTAGAATCAACATGCTCAAGCAGTTATCCGATACTCTGGGCCGGTCATCAACCAGTAACAACCACCACACTCCGGTGATAAAACATAGCTGGCTGGAAAATCACCATTTTTCTCGGGAAACCCTGGGAAATCAGTACTATAGCTGGTGGATTTTCCAGCCAGCTATGTTAGATCACCGGAGGGTATATCATTGTCCACCCTGCCCGCCATCCGGCCCTCCGAAACTGTTTCGGCTCAGAAACCGGGACCGGCTGGCCGGCGAGGTGCGGAAGCACCACAGGTTGGGGCGGCGAATTCGCCGCTGGCTCGCGGCGATTCGCCAGTTTTGTTGAAGATCAAGCAGGATCAAAATTGGAATCATTGGATATCTTTGGATATGACAATTTAAAATTGTCATGATTGTATATGAATCAACAAAATCATTTTATGATCCAAATTTGCTGAAGGTCAACAAAAGCATTTTCAACCATGCGGTGGATCATGTTAGTGTAAATTGGGATCCATATATCAAGGATCAACTATGATCAGTGATCATTAAAGCCAGGTTTTTGATCAACAAAATCATTTTCAAGAAACTCATGTTCGGAATCATTTCAACGAGGATTTGCAATTCCGAAAATCTGAGCGAATCTGAGGATGAAATTACCATGATATTACGATAATATGATTCTCAGAATTGTATATGATTGTCATTGATCATCGATTCTGAAAAAAAAATCCATTTAACAAAAAAAACATAAACCAAATGCCATGCCAATGCACCATGCCGTCAACATTTGGCAAAATATAGGCACTTTGAATGCCCATGAAAAATCAACTATGTCACTATGCGCATGAAACACGACGTGGAGACTGCCTTCGGCTTCCACCCTCCTTCTTTGGGCGTAACGCCAGGCTTGCGAGTGGCAGGTGGGCAATGATTGAATATGAGGCGAGCACCAGGGTCCACCCGTGAACCTGGAGATTCATTCAGCTCGCCAGAGCCGGCCTCTGAGAACCTGGGTGGCTGGTGGATTTGTTCAGTTGGTCCATTGGTAGTTTCAGATATGGTGTGTTGGGTGAGGAGTTGACATCACCAGCAGCTCAAGACATGGTTAATGTTGGGCATCCTCCCGGCTGAAGTGGTGGGAAGATTCATTCGCGTTCCACTGTGTGGAACTTCGCGTTCCATGGTGTGGAACTTTGCGGTTCGTGCAACGTAAGAATCTGGGTGTATGCTAAAAGCACCACCTAAATGATCCCGCGGACTTTGGAGAGATCAATCATCAAACACCAAAACGGCTCAGTATGGGCCGTATGGGTGTGAAAAAAAACTGTGTGGTGAACATAAAACAAGCAACCCTACACTCAAAACATTCAGATGTGAAAGTCTACCTGAGCCTCAGCGACTGCACTATCTTCTTTGGAAACCGATGGTCTTTGTTATTGTCCCAAAAACGTTGGTTTCACCCTAAAGGATGATGATTTTGAGGTGAGTTTGGCAGCTTTCGGTGGTTGGCTTGCGAACTCGCACCCTGAGTTTTTCCCATGTGAGAAGCATCCATGTATCGGAATCTAGCCATCAAGCGATGTGTATCAGCCAATCTCCACTCCTTTCTGGCAGCGCAACGTGGCAGGATGGTTTCATAACGCTGTTCCGCTTGCGCGGCTCCGTTCTTCCCCTCGCCTTTCTCCTCACCATACCCAGACGCTCAGCAGTGAAACCTAATGAATTATTTGGAGGTTTTGGGCCATGGAATTTAACTTGGCGTGGGAGAGGCCGGGTAGGTTCTATATCCAGGCCAGGCAAAGACCACTTGGAGGCATCGAAGATAGGCAAGTCTTCAGATCACATGCCATGCTACAGAAGCACGGCTGCCATTGTTTCTAGATTGTTTCACCACCCTCCAGATTGCCTTTATTTCGCTGAATCAAGTACATCATTGCATCCCAAGTTAATATAGTACCGCCAGACAGCGCTGTCACTGTTATAGTCGGTTGCCAATCCCCCAAAGGTCAAACAGATCACTGGGATATGTAGAAGCATGCCATGGGAAAATATGCACAATCAAATGTAGGCATGGCCCCCCCAAGACTGGTTGAAGTGCGGGTTGTGTTACTGTAGGTTAGATGATGGCCCTTAACACTTAAGTGAGCTCTCGGCTACATACCTATGTATTGCTCCTGAGTGGTTATCCGCCAGATGTTGTTAGCTTTGCTTGAGCTAAAGTGGCCCCCTAAGCGGACACAATGGTTGCAGAACACCAATTTGATCAGCCAGCGCCACTGTACTTGGAAAGGGCCCTTCAGCAGCGAGGAGGCTTGTACTTTGATTCAATGCTGTTTGAAGTGTTGCTCAGTTATCCACATAAATCAGGTTTCTCCCATCAACATTTGACTAGGTGGTGGCTTAAACATTCTTCAACATGTTTCATTTGTCCTATATTTGTAATGTTTGGTTGGTTGTTCAATACCCTTACCAGAGAATTAACCAATTTCAACCCTGAACCATTTGATTAAACCACAACAATTTCAAGTCTGATGCCGGATACCTCGATCTCCATCGATTTCCTTGATTCCGTATAGGGAATATTTATGCACTTCTTGGGGGAGCAAGAAGAGATTAGGAGCGTTTGAATAGATGCTGGATTACTCGTTGGTTTTATCATGGTCTTACACTTTTTTCCTACAGTACTGAAACAAGAAGTCAAAGCTGTGATTGATGGTGTTGTCCCAAGAATTTCTGGCAGCGTAGTTTCCAAGCTGAGAGCGCCACACATTTCACGAAGTGGACATGCTCAGCTGCTGTGCAGATCACCAGGTTTGCTCCTCACAGCTGCTTGGTGCATGCTCATGAACGACATCGCAGTCGCTTGGTGCTGCAATAAAAACAGCTCTTGCAAACGCCGAAGTGCAATCCCCAAACATATTGGTTTCCCTCATCGTTTTGTGTGTGCTATATTGCTACACTGAGTGATCATTTTAATATGCTGGACGGATACCTTGGTATGGTTAGGTGGATTTGTGAACAGATAAATAAACAGATGTAAATATGAACATGTGCGAAGAGAGAGAGAGAGAGAGAGAAAAAAATGACATATGCGTATAATGAATTTAAGGGAGTGTGTATATCACATGTTGAAGATGAAGTTGCTGGTGTTCGCTATCTACCTGTCAGTGGTGGCCCATTGACACAACTTGCATCTCATGTGATTGCTTGGGTGGCGCTGCGGCTGCACCTGAGGAAACAAGCGAATTCATCGCTGTGATAGTCCAGGATGATTTCAACAAGAGTCAGGTTCCCTGCCTGCGATCAGCAAGCGCCAAAGGATGATGCTGCGCTAGTTTCTCCGGGTATACAATATCCCCTTTGACTGGTAGTGAGATTGGAACGGTTCGCAGCCTGAAGTGCCTATTGTTTATATGATCCCTTACAAAATAAAAGGGAAGCCGAGGAGCCAGCAGGGGGCGCTAAGCGGCAGTATGATGCTCAACGTTGAGAATTGGACCGTTGACTCACACTAAAGCAAGAAGAACAACTCGCTGGGTGTGCAGCGCATGCGAAGTGATCGTTGCTGCAACTTGGCCAACCACTAGGCGACTGACACTCAGTCGCCTTCTCGCCCTTGGTAGCCTCAACAGAGACGGTCAGTTTTGCGTCGTTTGCCCCCTTCAAGTTTGGATCAACCATTCCCCTGACGTTTTGAGTGGTCAGACAAGGACTCAGCATGCAGCATATTTGGCACTGCACCTGCTGTGAACATATCAGACATGTGTGAAATGATTTGAACCGAGAGGTTTAGAAAGTATCAGTATGGGTCTCTTCCCTAACCTCCACCCTTGTCCCCGGTCCCAGCCATTAAGTACTTGGATGTTGGGAGGGTATAATCGTGATCGGTTGGATGTTAAACGAACGGTTCCTGGCCCATGCCCCCCCATGTCCCATGTCCCGTCCCTAACCCCACCCTTTGTTCTTGTCCCGGCCTCCAAAGACCCAAAAACAGAAGGGAAGATGTCAGTGCGATGGGTGAACGCATTGTAGTGGGATGAGTGACCCCCTGAGTGGGGGATCGGTGGCCCACCCGCTGAAACAGTGACAGAGAGAAAAAGAGAGAGTGAACTACTCTGACTGTCAGCCACCGGTCCTTTTGTGTGTAATTTTGTGCCTGGATCCTTGGCTCCAAAATCAGGTCTGGAGCGCTTTAACTGCATCCTTGGCCCTGCTGATCGCTTTTCGAACGCGTCAGGCAAGTGCTTCTGTGAGACATGGGAAGAGCTTTGGGAAGACAATTGTTACGAAGATCAGGGTTGAGTCATGTTGAATCAACTTGTTAAAGTCGGGGTGTCAGTGTGCATCCCGACAAATCAGACATCACTTGATCGGTTCAGGGCGCCTTCCCCAAGGGCCCAAGGGTAGGCGTCCTGGGTTTGAGGGCGTGGAGCCCTGCAGGCTTTGCAGCGGTTCTGGGAGGGAACCACCCTGCTGCATCAAATGCGAGGCTGGGTTTGGGTTGTTGGGAGGCAGCTGTTGGAGCAGAGGCATCCCATGGCATCACACCACGTGGCATCACGCCACGTGGCATCACGCCACATGGCATCACGCCACATGGCATCACGCCACATGGCATCACGCCACATGCTATGACAACTTGATGTCAGGAGAATATGATGCCGCGAAATGCTGGATCTAGGGCAACATGTCCATCATTCACCTGATATACTACTGTAATTTTTCGGTAAAAAATGTTGCTGAAAGATAAAGCGAGACACATCGAGACACTATACACCAATAAAATCCCTCAGTGTGTTGCTAATGTTGCGAGTTGTTTGGTAGCAAGATCTTTGACACGTATGTTTATTGTGGGCATGGATAATGGACAAACTATCCTTTGGTAGCGGCTTAGCTGTTCCTGCTGTGTTCGTGATTGTGTGGCAGCATTTTGGCGATGATGATGCGCTGACGTGTGCGCTTGGTGGCAGGTGAATGGTTTGATTCTGTGAGCTGTTTGATCTCATTTTCACGGGCGGCCAAAGAGACCAAGCCTGTTTCCCGGCAGAGTTGAGGTTTGGCAAGTTGGGTCGATCCAATGGCGGTGGGTGCAAGAACCAGAATCACCAGGGTCTTGTAGACGTGAGTAGAGTCTACAGAACTAATCATGGTAGCTGAGCGGAACTAGTGAAATTATGGGGACATGACCAGCAACAACTGGAACAATACCAGCAGCAACAGCAGCAACAACAACATTTTATCCGCCATCATTGACCAGCAGAGCATAGATATTAATACAGCATGGCATCAGTCACTTCCACAAGAAACGGCAGACATGCGAATAAGCATAATGCAGGGTGGGTGCGGTAGGAGTCCAAGTTAGCTGTCGCTTCCTGCTGGACTAGGGTATGTGAAAACCCAGCGAGGCAGGTTTTCATCATGACAATTAACGTAATATCATACAAGGTGGGCCCCCGTGGTTAGAAGCAGGGTTAAGATTCGTAATTTCATTGCGGTTAAACATTTTCCATATAACTATAGTGGCTTTATTAGTCATAAGCCAACTTATAGCAAAGTAAGGAGCCCCACCTTGTACATGTATGTCATCCTGTTCCCAGCTCCACATATATGGCAGCGATCCAAGCGTCAAGCCACCAAGGTCGAAGTACAACAATTCCGTGTCTTGGCATGGCCATGGTTCGCTGCTTCAAGGTTGTGCAGGGGCTCTTGGGAGCAAATTTACTGGAGCTGTTGGGAAGCAATCGCCAGCAAGGTAGCGGTCATTTCACACGTTCACTTCGATTGACCTTGGATTTTCATGTGACTTCGGAGGAAGTACGCTTTGAATGTGTAGTTGCATCACGTCAACTCAAGAATGTTGGAGTTGGCCGAAAAACTGGCGAGATAGACTTACAATGACTTACAATCCAGCTTCTTGACCCTTTTCTCATTTCATTAAAAGTGGCTGGTGGATTGGGAGGGAGCTATAAGGAGCCAGGGTATCCCATTCTGGCCCTTTAAATGGCCTTACCAAACGGTAGATGATACCATCTCATCATGGCAAAAAGACATGCCGCCATCGCTGGTTCGAGCCTCTCCGCTCAGCATCTCTCTGCAGCCGGTCTCCACGACCTCCCTTCATCATGTCGCACATCATGAGCTTCGTTTCTAAGGCGCTCATGGTGGGGCTCCGGGGAAAGCTGAAGGTGATGAGCTCAAGTTCCACAGATTTCCACATCAGTTTTTGTTTATTTGTTTTTGTTCCTGTGGGAAGCCAAACCACCAACAATGCTTGACATCATGCAAGGCTCCTTAAAAAGCAGCGTTATTTTTTTTGGTTGCCGCCAAATCCACCAAGAAGCAATGAAGCAACAGCCGCTAATCAGTTGCTTTCCAGGAATGGTGCTCGGGGCAGATCATGCCCCATCTTAGGAAATACCCAGGCCAATCAAATCAAGACGATGACGTCACCCATGCATCTCATGCGCAGAGACATGCACATTGTACGTTTCATTGTGTAGGAACATTGATCGTGGAGGTTTTTTTGACGATGATCCTAACATGAATCATCAGTATAGACTCAGCGTCTCTCGTTGGTGATTATTGGATTTATGTTTGATTGTTTGTTGCTTGAAGCATTGTTTTTTCGGTTGCCGCCGTCGGTGTTGCTTTTCCCTGCCATACGCATGCCCTGAAAAATTGCAGTTTTAGCAACCTTCATCAAATATCACATTATTGCTAACGTCGGAGTTCCTCGAAATTACCAAAGGCGAAATTGCCACCCTGACCAGGTGACATTGTCGAAGCGTACCGCCCATTCCCTTGCTATGGCTTCGGCGTTCGGAAAGGAGCAGAATGCAAATAATAACCGAAATAATAACAATAATAATAACAATAATAATATCTGAGACGTGGGACCATGATGCTTAGCTGCATTGGAGTGGCTGCTGTGCTGTTCAGGCTGTTACGAGGTGTCGAGGGTTTAGTTGATGCAGACTGCAGTGGAGTTGCTTACTTGTTTCGATCAACAGCCCTGGACCTCCAAGCGTGGAATTCTGGAAAGCACGTCATCAACCGCCAGTGGCCATCAACACCCCTGGAAATCGAAACTGTCACAATTACTGTAAATACAATTCGAAAAATTCATTGGCCGATATTATTCTGTATAATGCTGTTGCAGGTCCATTTTATCCGTCAATCTCATCAACATTGACCAACTCACCACCAACATCAACATCCAAACTCATCAATCCATCAACTACCAAGCATCTAACCATCAAAAGTCGTCAACCCCCAAGCCTCACCACCGCACCTGGAGCCACCCCATGGCACCCCACGGCACCACCGCACCGGTGCTCCTAGGAGCGGTCCCATGGATTTGTTGCAGCGTCGCTTGCTGGCCCTGCGTGACGCCTTGGCCACGGCGACACCTTTGCAGCGCAAAGAGGTGCAGTGCGTTTGCGAAGTGCAAACTGGTGATAGTTGATGGAACCAGTTGATTAGTAACATGTTGATGGAATAATCAGTTGATACTTAAGATTCTAATCATTAGTGATAATTAATCAACTTTTGATAGTAATAATATCACTTCACAAATATCAACAGTTGATTAGTAACAGTTGATTAGTACCAGTACGAATCCATTTCAAAGTTGTTACCAATGGTTTCTAATAGTTGTTACTAATGAGATTAATAATCCATTTCAATAGCTGTTACTAATCCATGTCAATGGTTTCTGATAGTTGTTACGAATAGATAATGATGATAGAAACTAATTTAACTAGTGCAAATTACTGAATAGTTGATATTGCAAAACCAGTGGGGTTACTTATAGTTGAGAATACTGATAGTTGATTCCTAGTAGTTACTGATCTGGTTGGTGGCATTACTCAAAGGAGTAGTTTCTACTTAGGAGTTACTAACGGAGCTGATTAATACCAATAGGTGCCTTCAGATAGTGAACACTCATGGAGTTACTAGTGGCATTTGGTGGTGAAGTGATACAAATAGTTCATTAGTGGAGGTTCTCATGGAGTTAATACTGATAGAGGATTGATTTTCATACTAATGGTTAAACCAAATAGTGTATTATTGTTTAACTAGTGGAGTCACCAAATATTTGATACTAATGGTCTATTACACTAGTAGTATATTATACTACTAATGCAGTTATCAAATAAGTTACTACTAATGAGTAATTGATACAACATTAGTATATCAATCGCTATGGGTTATTAATTGGAGTTGCTAATGAGTATATAACTGTTTTATCGTCAATTGATACAAATAATTGCTATTCATAGTTGATTAGGTAAATGCTGATTGGTTACTACTAATAGTTCATTACTAAAGTTGCTATATAGTTGTTAATCATATGTTACCATTCAGAATGTTTGTGAATGGGATAAACGGCAAATGGAATGCCAATGGTTAATGTTTGGTGGGTTCAGAAGGGTCAATTCCATTCATTTAGTTGCGAATGGGGTATTTTGTATGGTTATTCATGATCAGTTAATGGTATTTGAATGATAGGTTACTAATGGTTACTCTGCCATTCATAATGGCTCATTCCTGGATTTACTAGTGAGTAATCATATGTTACCATTCAGACTGGTCCAGTCGAGGAATTACTAATGGTATGTTCAGTGCTCATTCATGACTAATCAATGGTATTGATTTGTATAGCTACAAATGGCTAATGCCGGGTACTGAGATCATTCACGGTGAATGGAGTTACTAGTGGCTAATGACTGAATAGTTAATTCATAGGGTACTAATGGTTAGTACTGACTCATAGTGGCTGCTAAAATAGTACAAATGATTAGTACTAGTTGATAGTGATTTATTAAAGGTATGTTTCAAATAATGCTTAAGCCGCAAGAATGGGAATTCAGAATCAACGGAGTTGCTAACGATTACTACTGCTTACTAACATGAGTACTGGTTAATGAATGGAGTTACTAAGGGCCAATAAGTGAACGGTTAATTCGTGGTATTTCAATCGTTGCGTGGCTGGATGCTGAGCCATTCCCATTCAGAATTATTCAGAATGGTTACTTCATGGAGTTGCCAATGGTTGATGGCGGCAATGATTGTTTGTGATGGTACTTTCAGTAGCTAGATTTAATTGTGGTAATCACAATACTACTATGATCGTACTATGATCGTGTTGTAATGATAAATGCTTCTTTTCTACCATGTTGCTTGATTAAGGTAATAGTAATAGTGGCTAAAAAAAGGGGACCATAATCGCCATGAATGGTACTTCATGGAGTTGCCAATGGTTGATGGCGGCAATGATTGTTTGTGATGGTACTTTCAGTAGCTAGATTTAATTGTGGTAATCACAATACTACTATGATCGTACTATGATCGTGTTGTAATGATAAATGCTTCTTTTCTACCATGTTGCTTGATTAAGGTAATAGTAATAGTGGCTAGTGAAGGTTGACCATAATCGCCATGAATGGTCAGTGATTGTTAATCACCGACAGCTGGGAACGGGAACAGGGCCAATCACTTTCAGGATGCGGGAATTCTAGCCAGCAATCGTGTGCAACAATGACCAATGATGACAAGAAAAAATGCCTCGCCAATATTAATCAATATTAACCTTTGTAAAATCCACTTCGTGAGGTAATATTTGCCTACAGTTGCCCCCTATCCAACACTCATGGGCCAGCTGTTCCTTGGTAAGATCCTCCATTGGCACATAGTATGCCGCGGTCAGGGTGCCTGGGCAATGAGATTGAGTTTGGTAAGCAACGGAAGATGTGATCCACGGATATCCACAGTTCAACTGGTTCAGTGTCAATCGGTGGATTCCTGGTAGATCATGATTGGTAACATTTGGTTATAGAACAAATATGGCTCACTTCATTGGTATCAGTTTGTCCAAACATCTATTGGGATGTTGATCGTTCATATCTTTGGTTGAGGAGTACCACGGCTTATGGATACACCCATGAACCCTGTATGATCAGGAGGAATGCGAAAGCAAAGAAGAATAAACGCGTGAAAATACGAGATGGAGAGACTTGGTATCAAGCGTGGAGAAATGAACATGGACATGTCCCAGAACAAGCCCGCATGAACACAGTCCAGAAAGATATTCTGATCTCTACATATTTTCCCAGTGTTCCAAGATGACATCAATCTTGGCACAGTTGGACCCAGCCGTTGCCCTCCCCGGCAGCACGGAACCCGCTTGTTGCGCCCGTCAGATCATTGAGCAAAAATTGTCTGCCAAGCTCCGACAAGAGCTGATCCTCGCCTGAAGCATGGGAAGATATGAGAGAAGAGAGAGAATGTCACCAGGAATCAGTCAGCAAGGTAGGGATTTTCCATGGCATCTAAAGACTGGAGCCACAATTCAGTCGTTTTCCGGATCTAGGCAAGTCCATCAGTTTTGTAAATTCATGTGTTTGGTGGGACTGCCCACCCATAAGTCTCCGTGCCCAGAAAACTTCGGGAGAGATGTAAACAAGTCATGATGACAAGCTAGTGGTTAGTAAAAACTGTTTACCAATGTCATGTGCTCCAATCTAATTATTGAATAACATAGCCGGGGTGTAACCTGGAATTTTCTGGTCGCGCTCCAGAGCGGATAGATTTTTCAGGCAAAGGAATCCATTGGTGCTCAACGTTTGTTTGGACAAGCATACCAAGCATTACTTTTTCCAGTTACCAGCTGTGAACCTTCCCTTATCGACAGCGATTATTAAGCATCATTGGCTGCAAGGTGGGGCCCCTTAGTTAGCCAAGTTGGTACAGAAGTAGGGTAGCTATTAGTTATTATTGTAGATACGACCATGCTTGAATGGCTTATGAGTCAGTTTATATCTAGGGGGGCCCACCCTGAATGTGGATAATCGGGTACAAACAGCCACTAACCATCAGAGGGAGCTCATTCCACAGCTAGGATTTGGCTCATGGAGAAGGGGCCGGCCACGGATAGCAACAGCATATCGCGACGCTTGGCTGAAGACGTACCGGTTGAGATCCATGGGGCAAACCCCTGTGATTTCCCAGGCATCCTGGTTGAGAATGTTTGTGATGCCTTACCCCAGTCATTTACTGATTCCTTTAGAGATGTTCCATCCACATGGCCACGAATGCCATGCATGCAGCACCCCGTTGGATGCACCGTGCACCGCCTTCATGCTGGTCCCCAGCCATTGCTCCAGGTGGCAGCTCAACCAAGCAGCGTTACAAGAACCCTGCGCGAGTCAAGGCCAACCTTTGGACCATGCGCACCTTGAAGGGACGCTTGGCAGATCTGGGGGCCATGCATGGCCATGCTTTGTGACCCCGGGCCGAAGCTGTTGGCTGCGTGGTATCTTAAAGCAACCAGCTCAATGCTTGGCTGTTGGAGGTACGCTTTTACTAACCATTAAGGACTATTGACCATAGTTGTTTGACCATAGTTACGGTAAGCATTCATTAACCACATAGTTTTAACCATAGTTTTCATCCTAGTTGATTATGTGACCATACTTTCACCATAGTCAATTTCATATCTTTATTTAATCATATAGTTTTACCATAGTTAATTAATGAATCATTATGTTAACCATAGTTATGTTTAAACCATTGTCACTTTCAACCATAGTTCAATTATCTAAACCATAGTTGATTTTAAACATTTTATACCCATAGTAGCTATTTTAATGTTCATGTTTCCATAGTTCAATGTAACTGGACATCCGTAGTTCAATGAAATTGACCATTTTTAACAAGAATCATTCATATAGTTTCAACCATAGTGATTAACCATAGTTCAATGTAATTCCATAATTCAATTATCTAAACCACAGTTATTTGTAAACCATAGTCACTTTAAACCATAGTGATTTATTTCCATAGTTCAATGTAACCGTAGTAATTAGCCATAGTAACCATAGTACTGGACATCCCTGTGAGGTGCCGCAAGGTGCGGGCGGCTCAGGTGACTACTTCGCGGCGCGGCTGCATCTCTGCGGCGTGGTCATCGCCAGCAAGGCCACACGCTGCGTCCGGGAGGCCATGCAGCTGCGGCAACGATTGGAGGCGCCTGCCCAGGTGAACCATGGTGCTGTGGTTGGTGCACCATAGTGGGTTAGTACTATAGGGATATATGGTGGTGGTTTCTCAAGTCATAGGGGTGCCCCTAAATCATCCATTAATAGTCATTTAGTAGTAGTAAACCAGCCATAACTTGGGGGAACCCCTAGTTTGAGAAACACCCATATAACTGGTTGGTGGTGGTCAATAAGACTGGTGAATGGTGGTCAATCATGATTAATGGTGGCGAATGATAGGGGATAATAAGCAACAATAGTGGCTAAACACCTACTGGTTGGTGGTTTGGTTCACATTTGTCAGTTTCCCCTACGTAATCATGAACAGTTGGTTGGTTGGCTAGTGGGTTATTACTATAGCATATTATAGCCGCATCTAGGTACTACAAAGGATGAGAACTGGGGGGACCTAACCTGGTTGAAAACCAATGGTGATATGGTTGGTGATGACCATTATTATACTGGTTTATGACTACAAAAAGGATTAATGACTGGGAGGGACCCCGAATAGTAAGTATGAGCATAGCCATATATAGTTACTATTGAAAAGGACGATAAATGGGGGGACCCCAATTTTTGAGAAACCACCATTTCGGTTGCAGTCAGCTCCAGGTTGACTTCTTTTGCTGATTCGACATGCTAGAGGGGTGTAGGTAAGCAACGAAGCTGGTCTTGAAGCATTTCAGCGATCTCACCGATTTCTGTCCAAGAGGCGCCCGCGTGCGTGAGTGAGGGTTTGGAAATCAGGAGATCTCAGAAGTTTGTGTATGCTCGTGATTTGGAAATCAGTGAGCTTGGTGTTTGAAATAATTTGAGATGTGTGAGCCTGGAAATTCAATACACTTGACGAGCTTAGATAGTCCCTGCAGGTAATCCAAGCACCCAGTTTGAGAAAGCAGCAGAAAGGGGAGGCACAGAATGCCAAGGTTTCCGCTAAAACATTGTCCAGCTAGGTCCATAAATGATATAAATGGTCCCTCAAAACTGGGGGCTTCTCTACTCAATATAATTAATGCTTATGCGTAATTGTGCTTGATTTTTATCATTGCATGGCACATGAATAGTGGTTATTTATCAATACTGGCCACTATGAATGATGGTTCCCTTTTGATATAGTTGTTAAAGATATTTTTCAATTATGGTGGTATTGATGGACAATGTCAGCTGAAGCCATAATTTGTCAGTCCTAAGCCGCTGATTCACCAACATCCTACGGAAGGCCATGGGCCGTGCGGCCGTGGAGATTCCAGAAAGAGGTTCCTTCGAAGGGAGCTTTCGACAAGCCCTGGCAGGTGGCCCTGGGATGGGGTGGAAGGAGAAGCCAGTGCAGCATGAATGATGTATAATCCTTCCCGGTTTTTACAGATACAAATTTATTCATTTCAGTAGGTTCTGAACTAAGATTTTAACATGCATTTCCACGTAGTTTGCATTGAATTCCCACAGATGCTCGACACAAGGCGCTGAACAACGTCATGTATGGTGCTTAATGCAATGAACATGGGCGATGTGCTGTGATGAACTGTATTCTAGTGCACTTCCCAGCTTTTATGAATGTTCTTCTTTCCCAATTTACTGAGGGCCGTTAGTCAGTTACGATACTTGTGATGACCTTTGTGATGTTCACGAGGTGATAGAACCTGCTGAGTCATTGCAGGAGATCCTGATATGGGCCTGAACTTTCGCTTGGTGCTGGATTTGAGACAGTGGGTTGGGCGACACTTGGCCTGCTTGAGCTTCAATCATGTGAAAAATGTGACCTTAATGTTGGGTATGTCTTTTTTTGGAGGCTGTTAGTTCCGAAACAATGAACATTCTCCGCATTTTGGATTCCCACCAGTGCCAATGGTATCTATGAGTAAATAGTTTGCATTTTTTGTCACGTGTTTTATATGATGTTGATTTTCATCAATGATGCAAATTCAGTGGACCACTATTTTTATCTTTTATCTGTATAGAGATTTGTTTCAATCTTTACTTATACAAATATATGTATATATATGTATGTCCTGTTGGTCCAACTTAGCATCTGCCCACCAGGCACTGCGTTACAACCCCTGGCTGTACTGGCAAGTTTTTCAATTGATTCGTGCATTAAGTGCACCATGATACACCCCCTTCTTTGACTAAGCCGTTGTGAATAGAATTGCAACGATGGTCAATAATGAATGTTTCTTGTGGTTAGCAGGTGCCAAGAAGGATCAATGATGATGAACAGAATCTTGTTGAGTTGTCGCAATAATTCACTAGCTTATTGCCGCTTTGCACAGTGACGAGGATTAAGTACATCTACAGAGTCCCCACTTTGGCTGGAGAGCTGCCCGGACAACCATCCAAGCCAAAATAGTGTCACCATCATTTCTGCCACGCTCATCTCCTCAAATGCATGGGGAAGTAATGGCGCACCCGCGATTGAGGAAGCATCACATTGGTGACTTTCGCTACCTGGGCGATTTGCACAACTAGCGTATGAGCAAGCGTCCATCACCAACTATCTATGGTGAATGCGCCATTGTAAATATGTTGGATAGGGACCTCGTTTTTCAATGTTTGAGAATGAAGATTTTCCCGGCAAAAGGATAGATGTAGCTAGAATTGGGTGTCATATTTGGTAACTATTTGTTTTTGTCATGAGATCCCTGTCATATCTCAAGCTTTGTACGCACATATCCTTGGATTCTCAATAACTGATGGTTGCTTCCTACAATGCCAGTTGATACTGAATGATCATTGCCACAGTGCTGGTTAGTATTTACAATGTACAACGCTCACATATTTGAGAGAGATACATATGGATGGAAGTTTGCTTGTGTTGTTCATTCATTCCATGCATAGTTGTTTGGGTGTGCATGGTGAACCATGCTCAAGCGATTTTTGGAAATCATAGCTTAATCTTTTATATATATATATATATAATCATTCTTAAGTGGTGATCAATAGATCTTTGTTACGCGTGGACCCTAGGTATAAAATGATTCTTCTACCATATGCTTGATTGATAAACCGTCATCATCCGTACATTAATGTAAAGACATACACTACACTCATTCAAAAGTTCTCACTCAGTTAAAAGCAAGTTAAGTAACCTTTAGGCGACAATCATTGAGCATGGAGCTATAGGTTCATCTAAGCCAGCTAGCTATGCTAAATCAAATGTGTTGAAACACATTGCAAGTTACATCAACCTAGATCAATCTAAATGCTGGTTTCTTAACATAGGGAACCCCCCAAAATGTTTGGTTTCTTAGTATAAATTGTGTGTTATTACTATACACCGTTGGTCTATTGCTAGAAGTAGTTGGTTTACTACTAAACATGGTTGAGATATTAGTCTAAACTCTAAACGATTATGGAATTGTGGATGATGTGGAGGCACCCCTATGACTTGAGAAACCACCAACTAGTAGCTCTTAAACCATGGTAGTTCCTTATAATCACTGCCAATAAGCCCCTAAAAACCCATTATCGTTGCTCATTATCCCGTTTAATGGCTATAACCCCCTGTAAAACCATGGTTCTGACTCATTATCCACCTTCTGTTTTATAACACCATGGTTTTATAGGGTGGCTAAAACCATGGTGGTTAAAACCATTGAGAATGGCTATAACACCCTCTCGCCCCTCAGCTAGGCTATGGCTAAAACCCCCTGGAAAACCCTGATTTTGACTTATTATCCCCTATTATTCGCCATTTTCAATGGCCATAACCACCTTCTGAAGCCCTTGGGATCCGTAGGTCGCGTCCATTCCCCTTCCACGACCTCGGTGGATGCCCTGCTGCAGCTGCGCCGGCGCTTGCACCTGGCGCCGTGGCCGCAGCTGCGGTCCCTGTGGCTCCAGTGGATGACGCGCAAGCGCCGCAAGCGCTGGCGCAGCAATGGCCACAGCCAGGCCCTGCGACGATATGGGTGGGACTGGTGGGTGGGTGTAAGCATGGGTAAGGGTGGTGAATGGTGGGTTAATGGTGGTTAATCATGGTTGATTAAAAATGGTTTATAATACAACAATGGTTGATATACCAGTGGTGGTTATAAGGGTGGTGAATCATAGTAGATGATAAGCAACTATGATGGTTAAAGACCGGTAGTGGTGGGTGGTTTGATTTACTTTTTCTATTGTCAGTGGCATTACCAAAGTGGTTGATTGGTTGATTCATATTTGTTCATAGGGCTTGAAAACACCAGCCAGGTAACGGATTGAAATGGAAGGATCTTGGCTTGATCAGCCCTGCCTTCCGGTAACTTGGAGGTCTTCGATTGTTGGTGCAAGAATGGCGTATGAGTATATGCATAAAGTAGTCAGTCCATCCTTTTGCATGCTTATGTTCAATGACGAACATGAAGAGCGTGACAATCCTTGTTTATCCTTTTGCGCCAATCATCTCCAGCAAACTCTTCTGTTTTCAGCGAAGAGGTTCAATCAAATATCAGTTGTAGCATGTTGTAGCCAACCAATGTTCGATCAAAAATCAGTTTTCCACAGTTTTCCCCTGATCTCCAGGCAGAGGCCGAGCACATCATTTCCACTGCGGAGGCCTCCGTGCTCGCCCGCGCGCGCGGCGCCAAGGCTGCCCGTCGCTCCATCCGTGTGGCGGCACGCTTGGAACGCGTCGCGCAGCAAGCGGAAGCCGCGTTGATCCGCGTGGCGTCGCAGCGCAAACGGAAGCGGCCATGACGCGGCAGCCATGTAGGTCTGATGGATCGTTGAGCATTGCTATCTTAGTAGCCTGAGAAATCAAGTTGGTGCTTTAGTGTTTTTGAGAGATGTAACGAAAAGGTTTTCGACAAATTGGTGCAGCAGTAGTTTTATTACGAAAAGGCGGCATGGTTGTGATGATATGCTGGCAGAAGGGCCCAGCGTTCGGCGCAGCGCAGTGAATTCGAGCCTGGTGAGCAGGTAGCGACAGCGGAGGTGAGGCAAAGCGCAGGGGTGTATAAAGAAGGGGTGGGGCTTGGGTGGGCTTGGGTGGGCCGGAGATGGAGGACAGAAGCTGAAAAGGTAGCAGTCATTGACCAGTCACAATGCGTGACTTCAACATTGCAATATCAAATCCAGGTCGGAAGATGGTTTGATTCATGAAAGTGGAATCATATACTCGGCCATTTGTCATCCTTATCGATATTCGGGTTGGCATCATTCTGCTGGGAACCCCTGGATTGATAGCCCAGAATTGGACTTAGTCCAGGGTAGCACTGTGTGTCCATCAGAAGTGCCGCTTTAAAGTCGGTGGTTTCCCTCCTAGACATGAGAGCCGGTTCATGCCACCAATAGAGTATGGAGTGCCCTGCATCACAAGCAGTCGCGTGTCACAAACATCCACTGATTTTGAAACTCGCGCTCCGTGCCTCTTGGATGGTTTGAGCCGCTACTGTTGCTGTAGTCGACTCTAGTGGCACCCGATGAGTGAAAATTGCTTGGCAATGATTGACTTCTTTGCAGTCCAAAGCGGATGTTCTCAAGCATTCGGATCTCCCAAGAAACTGTGAACACAGATGGCATTGGGATTAGGACCCTTTATTCAGCAAAAAGATAACCTGGAGATGCCGGTGATGCCCTTAGATTTCCTAAGTATGGACCCCACATACTTCGAAGACATATAAATAAAACAGCTAGGGATTTTGTATCATGCCCTGCGCAGAAGACGTGTGAACTCGCAAGATATTTTGACTAACAACCGATTACTCACATGCAAAGAACAGAAAATAGCCAGCGGTCTTTGTGGAGTATGCATATTTTTGTTGGATACTCCATATTTTGTGTGGAGTATGCATACTGTTCAACTTTGCAGGATCATTTGTTTGTTGGCCATCACCGATTCTGCTGTGCACGGTTTGATTGTTCCATGCCCGTGGTTGCGCCGCTCTTCTTTGCTGAGGTCATACCTTAGTGCGCTTGGCCAGTGTCATGCACCTTGCCAGGAGAACCAGGGACTTTTTGTGGCGAATCATCTTGTCCCAAGAGTGTGCCTTATCCCGATCCTTTCTTTTTCGGCGTGCTTCAAATCAAAGTACTGTAAAAATGTTGTGTGCAACATGCACCAGACACAGACATATGATAATCATATGATGGATTAGTTCCTTTGTATATTTACACTTTGCTTCATTTGCCAAAGTTCCATGGGGATTTAATCACTGTAAGCATTGCTAGGGTTTGAGTCTGGAATGGGTGTTTTGTAGGGGTAGCCAAATACAACGAACATGGCAGTGCCACATGAT
>VSDK01022778.1:27500-36093 GCA_009767595.1 Symbiodinium kawagutii
CAAGTGGCACCTATGCCATATACACTGATGCAACCATGATAGGAAATGATCGATATATCATAGTGCCATCGAGAAGAAACAAGAAACTATAGAATAACAAGGATTGGTCATTGCCATACGCAAGTTTCCCAAGTCTGGGTGGGCTTCCCAACCTAAACTGTCCTTTTGATGGGTTAGATGAAAAGGAGTTTTGCTAGTGTTTGGTAGCAACCCGACTTCAATAGAAATCGAATCTAAGGTGCTCCAAAGATCTCAAGAAGAGCAACAAACAAACCGTGTGTATTTGGCGCAGGTTTTTTCACGAGCATGGGCCATGAGCCAAGCGCCAATGTTTTATGGCTAGGGTGAGATATATCAAGCGTGGCATTCGACACGAGATGCAGTATGTTGGCTGTCACTGCTGTTTGTCTCCAAGCGCCCAACATTTGCCGGCCAAGGCGGTCATCAAGTGCCCAACGTGTTGAAGCATGCTGGTTTTTTCTGGTTACATCATGGCCCATCCTCTAATAATTTGTTTGGATTCCTCGTCAGGAAGTGTCTCACTTCGCGGTTGCGCTGAGGCGTGGCTTCGTGAATTTATTGAATGCCACCTGTCTGAAAGGGCCCGTGGTTGGCGTTACTCTTGCTTGTCCCTCCAACATCTTCTGCCCATGGTGCGTTGTTGGCATCTGCGGGTGAGGAATCCAGCATGGCATGCACATCCATCTACCTCTGCAGAAAGTTCATCACTATGTTTCTTATATATCTACAAAAGAAACAGACGGCAATGTCAGCATGGTGCTTCACTGGAATTGTGCTCTTGGGTTATGATGTTCTTATGTTCCGACTGAGGCCAAGAAAATCGCCGACACGCGCTTCCCCTTTCCATGGGCTCAGATTATAACACTGTGACTAGGACAGCACGATGAGGAGTCCGGAAGATCCAATGGACAAGGCAGTACTTGTAGGAGGTTTCCTTGGGAATGATGTTTCCTCAGGGGTTCAACGTAGATATAATTCACCACGTTTAAGAAGATTCAATGGGAACTGTGTATCATTGCTTGCGTACGATGGTTATGCATTGGCGAATGCTTTATATGATGGAGGAGTCCACTTTTCGAGCTAATTTGTTTCATATAGGATGGTGATTCTGAAGCCATTTCAAATTTCATAAGCAGCAGTGGAAGTAATGCCGACAACAGCTTTCAGATGAAAATCGAGCATGCAAATGATTGCAAATGGCTGTTTATCGGAAAACCAAGCACCACGTTCGAATGCAGTAGCAACTAGAATGCTAGTAGTCATACCTCCCAAAGCAACTCTCCCCAACGGTGTTCTTTTTGCACCGAACTGCTCGAACTTGTTTTGACTTGTTCATGTCGGATCTTTCCATTGCCGCCACAGCTGGTGTCCAAAAAAGGAATACATGGAGGTGGTAAGGTGCTTGAACGAGTTCGCAGGGCACTGTCCTCCCAAAGTGATCGTTTCGGTGGTTGGGTTTGAAGATAGGATGAGGTCGTTGCTGTCAAAGGTACTGCCTTGCGTGGACCGCTCCACTTTTTTTGTTGCGGGGGTTTCTTAAGCAATGCTGAAATTGCTTACATCACGACAGATGATGCCAGTTGTATGCAAGATTGTTTCCCGGTGATGTTTATGCATGATGTTTGATGGTTCATGGACTTTCCAGTTTTTCCAAGAGACACGCTTTCTTGAGAATGAAGCGTTGATGCCGAAGGCTCATCCTGTGCTACAGCATCACGACACCTTTGGTGGTTGCCTCTATTATGAAGCAGCTTCTGGGATGCATGGACCGAGCCGAGGGAAGGGTCGCGACGTTTGGACGGAACCGGCCAGGGGTCAGCTGCCGTGCCAAGGTATGGCTGGGCGATGTTGGTGACCTTTGTCCCAGTCTTCAGCATCATTGCCCTCAACATGGTTTGTCCGATCCCCAGCTGCTGTATCGGTGCGACCTGCCAGGTCTTATGCATACGTTTGGTTACTCGTATGTCTATAGTTACATAGTGGTTTAATTGCACTTTTTGTTTTCCTTAGTCTTCAGGAATGGTTGGTTGATGTGCGAACATTTTTGGATGGATTCAAACCACCAACCTGATACATTCTTTAGTTTTCTTCTTTTTCTTTGCTAGTAAATGTGCTCCTAAGTGGAGCTATTTTACCCCAATGGTTTGCTACTTCTTTCTGTTTCAAGGCTCCAGGAAGCAATTTGATGAAATTGTATGCCACAAGAGCTGCACGAAACAGGAGGTACATCTCAGATTTTCCTTTTTTCGTTGCAGTCTCATCTGGAAGACTTCTTCAGGTGTATTGCCAATGCGGAAAGTCCCATCAACATCTTGTTGGTAGCTTACTACCATGCGGAAGTGATAAGTGGGAAGTCGCATCAACTTGCGTTTACTTGCAGGAGAAGCTTGCTTGATACATGTTTTGGTTGATACAAGTCTGAATTCAATGGGTTTTACCATGGTTTTAGTTGATGTTGCATGGCATATGGTTGGGTCGCCTTGCGGCAAGGTTTGCTATTGAATGATGATTGGATGAGTTCCTCAAAAAGATATTTTGCTATCCGCAAAGGTAGTGGGCATTCTTGATGGTTTATCATTCCTGGTGCTGTTGAGCTTGGGAGGGCGTGCTATTAATCCAGGTTGTGTAAGCTGTTAGTTACAAGCTTTAGATAGCAAGGGCTGCCGAACAAACCCATGGCAAGTATTTGCCTTGATGCCATCAAACTTTTCCGTGTGACGAAGGGCGGGGGGGCTGTTGCATGGCGATTTGCTGCCTTTGTGCAAGACATTCCATTGGTTTCTGGGATTCTTGTGTGCGCACGAAATTTAACATGGCGACCATAGTACGATCCTTAATGAGATCCATTGCTTTCATGAGCTATCCGTATCTATCCGTTAGATCCTCGAAATCTCATGGCACATGGCGAAAGGACATCGCATTGCGGATCCCAAAACGGGGGTTGGGGGGAGCCTCGTCACGAGGTTCGCAGCTGGAGATGCCTTTTGGAACCGATGCCAAGCTGCAACGTCCATGCAGTCTTTGTCATGGTAAATGATTTGTTTTTTTTCTGCAACCTCATTGAAGTAAAGAAATACATTTAAGGCATTTTATTGTAAAATGTAATGCATCCTTAAGAAGTGGAATGAAGTTCAAACATGTTGAAGCTACATCCTGCATTTGGGACATTTCCAGGTGTATAAAGAACACCACAAACACCCATGGCCCATATTCCTTGTTGGACCGAGCGTGTTTCCCAGCCTTGAAGGGTTGGTTGCAATCTCGGTGTGGATCATCGCTGCGTCCATTTTGTTTTGCCACAGAGCTGGTCAATGCTGTCCACTCACCTTTCCATGCTGAATCATTCCGTACGCTTTCAGATACCATTATAGTGGGTAACCAACCCCAAACAACGAGTTGGTAGAAACCAGCTGATTACCTACGATTCCATGGTAACTGGAAGCACAGGGATTGTCAACCACTCTCCATGGATGACCAGGTTCATGTGTCCCGAGCCAAGGATGCGAACGACCTTCCGCTGCAAGAGTTTCAGGAAGACATGAATCGGGGATTGCAGCTTGGCCGAGCCCGGCAAGGATCGCGCTGTGATGACCACACCTTTGGATGGTATCAAGTCGGGGTTTAGCGGGGTGCCACCGTGGACTTACCCAGAATTCAATGCTTAGTGCTTCTAACTTCCATCAATCACCTGAAGATACCTTAAGCACCATGCAGAGATGCACAGGGATGAGACATCATGGGATTGCGGAGGATGATATGGAGCTTGGAAGGCTGAGATCACCTGAGGGTACAGGTCAACTGCCACCCTGGGTCGGGATGAAACCAACCCATGGCCGCATGGCATCGCATGGCATACCTAGCTGGACACCAACATCCTTCGCAAGCTGCGGGAGTGTCGAGGAGCCTTTGTTCCGCTTTGCTCGGTCGAAGCATTTGTGGGTGTTTCTCAAACTAGGAGTGCCCTCAAAATGGTTGTTGATGAATTACTATATACATGATTGATATAGTAGCAATCTATCATGACTATTACCCTATACATGATTACTAAATATACTAGTTAATGATTTCGGGGAAGCCCTATGACTTGAGAAACTCAGACTTGATCGGCTCGCACCGTTTGCGCACCTCCTTGCGAAGCGCGTGGCGCAACAACGTTGCTGGCACTTCCAGCTGCAGGTTGCAGCCGGGAGGCCTATGTCAAGGGTGGGTAAGCATGATTAATGGGAACGTAAAAGTGCAAAGCAACTGATGCAACTGGTAGAGTTTAAGCAACTGATGCACTTTCGACATGGAGTTTTAAGTTGGTACCCTTCCACATGGTCCACTTTTTGATTTTGTTTGAGCGCTGAAAAAAAGGAACATATAGTCAAACCAAAGGATGGGCCGGAACTGAACACCTATGCCATCTCGCAACAAGACCTCGAATGATAGACAATAGGACCAGAAAAAGTTAGCCGTTCCAATTTCTAGCCTGAACATATCAAAGCAGCCCAAGAACATTTTTGGAAAGTTGTCAGGAATAAGAACAAACAATTTGGAACCGTTTCTATGAGGTTGTTTCATGGGTTGGTGCATGCACGCATACGCATACATGTTTGCGCTAAAATTCACGTGCGTCTCTAGGTGCAGCTTGTTGAGTCTATTGCTGAGGCTGCTGTTGATTCACGGCATGACCGACCACATTGTCTCTACCAAGACTGGCACTGCCAAGACGAGACACAGCCAGTTGATGAAATGTGTTGGCACCTCGGCGGCTTCCAGCGACGTTTGGCGGGCTGCCAGAAGCTGACCGAAGGTTCTGTGATAGATATGGTGGTTTCTTAAGATAGGGGACCTCAAAAAATGGCTGGACCCTCTATGAAACAATAGTATACAAAAGTACTCTTGGGATGATTTGGGGTACTCCTATCTTGAGAAACACCCATGTACATTGATCAAGATGCAACATACAGTAGTTCCTTGGACACATGTGATGGTGATTGTCTAGCCACGGACCACTGTAGAAAATAAACAACAGGGTGAATCTGAATACTGTAGGTAAGCCACTTGCCAGCGCATTTGCTGGAACTATGACCTTGTGTATGATATTTGTATGCGCGCATGTTTTTCTCTCCTTATTGACTTATTGATCTTATTGGTTCTTGTTTTCATTTATTTGGGGGTTTTGGTTCTGGAGACGGCCCACTGTCAGCCGCCAATTGATGCACCCGGGTGCGAATTCATTAATTTTCTGACCGAAAAACGTTCCGCTGATTCTGTTTGGTTTTTCATTGAGGTTTTGCTTCCACAGCTGGTGGGGTTTATCAGAAGCCATCATGAAATCCATGAGCATCCGCCGACTGTGTCACTGAAAACTGCTCATGTGGGTCAAGCAGGAGACACCTACTGCATGCCAGGACTGCGAGGTCAGTTGGTCACAACTTGGTTGGAACAACTTCTTGGGTTTGCGGGGCATGTGCCCACTAAGGAAAGGAGGCCTACGAGAATTTTCAAGTGAACCTTGGCAGCTTCCGAGAATGATTGGCACATAGAAATCAGAAACAATCAGAAACTATCTGAAAGTCTACATGTCAAAGTGCGGGTTCATCACTTCTGTTGTCTAAGTGTGGGGTGTTTCCCACTCCGAACACTTGCAACACAACCCTGTAGATTGAGGGACTTGAGGCTGTGAAAGCTTAGCCCACCATACCAGTCGTTTGTGGTTTGGCCGCCATTGTTTGGACAGATCTTGGCTATGAATGAAGGTGATGGATGGTCATGGCACCCAAGGTTGCGTAATGTTTTGGTTGCCATGTCATGCGATGTGTTGCGTGTGGAGAGTCCACAGTTGCAGGATATGTAAACCAGCTTGACAGTCCATAGTTGCTGGTGATCGTGCTTTGCTGGTGAGTTTGCGCTGGTGATTTTGATAAGGTGCTTCGCTGTTGGTGATGTGTTGTGCTATGTGTGCTGGTGATTCGTTTTGTGGGGTTACTTCGGCGATTTTGAATGCTGGTGATTTGTTTTGCTGGTTGGGTTTGTCTCATGCAGATGATTTGTACTGCTGGTGGTTTGATGGGCTGGTGACATTGTTCTGCAGGTTCTTGTCTTGCGCTGGTCTTTTTTCATCCTTGGTTATATCATCGTTCCTCTCCTCCCACCCGCTGGTTTTTCCCGGTTTTCTTTCCTTCTTCTTCTGTCCACCTGTGATTTTGCTGTGCTGGTGATTTTGATTTGATGCTTTGGTCCTGGTGGTGTTTTTATTGCGCTGGCGATTTTGCTGTGCTGGCGGTTTTGATCGGACACTTTCTGCTGTAGGTGATTCGTTGCGCTTGTCATCTTGTGGGTTAGCGTGGTGCCGCTTCTGTGCCGAGGTGGGTTTGGTATGTTCTGCCCGCCTCCCCCAACGACCCCTAGCCAGCCCTACCCCTTCTCACTTCGCTCGACAACCCCCCCACCTCTGTTGCAGCGACCTTCTTGGACATCACCTCGCTCGAGGCTGCGCGGTTGGACATTGACAAGGTTGGATAGGATTGCCACCAGAGACTTGAGCCAAACCTTGTTAACAATTGCCACGGGTGACCTGGGCCCCTAGGAGAAGTACAATGTCGAGGGGGATGTCGAAAGAGTCTGCGGCTGTCCCTTGCCACGATCCCTCTCAGCTGCAGCATGTGTTCATGGACATGTCGCAGAGAGCCATCAGCCATCAGTGCATGTTTGGATTGAGATTTTTGCTTGGTGGCATGGCCTGCTGTGCTGAAAACTACATTGGTGCCTCATGGAATTTGTAGGTGAACAGCAGCAGCACATCAGTGATAGTGGATATATGTGGATATGGGTGGCTCCGCGTAGCTTGTGAACATGAATAGGCAATCTGAACTAGCATGCAATTGCGGCACAATTGAGGACCCCTGCAGGGTGACTGTCATCATGCAAAAACAGCAAAGTAATTGATGATAATTCAATATAATTCATTACTTTGAGGGTTTAGTATCCCTCAGGAATCAGCCATCAATTCAACCTCAACCGCCCATTTATTCACAATGGAATGCCAACCCCTATCAGCAGGCCCAGAGCAACTTGGCTGATCTCAGCCAGCCCCACAGACCCAACCACCCTAGCCGGAACAGTTGGTTCACAGTAGCGCATGGGGAGCGTGGCCAGAATAAGCATCCAGGTGTTGGGGCAAGCGGGGCAGGTGACCATCCTCGACATGTTCCTTTGCATTCTGGTTGGCCTCCTGAGGAACATGTCCATAGACCAGCCAAAATCTTCACCAAAATCAAGAGGAACATCTTCCATTCAGCAGGTAAAGAAGTTCACCTCTTGGTTGGCAGTGAAGTGGCTCCAGCAAAGACTTGGAGGAACGACCGTTTTTGAATTCGAACTCCCAAAAAGGACGTAGGTTCCAGAGCCACACAGGCAGCTTGAGGGAAACCATCAGCAATGACTTCAGGTTCCTGACGATGACGAGCCTGTGGAAATCGAACATGATAGCATCGAATTAAAGATTGCTCAGGCGCCGAGTTGGTTTGTGAGCCGGACTTTTTTCAAGTGCTTTCATCAAAACCTGCGGTTCATTCAAAAAAATTGGCGGGTGTTTACCCGGGTTGATCTACGAATTGGGAATCTCGAAGGCAAACTAGGGGAACCATTGAATTGTTTTTTTGTTTGTTTGACTGGTTAGTTATTGTTGTGGGGCCCCATAGGCATACTGAATAGGATCCTACAGCTAACTGCTCATTGGTCGTTCTCTTAGAGGTAGGGTGATCGAGACGCCGCGACAGGTTTTTTCATCGGATTTTGCTCAATGAGCAACCCCGTTGTGTCTCTATTCGGTAGCCTATTTTTGGTCCATAGCCATAGCCTTTATTGGAGCTGTTGGTTCAGAACTGTGCAACATTTTTTGGCGCTTCAAGCCGAGAGCCAGTTCCGGTCGGTTCATGATGGCGTTTCTCTCCAGCATCAATCCACTTGCCCAGTTGCTCTAAGTCATTCGTGCAGCCCACGCGAAAGAACATAAGAACATGTAAGAATCATCTCCTTTTCGGTTTCCTTTTCGTTCATACTGCCAAACGACGGTCTGAGATCTGCGGAGCACAAATCAATCTGTTTTTGTTTTTTCGATTGTGCTGCTTGCTGTCCTTACTTTGCTGTTCAAGCGGATGATGCTGCTGATAATGATGGTGAATGATGGTGGCTTGATGCGGTTTGAAATGGCTTTCAGGTAAATGCATATTATACTATTATACTGTAATCAGTAATCAGCGATTCTTTTTTTCAAAAATATAAATAAAATACATAGATATATATTTATATATTTATTTATATCATATACAGTGCATGTGCTATACAAGAATTCCATTTTTTTTGCCCAGGGTCCCTCAGATTCTTAAATTCAATAGCGCTGGATTTTGCAACATCATGTGTTGAGGGTCCCTTAAATTCTTGACAGATTCTTGTTTATGTAAACGGCGGTGACCATCATGAAAATCCATTGGTTCTGGGACCTGGGACGGCTTTTTGGGGCTAGTTAATTTTTGAAGGGTGGAAAATCAAAAAAAACTTTTCGCGGCCTGAAAAGTTTTTTTTT